>OY754328.1:77782847-78094734 GCA_963573305.1 Pyrrhosoma nymphula | reverse complement strand
CTTTTCCTCCTCCATTCACTTCTCTCGCCCTTCCTCCCAGCTTCTTTCTCCATCTTTCCGTTACCTTCTCCGATTCCCTTTTTCACCCATTCAGCCATGCATGCTATTATTGCTCGCACAATTTGGATTAATCTTTAATTTAAATTCACTTGACAATTTTCCAATCATTGCGATTTAACAAATGATGTTGTACGCAGTCACGCGCTCGGATGCATAAATGTACATCAAAACTTGTTCGCATAAACCCCCGATGAAATTCGTCTGCAACTAAGGCTAACACACCTGACCGGCAATTGGGTGATCCGGGTTCGAATCCCGGTCAAGTCAAATGATTTTTTTCATGACGAATTTTAGTTAAATTCACTTGACAATTGCTCTCTTCTTAAGTTAATGTGTCAGAAGTTTAGGTTGACGGGGTCACGTATTGAGGAGAGGACGGAGGAGATTGTGGCGGGACGGGGCAAGTATTGCAGAGAGAGAGAGAGAAGGGGAAGACGAACATGAGTTGGTGGAGGCAAAGTGGTGCAGCGGATGAGTGAGGGAGGGAGGGTTGAGGGAAAAGAGTGGAAGAAAGTGAAAGGAAATAAGGGGAATGGAGAGAGAGAGAGAGAGGGGGGAAGTCTGCTGCGTGGAAAGCATTTATATTGGCCGAATGGAAAGTGCGAACACTGCGGGACAGAGGGTACGGGGGGAGTGATTGGTGGTGTATGGGGGAGGGGGGAAGAATAAGAAAAGGCCCGGAGGGGAAGTTGAGGGATGGGGGTGGGGTAAGAAGAGACGGAGGGGGTGTGGGAGTGAGGTTGGTGTAGGGGGGGGGAGGGTCAGGGGAACAGGGCGGAGGGGTTGAATAATGGATATTAATAGACAGTTGGCTTAGGAGCAGCGAAAATGCTGCAGGGGGGAGAGCTCTAGCGAAGAGCGCCTCCTCCCGAGAAATCTTTCTGGCCGACGCGACGTGCGCGAGCCGCGCCTTGGATGTCTTGCGGTGTTTTCTCTCCCTCCTCCCCCTCCTCCTACAGTGACCGCAAAAGCCCCCTCCCACTCCCCCTCACCCTCCCCGCCCCCGGACGACGTTGCTGTCGCGAAAGACAACCAATTGGACGGAGCGGCCATTTTGTCGTGGGTTTGGGAGCCCTGGCCAACTCGAAAGGGGTGTTTTATTTTCTTTCCTCTCTCCTCAATGCTTCCAAGAAACTCTTTCTTTCTAAATCTAGGACTATTGATGACTCTTTAACATTGTTGTTTCATTTAGAGCTAAGATCAAATAAAAATGCCGAGCACGATTTGACTTGAGTTTCTTGATCTTCCACCATTCGCTCGAAAAAGAGGGAATGCCTTCGTCTGCCCCATTCTCTGCTAAGAGAACATTATTTAACATTGAGGTGATTTTCACTAATTCTTAACTTTCTTCTCGTCATGACTCTCTTTGCTCAGAAGAGCACTAGGATGAAATATGTCCATTGAACGACTATGGATGCCATAACGTTCTCCTACAAAGACGAATAAACCTGCATTGATGTACATATGTACTTCTCATTCAAAATGCAAAATATTATGATGTTAACTTATCATGTAGAATTATTAACTTTAAAATAAAAACTTTATCAAGGTTAAGGATTAATTATATCGGTTTTATGAGACTTGAGCTTAATTCATTTATATTTTCCGTCCGGAATGAAATAACTTATCTTTAAGGCGACAGTTTTTACGAAAAGCTTCAAACATTTCGTATTTTGTTCTACGATTATTTTAAAATATCCGCTCTGGGTTCTAAACAGTGGATTCTATCCGATCGAACCTCTTTGGTAGGCGGAACCCTCCTCATGGGATCCGAGGCGAAAGTCAAGGCCCGAGGGGAAGGAAGGAGGGACTCGTGTCTCCTCCTCGTGTCGGCGAGGTGCCCCTTCTCTCTCTCTCCACGGCCTCAGTCAGTCGATGATGGTGATGATGACGATGATGCGCCACTTGTTTGCCTTCAGCGCGGTGCGCCTCGAGTGGTGTGGGCGAGAGATTGGGGCCGAACCAAAGGGGAGGGAGTGGAGGGATTTTTGGCGAGGGAGGGGTGCCGCCGTGATGCACAAGGGAGAGATGTGAAAAACGGTCGACCGAGCCTCGGATGGGAGTACGGGAGGCGGAAATATTCTGGAAAGCTGCTCTCTCTCTCCCTCTATCTCTCATCCCTCCCAAAGGCTCACCGACTCGAGGATTCCGATTCGCCGGGAGAAATATATGTCGAGAGGCTTGCAAGGGAAAAGCACTAAGTTTTAGCTTTTGCGTGGAAATTTTATGGTGCTCGCCAGGGGTTTGGAGATGGAGCCACCCGGAGCTCCAAATTTTTGCTGGAGCTGGAGTGATCGGAATGGTGTAATTTTCCCGCTTCGGCTCCGACCACCAATAGTTAATTAACCTAGTTAATGATGAAGGTGTCTGCGCCCAACTACAATGCATTGAGTAAATTTTATTCTTGTTAACATTTTGTGTTCATCAGCAACTTGTCCAATGAGTGAAATTGGCTCCCATAACCTAAATGTGGAACTTTCATCACCTTGTAGTTTTAGCGAACAAAGTTAACGAGAGATCTTCGTTATATGCTCAATTGAAAGCCATTAGCCCTGACAGCGATACGAAAAACGAAACTTTTCTAGTTCCTTCCATTCCCATCCTCTCAAATTTCTGTTTTTTTTTTCAAAGTTTAAAAGATCTAAAAAGTTTTTTTTATGGTGGTGATAAAATATCCAGGGTAACTTTTAACATCCGCTCTTAGAGAATGTTCACCAAATCCCTAAGTTGTCGGCGAACGAGGTGATAATAGATTTTTTTACGTAAGTTCTTGGAAAGTTTTCCCCTGTCATCTCTCGCGTAAAGAAATCTTCTCGCAAAAAAGAAGGAAGTTGTGGACGTTACGAGATGGTGCGGAAGAAAGCTAGAGGATTCCTCGTCTGGTCACTGAGGCTATCCGCAATAGTTTATTTCAAGTCGGAATTCCTGCATTTCGCTGTTCAAGATTCGTGTCCCATTTTCCCATTCAGGTGGAAAAGTCTTTTTCCCCACTCGGTCTGTCAGTTTCGCTCTCTCAATGACCCTGGAATCCGTTTGGATCACACCGAAATAAAAATATATTTTATACACCCTCCCATGTATGCAGAGAAAAATGGGATAAGATTATTTTCAATCTGATAAAGAAGATGCTGAAATTTCTAAAAGATATTCTAATACGGTTTAATGGCTCATGATGATTTTTTTTTCGAATTAGACATAAACCGTTCTACTTAAAGGTTTCTAGTCACAGTTAATGGGTAGTATTCGATTTAATATTGATTAATTGATTGTGGGACTGGTAGATTTGTAAATTGCTCCACTTTAAAATGCTATATTTAAAAAAAAACTAAGTTTAACACATACAGAAACTCATCTTGAATCCCTTCTTTACTTTTAGATATTCTAGTATCCCTATACTGCCATAGATAGGATAAATTCATTTACATGCGTTAATTAATTTGCATGTGGCTCCCTAATTTTCAACGCTATTATTGCGACGCTTTTTTGATGGAAACTCCCTCTCTGCCACGCACCCTAGAGGTGGCTTACAAGATACTACGTAGAGATAGAACATAACTAGTAAGATCACCTTCATAAGGAAATCAGTTTTCAATCACCAATCTGCATAATCGTTTATATCATCGATAAACGTATTGTCAGTTTCATAGATTGGAATAGATGTAAATTTATTTCATTTTCACTAAAAGGCAGCGCTTGAAAGCAGCTGCGGAAGTTCGCAATGGGTGCAGAGAAAATCCGTGAAGGATCTTCATTGTCTGCTGCTCGCGAAAGTTAATCTACAAGGGTTGAAATGCGAGAAAACTTCCAAGATCGAGAAGAAGATATATAATTATAAATTTACAAATAAAATGTGACAAAAAATTAGAATTTCAAGTGTACCGATCAGCCACTAAAACTGTGATGGATGTATTCTTGTGGGCTAAAGAAAGTAAAAACTCAAGCGACAACAAAGTGGTGATTATCGTCAAGGATTGATCGTCGGTCACATCTACGAGTACCTATAGCCACCACGACAATCCGGTCCCAAACCGCCTCCAAGAGAGACCGCGGGGACGTGAGACTTTTGACTTAAGAAATGAAGAAAACCCGGAGAGATATGACGGATATGATTGATGGCGAGAAAGGGGTTGGACGAGGAAGCGGGCGGTGATAGGTAACATCTTTAACTATAGCGTTGGCTAGTGCAGGGAAGCGGGAGGTTTAGCACTCCCCACCTCATCTCTAAGCCCGCGTAGAAAAGATAAAAATTCTCCGTCCAGCGGACTCTGTATTGCCGTCACCGAAGTCGTTGTGCTTCCTTAACCGAAGCGGTAGTCGAGACGATGCACACGGCGACGGAGACGAGGAGAAGACGAGACAGGCAAAGAAATAGAGAGAGGAGTTAGGGAGAGTTTAAATGAGATCTAAGAACGAAATTACTGCGCGGAGAGGAGTAACGACTGAGTGCGCAACGACCCGTAAAAATCTCTCGTAAAGTGTTTGCGACGCGTTAGTTAATTAGCCGGGATCGCGAAAATTCCGCCCACGAGAAGGCAGCCTTGCCATCAAAAGTCTCTTCATGTATCTCTCCTTACTTCCTCTTTTTCTCCACCCAACCTTTTTTTCCCAAAAGGCCCTTTTTCGCAACTCTTACTTCAGAGCTGAACATCGAACTGAATTCATTAAGCTTAAAATCATACCGTGCAAAGGGTAATATTGTGTATCCTTATGACAGATTCCCATGAGATTATCAGTTCTGAAAACAGAAATAATACTTATTTACAAAAACAGGCAAACCGGCGAGTTGAGTATATCGAGAGAATAGCGAGAAACGGGAGGGGAGGTGGAGCTAGAATTTACCAAAATAATTGAAAATAATCTTCGGATGAATTTTCGGGGAATTGTTATTGAAAAAAATGATCTTAAGACTTACGGAAGTGGTTTACTGGGGCTTGTTTAGATTGTTTTGTAAACAATGTAACTATCCAAAAACAATGGACTGGGAAAGTCGTGACGTCAAATTACTTTCCAATCAATATTTTCCTGTGCCCCCAATAAATATCGACTTTGCATTTATTTGGAAAATAATACCCTTTAACAAATTGTCCGTGACATCATGCTTTACCAGTCCATATGGTGCATTTATTTAGGTTGTTCAGTTCAGCAAATTCCCGGACAGTGCCACTACGCAGTAAAATCAGCATCGTTGAACACAGGCTCCGAGGCATCCAATTACATTTTACTTCCGAATTTGTTTCCGAGAGTTCGGGGCTGATTTTAGTGCTCAACTCTCATGTCAAATAGCTTTATCGAAATAGTCTAATCTCCCCTGAGCCCTCTCCACGTTTAACTTTCGCTCACCTTCGTTTCGTCCGTCTTTCGTTTTCGAATACCTAAAGAGATTACTGAGAAAGATGGCCTCAGATGAGAGAGATGAGCGAAATTTGTGATTCCTGTCCCGATTGCGAAAGGAACCGACGGGAAGGAGATGTAGTGTGGGTGGATGAAGGAGAAAAGTGAGAGAAACGGGGGAATTATGAGTGGCAAAGATAAATAAAGACATTGTTGACTAACAAGGAGGAAGGAAAAAGGCTGGAGAGCCAAAACAAAAGCTCGCGAGATAATTGACATCTCCATGGACGTCTGAGTTGTGGTTCTTGCGCCAACATACAAAATATCGTATGGATGACAGTTTCTCGACACCACGCGGAGGAATGGCAAGGAACCAGACCTACTCTTCTATTCGATGCTGAACATTATGATGCTAGTATTACTAGTTTGCGAGTCCTAAGATGGGGAGGAAATAAATTTAGAGTCCTGTCTTTATACTTAAATATCTTTAGTCAGTAAAGGGATGTGCTCTCATGCTCTCAATGGTGGAAAAGTTTATTGAAACTTTTCCAAACTTTAAGAATCCATAAACAGTCAAGTCATATACGTTTTTTTAACGTGGAATTGCGCCAAACATTACAGAAGCCGCATTTCCCCGTAAATTGCTTGAAATAATTGACCTATTTTTCTTAGAAACCGACGTTAGCTATGCACACTACCGTGAATAAAGTCAACCAGCCGGTGCATGTATCACGTCCGCAACTAATGAAGGTGCTAATCTCTAGCTCCATTTTACTATGTGTTGTATAATCCCTCTAATGTTAGAACTCGATGGAAACGACGGAAAATATTTGAATACTTGCTTTCTTCGGTTATGAAAAAAGAGCGATTAGTTAAAATTTAATTTTTTAAATATCGTTTTAAATGATTCAGTGACGACATAAATATCTTATGGTTTTCTGCGTAGTTATTTTGCATTGTTTAAGTCGGAAGTAATTGCAGGAGGGTGCATTATGTAGACGAATGTATTTTCCATCTGAAAAAAAACGCGGAAAATATCGAAATTGATGATCGAAGACTGTTTTAAATGCTCGCTAACTCTATTGGCTTTGAGCTCCATGGCTTTCACTTGACGAGTGAAAAAGAGATATGAAAAGTGTTGAGGATGAATGAAGGGAAATGAGGACGGAGCGCAGTTTGCTTATTTTCATGATGGAGTCTTTAGACCCTTGGCACTCCACCTTGTTCCACACATAACGTCATGACTGCTCATGCCATCATTTTTCGCACTGTCTCTCGTTAGGTAAACGGTAGAGGATAACCCAATGGCTGACGTTAACGCCTGCAGCTGGTTAGACAATGTTGAGTCAAGCTTTCTTTCACAAAATGGTAAACAAAAGTGTAATCACTCAGTGACTTCGTGTAGTGCTAGCGACTTCAATGAACTGATTATTTTTTCTCCCAAGGTGGTTTTCTGAGTGCGACCGTACGCAAATATGTTTGTTTTATTGGACTTGACGTATTTCAAAGCGATGGCATCGTTTCCTACCGCCAAAAGTAAATCGTTTTATATATCACGGGTAGTTTCACGGAATGTGCAAGCTTGCGAAATGCGAAGGCAGCTGACGCGCGGAATTCATACAGATTCATGACAGAATTCACATTTTAACGCCCCAGAGTCTATCTGGAACCGTGCCCATCACTTTCCTTCCGGAGAAATTTCAACGCAGAGTTCAATAAAGCAATGATATTACGATCTCTTTCGTACAGTCGGCGTTTCCTTTCACTTCTCAGACTCTACCACCCGGGAAATCCATTACTTGGGCGTCGCGGGAGGAAGTCTGGTTTTTGGAGAGCGGAAGGCCTGGAAGATTTGGAGGAACCGGCGAGATAGGTGATGGGTGGGGTCGGGTGGGACATCTTCCCAGTAAACTTTGATTCAAGGGCAGAATCAATTGTGAGCGATATAACTTCGCGGAATTTACTCATCACGAAGGTTAAAAAAAACTTAGTAACAATTGCACAATTAATGCACACATTATTTTATTGCTGGTCAACCTGACCAATTTCAATGTTTTACATCGTTATCAAAAGGTTTTTGATTCGACTCAAGGTATTCGAACCACGGACCTTTGGCTTGCCGGGCCAATGCGCTGACCACTACGCTGCCCAGGTGTCCTAATTCCCGCAGAAATTTAGAAGGATCCAAGGGAACCCTTGTGGTCCTTTTTTCTCGTGGCTATTCCTACGGATTTCATTGCCGTATTTGCGGTATTTATGAATATCTTCATTGACTCAAGGTGTTGTGCCTTCATTTTCGGGGGATTCTTCGAGGCAAAAAAATTTATTTCGACTCATTTAGGTAATACTTAAAAGAGTCAATTTTGACACGGCGCACAGTGGTCGGAAATCGGAAAAAGCTGGCCAAAAGTCCAAAATGGCTTTTTTTGAGATATGAAGTTGAAACTTCGCATGAAAACTCAGAAATGATTCATGTATCTGGAATAGCAATTCATTTGGCATAGTTCTTACCCGTTATTGAGATACAGAGGCTCAAACATGACCAAATTTCCAGAAAAATGCCCGTCTTCAGTTTTCTCGGAAAATCTTCCGACTAAAGTTGATGGTGAAGTTAAAAGAGGATTTTTATGGAATAAAAAACGATATTATCTGTTAACATGGTACTTTTGCTTTACAATTCCGTAGTTTTAAAGAATAGTTATGATAAAATATTGCTCTGCCGTTACAAAATGGCGGACGCTGTTTTTAGACAAAATTTTACATTTAGTAGGAGATTCAAATGGATTTTTGGAAAAGTCACGCGAAGTTACTTACATCAGAGCATTATTTGAAGACTTCTCAAGGTTTATATGCAGTTAACTTTGAAAAAAGTTTGCGACGCCGGAAATAAATTTGATTTTTCGATCGCGCGTCGGGGCTCGTCTCCGCGCGCCGGGAGCTGGATTTGCCGCGACGCGGTAAGGTTATAGAAGTGGTATGGATTTTAACGCTCTGCATTCACCGTTTTTTAAGCTGTGCTTGTGGGCAACGATCCCCAACGAGTCTATAATGAAGACACGGGAGGATTTTCAGTCGAGGTAAGTGCACGCGTACTCGAAGTTAAGTTAGTTTTCTTTAGATACGTTCGATAACTATGTCTTATATTGAAAGCGTTCAAACCTTGAAAAAGTGAGTATTTTCCCTCAGACCCATACAGAGAGACCTCCCAGAAAGTCACCAGCTGGTATCCCTTCTCCCCCATTCTTAACCCTCAGGACTCGTGTGCGAAAATGGTCGTTTTATGACACAGCGGAGCCTTAACGGTCTTACCCGGGTATTTCCAGGGAAATTATTGTCCACCAAAGGTGCACATACACATGATTACATTTCTGGAAATGGAGGAGATTTAAAGCATTGCATTGCTAAATTTATGTAATTCTGAGAATTGAATCAAGGAATTTAACCCCTTTTAGTATAACATGGTAACGGCTGTAGCAACAATTGAATATTGGAACCAATTTTAGCGATAACGATGAAACACTCCAGCAAAGCATAAGGTCAAAAAAAGAATGTATTAACAAAAGGCAAATTAGAACAAAAAGTGATCACGTAAGATGTTAATAGTGCAACTCATTTACATTTAAATAAAATAAAAAAGGAACATATCTGTAAATGAAATAGATAAATTCAATACAAAGAGAGAAGTTTTAACTTAAAAGGGTCACAAAATTAAGGATGTTAGAAAGAATGCATACATGACTGCAGTTGAAGGCACAAACTCCCTAAAATATTAATTTCATAAACATTAATGGAAAATAAAATCAAATTATTTCTTTAGTCGTCGGTCGAATACTCATCACTACTACTATTTGAATCAAATAGTTCCTCTTCTTTTTCATCCACTATTAATAAGTCTCTCAATTCTTTTGACATTCTCCTTCTTTTCTTCGGAATTAAATGTGTGGAGGAGGAAAGTAAAGGATCCGATGTAAGTAACAGCCTCTTGAAAAGATCCTCGTTGGTGGCCAC
Organism: Pyrrhosoma nymphula; assembly: GCA_963573305.1. Taxonomy (NCBI): domain Eukaryota; kingdom Metazoa; phylum Arthropoda; class Insecta; order Odonata; family Coenagrionidae; genus Pyrrhosoma; species Pyrrhosoma nymphula. Next base: position 78,085,335 of record OY754328.1, on the reverse strand, counting down.
CCTGGAGTGCTTCCTTGTAAATCGCTCGCGGAATTTTCTCGTGTCTTTATTTCTGGCCTCCAGTGCCTCTTCCGAAAGCTCACCTAACGGAAGTATCGCATCTTTAGAAATCTCACTTCCATGCAGGAGGACCTTATGCACCGTGGGAGGCATACAGTACCAGGGATACAGCTCCACGTAGAGTTCGGCAGTTCTCAGGCAATACTGAGCAAATGTCACATCGTTCAGTTGTAGGCCGCTAGAAATTGCTTTCAAAATAACTGAAAATCTTTTAATGAGATCTTCGTTAATTCCTAGAATGCAAAATCAAAACATATGCATTAACGACGATACAGACGTTATTTATCTAATGAGCCAACTCCATATCGAGTTTTGAAAAATGATCATATGACGCAATTGATTAGAAATTCATTCGAACCTTGCTTCTACTGCACTGATAATGCGAAATGGAACATTACCTGTAAGTCTTGCTGCCAATTTTGGAGAATCGAAAAAACGCCGAGCCGTATTTCCATCATTGGTATTACCCGATCCAGGTCGGGGCACATCAACAATTAAGCCCATATTTTCTCTCAATAACTTCTGCACCAGTGCTTTTTTCTTAGTAAGTAGTAATTTAAAACTTCCACCTGCCTGTAAGGATGTTTTTGAATAATTTACTTACTATCTTTTTCAAAATAATAATTTTTAAACTTATATATTAATGATTTCTCACCTGCCACCGTTTAAACTCCAGCCGATACGATATATGTAATATACATTCAAAAAACCTTATGTGGCAGTGCAGCGTAGACAAACCAAAAGAATATTTATCTACATCAGCTGCACGACCTTTCATATCCCTTAAGTTATTCATCTCCGACGCTTTTGCTCCGCAGATGTAGCACCTCATACTTCCGCTCTCAGTCAATGCGTTGCATACCTAAAAGATTTGTTTTTTTTTCATGCTGGCATAAAAGTTTATTCCTATTCGATTATAAATAAACATAAGCATTACCTTTCCGTTGACCATTGTCAGTAGTAAACAGAAGTTAATAGAGTAAATTCCCGAGTGGAAATCCTTTAGGTCATCAATCTGCTTCTGAATATAATTTCTTTCTGCCTTTGTAATGTCTTTAGTTTCTTTTGTCCACTGAAAGCGGATGGGACGACAAAACCGTGTAGATGACGGCTGAGGATTTTCCCAGATAATGTCACCTAAAATAAAAAGAGCCTAAATATGAATAGTGCCAGTGAGACAAGTTAAATTATTTATCAATAGGTTCGAGATGAATCTAACTAACCAAGAGAAAACTAGGAAAACTTGAGTCTTTACCTGTAGCGGCATTATTGAGACGAAGAGGTACTAGGGAGCTCATGAATAAGAACTCGTCCGATGCATCCACTTGTTGCCACATGTTTATATTGAGAGTGGCCCGAACTTCCGTCAAAGCCGTACTTACATATTAACGTGCATTTTATTACATCTTCGAATACTTGAGTGGTGGATACGAAGGCCAAGATTCGCGATGCAGTGTGATTCAAAAGAGCTTGAAGGTTGACTTCGCACATGGTCTCAGTTGTTGTTACTCCTTCAGGGTAAGCTGCCATTTTTGCTTTCACTATTCTGTCATAGCTCGGATATAATTCGTGGCCATGGCTCAAAGCTGTGCTACGGAGAGACATATATTGACTCTTGGTCAACTCAAGAGGAAATTATCAATGACAGTGCCTCCTCAACTGTCATCTCAGTTTGGATATTTTCACTCTTCCTCCACTTGGAAAGAACTCTCTTCGCCCGAGTAGGTGTCGTTGTTGTTATTTCCGTAAGTAGCTTAGCTGCTGCAGTATCTCCCTCCTCTCTCAAACTCATAGATGCTGCAAGAACAAGCTCAGAAGTAGTGGAAGAAGTTTTTAAGACTTGAATTTTTCTTCTTCGAGATCTATCACTTGAAGTGAGAAATTCTTTTTCTGGCCGCCCGAAAGTGCCTGGTAAATAAATTATGAAATTTTGTCACACAAGGCTAAAGGTTGGATAATTATTGATCTAAACTATTGGAAAAGGATTAACATGTAAAAATACAAACCGGCCCTTGTAGAAGTACCGGGCAGGTGTTGAATTACAAATTATGGAAAAGTAATAGATTCCGCGAACCACTTTTGGTATCGTGAATTAAATCTTTCATAGTTCCGGGAACTCTTCGTCCATCTCTTTAGGTATGACCATAAAATGCGCTTCTGTAGGAAATCACTGAGAGATTTCAGAGCGTCAGCGTTTTGTCTTAATTTTAACTTTCGTGATAAAAAGTCCAGCAAAATTTCTTTTTTCTGGGTCACTGATTTCTTCCCCGATTCCATTATTATTTTATGAATGTCTAGTCGTGTAACCTCGGGAGGAGGCATTTCTCATTGAATGACGGAGAAGCCTGCGTAAATGTTCGAAAAATAGAGTTTTCATTGATAAAACCCGAGGTTAGCCGATTACTACTCCTAATGACGCGCAGGAATAACGCGCGGTAAATGTATCACAGACATTGAGCAATCTAGGAAAATGCTTCAAAACACATAACAAAATGTTAGGAAAAACAAAGCGGACGTGACGATTAAAATATTGGAGACTTAACAAAAGAAAAAAACACAACATACCTGAAATAAAGGTCAGATGTATAACCAAAAAACACCGCTGACGGTCACCAGGTAATCACGGAAAAGTGATTACATTCTTCACAAACTAATTCAAACCACTATCACAAATTCTAGACACTCACGAGAACTCAAACTTTCCTTCACCACAGTCAGACTAGAACTGAGTGTAGGATGCATACATTAAAATATTAGGGGAAGTTCCCCTGGAAATACCCGGGTAAGACCGTTAAGGCTCCGCTGTGTCATAAAACGACCATTTTCGCACACGAGTCCTGAGGGTTAAGAATGGGGGAGAAGGGATACCAGCTGGTGACTTTCTGGGAGGTCTCTCTGTATGGGTCTGAGGGAAAATACTCACTTTTTCAAGGTTTGAACGCTTTCAATATAAGACATAGTTATCGAACGTATCTAAAGAAAACTAACTTAACTTCGAGTACGCGTGCACTTACCTCGACTGAAAATCCTCCCGTGTCTTCATTATAAACTCGTTGGGGATCGTTGCCCACAAGCACAGCTTAAAAAACGGTGAATGCAGAGCGTTAAAATCCATACCACTTCTATAACCTTACCGCGTCGCGGCAAATCCAGCTCCCGGCGCGCGGAGACGAGCCCCGACGCGCGAACGAAAAATCAAATTTATTTCCGGCGTCGCAAACTTTTTTCAAAGTTAACTGCATATAAACCTTGAGAAGTCTTCAAATAATGCTCTGATGTAAGTAACTTCGCGTGACTTTTCCAAAAATCCATTTGAATCTCCTACTAAATGTAAAATTTTGTCTAAAAACAGCGTCCGCCATTTTGTAACGGCAGAGCAATATTTTATCATAACTATTCTTTAAAACTACGGAATTGTAAAGCAAAAGTACCATGTTAACAGATAATATCGTTTTTTATTCCATAAAAATCCTCTTTTAACTTCACCATCAACTTTAGTCGGAAGATTTTCCGAGAAAACTGAAGACGGGCATTTTTCTGGAAATTTGGTCATGTTTGAGCCTCTGTATCTCAATAACGGGTAAGAACTATGCCAAATGAATTGCTATTCCAGATACATGAATCATTTCTGAGTTTTCATGCGAAGTTTCAACTTCATATCTCAAAAAAAGCCATTTTGGACTTTTGGCCAGCTTTTTCCGATTTCCGACCACTGTGCGGCGTTGGCTAAGAGTTGTAAATTTCTGTAGAAAAAAAATATTCCCTGAAGTGGAATCGAAGTATGGCCGGTAAAATCAAAGAGGATTGATTCCCACTCCAAGGAACCTTGTAACTATTTAAATTCTACTGGATTTCTTTAGTGTGATTTTAAGATAAGATTTATCGTTACCAACTTATTGGGGCTTTCTGATATCTTTCTAACGGTACTGTACGTCTTATAAGTTGCAGGAATTTGCAGTTGCAAGGAGTAATCCAGCCAGGTATTCAGGCTGGTACTGGGTTATATTATGAGATCGACCGAGAGTATCTAGTTTCTGGTTGTAGTTTCACGGACCACATAAAGGTTTCGCGGACCACACATTCTCGAGACCGGGAGGAAAATTATTACCTCAGAACACCGCATCCGTTTGATGTATCAATTTACCTGCCACTGACGTGTTATTCAACATATTACTACGCACCATAAGCATAATTGTATGGGTATTTGGAGAGTACTTGCCTTTAGGCAGAATAATATGCTGTTTGAGACTGAGGGAAAATAATTGATTAACCTACGAGTGGTATGGCTATATGCAAGTTAATGTTTCAGGCTTTACTTTGTGGAGCTGACTCATATGGAAAAATGTATCATTTAATAAATTCCACATTTTTTTATTTTCACCGACCATGGTTTCGACATATATAATGTTTTAATTGGCATATACCTTGATAGTGACATTATAGATGCTTAAATCGTAGTCTGTGAAAATCAGAAAGTGCGGAATTCACTACACGAGAAATCATTCTATCGTAGATGTATATTTGCAAGTCCCAGTTAGGCACAGCCAACCGTCTCTGCATACTGGGCTCTGAGCCCTAGAATTCCCGGCTACGTTACTGACTGTGAGGCAGAAGGACGAAGGGCTTACTAGAAGGGAGAGGAGAGAGCGGGAATTCGAAGTTAAAGGAGCGGAAGGGAAGGAAACAGCGGCAAGAATGGAGAGGATGAACGAGAAAGCAAATGGAGAACGAGGAAGTGGAGAGTGACGATTGGGAACAAGGAGAATGAAATAAAAATAGAGAAGGGGTAAAAGAGCAAGAGGAAAAGGAGAATGTAGAAGAGACAGAAAGAGAATATCATAATGCTGCTGTGGGAAAGGATAGTGAAGAAATTGCCGGGAAGAAGAGAAAAATGTGAGGAGAAATTGGTAAGAAACTATGGAAGAAATGGATGAAATTTGCTGTTTCTGGCTCTACATCGAGAAAATTCATGGTCTTAAATAGATAAAATGTGTACAATTTCACTGATTAATTTAATTTCATTCATTAATTTAGACCAGATGATGTCGCGAATGTGACGAAACCGGTCCTGCATTGAATTAATCCGTGAAATCATGCATATTTTATTGATTTGTGGGAGGAATAGAGGCGGCATAAGAAAGGAGAGAGGTGTGAGAGAAAGTCCTAGGAAAATAGAGAAAATGGGAAACGAGAAGCAGAGGAGGAACTAAGGAAGAGAATGGAGGTGAGAAATAAACAGTTGGAAAGAGAGAGTATTAATCTTGAGTGGATGGAGAATTTTAAAAACAGGAGCGATCGAATGATGTGGAGAGAGACGGTGTTAAAAATAATGGAAGAAAGAGATACAACGAGGAAGAAGAGAGTAAATGCGTGGCGAATAAAATAAAAATAGAGAAGGGGCGAGGGCGTGAGAAGAGGCGGTAAAGAAGAATATAAGAAAGAGAGGGAAAAGTAAAATTAAAAAAAAAAGCCAAAGAGGAGCGAAAGGTGTGAAGAGTGACGGGTAAGAAAGAATGGAAGATAGAAAGATAGCAGCATGGGGGAGAGAGTACTAATGTTGACCCAAAGGTGAATTCCAAAGAGAAGAGGTGAAGGCGAAAGAAGAATAGGCGGTTAAGAGGAATGGAAGAGAGGAGAGAGTAAAAATCTTGAGGGGAAGAGGGATTTCAAAAAAAACCAGGAAGGTGCGAAAGATATAAGGAGAGACCTGGTGAGAAAGAATGGAAAGCAGGTATAGCGCGAGGAAATGGAGAGAAAGCATGTAAGATTGCTGTAATAAAAAATAGTGTGGACGAAGAGTGTGAGACAAAGGTGCGTGGAGTAATGAGGGTGAGGAACACTGGAGAGAAAAGAGAGAGAGAGAGAGGTAGGGAGAATGGGGGAGAGGGAATTAATGGTAAAAAGGGTGAGGAGACAGGGAGAGTAGAAGAAAAATAAAGTGAGGGAGAGAGCAAGAGGAGAGACTTAGGGAGTGGAGGAGCTTGGAGAAGAGAGAGAGAGAGACGACGGTAGAGGGAGGCAGGGAGGAGCTTTTGAAGCCGAAATAAACGACAGAGACTGATTGCAGGCAGGTGTGGGAGGACGTGGGTGGGTTGGGACGGCCGTGAGGAGGGAGGGGGAGGATTCTTTTGGGGGGATGGGGACAAGGAGCGTGCCAGGGACTCGGAGGGGGGGTTTGGATGTCGCTAGACCGAGAAAGACGGCGCCTACGCACTCGTTTCGTCGAGAGGAGGAGGGGTTGTGCGGTGCTCAAGAGGAGGTAAGGGGGAGGAAGAAGGAGAAAGGAGGTGGGGATAAGAAGTATACGAGTCTTTAGTCTCTTCCACCCCTTACGAATGATGGGGGGAAGAAGGGTTATCTCTCTCTCTCTCTCTACCCTTCCCCCCCTAGGGGCCCTTCAGGAATCCACTCCGGAGTGGAGAGTGTTTATGTCCCTGACTCCGAACCCCTTTCTCCCTCCTCCATCTCTTTCCCTACCAGCACCGAAAAATCCCCTCCTCTCTTCCTCCTCCGACCATCCCCAGCACAGGAGCCGGACCGTTCCCCGGGCTTAACCTTCTTGTCTTTTAGCAGCGAACCTTATCCTGATGCCATCATCGCTCGCGTCGAGTCCAATTCGTTGAGGTCTCCACGTTATGGTTCCGGCGTTTAATTTATTTATTCGTTTTTTTTCCCTAACAGGTCACCTTTGTCGTCCCAATGATGGAGGGAGTCAGCGCGTGTGGATATTTTTATTCCTGGTTACCCAACACACTCACCCTTTCCACCACCCTCATCTACCCCACAGCCGAAGGAAATGCTACTTTTTTTAACGACCTCCGAATAACTATGCACGATTTGTCTCTCTTAAAATTAAAATAAAAAAGTTTTAGCGCTTTCACCATGGAATGTTTTTTTTTAACATGAGGGAGGCTAGCTCACAAGGTTGAGGGCCGTGTTACCAGAGTCGGATTCAACCCTCGTGTTTCATTGCGAAGTACATTAAAAACCTTTTGCGATCTCTAAACTTTTTGATCCACGCTGGAGTTGACTGACCAACGTCTATTTTAAGGCTCCAGGGAAGGGGGATGATATTTTTACAGCATGCGGAAATGACACTTCACGTTGTGGAGTACTTTCTTCATGGGAGAGGAGGGGAAGACGACGCTTTTTAAGTACTGTCATCTTTCTCCAACTGCTGCAATGGGCGAGTTGTTGGTATGGACACGCTTCCTTTAACTCGCGTCACGATGATGGCCCGAAGCAATTTAAGCGTCTTTGCACGCATGCGGAGTTGGTATTATGCGATTTTTTTCCTGGCGCTGTATCCCCGCGAGATAATTCTGCACCTCGGCCGCGATTAATTTCTTTGCGTTAAATATAAATTCCGCCCCACACAAGAAGGGCTACTCAAAACCTACAGCTTCAGGGGCTCCTGACCTGACGAATGGTTACTTGGCCATAGTAGAATCTAGAAACATAAGCCTAGGGAAAGGGGAGGGAAATAGCTTGTGTTTACAAATCTGTAATGCATATCAAATTTAGCTCAATATACATATATATTAGTGCAATTAGTTTTTCATTTTATTTAGTAATTAAATAGCTGATAAACTTAATCTCTCACTTTAAATTTGACATGTTGGTTCTCGACGCCTTGGACCGAAGGCGAAGGTAACTCACTTAATCCGAAAATAATTGCTATGGTAGATGAAAAGGCAATTGCCTCTTTTGCCTCCAATTACCCTGCCTCTGGCATTATTCTCTCTGCAGGAAGTTATAATTCATAAATGATAATTAAGCTTGCAAAAGTCTTCGGTTCATTAAATTATTAGTAACTCTAAATTGTTCTTTAAGTAGAATCTTTTTAAGTAGATTTGTTTGGCATAACCTCGACATCACTTAATGAGGCCAAATGCATGGTGCTGTTAATGCAAAACAAATTCCGGTCGTTCGATATTCATTCATGACTGTCCTTCCTCGACTTCAAATAGTCATGGATGAGAACCCGGAGCGGGTACAGCGACCATTATCATCATTATTATTAATTGTATCAACTTTGCACACAAGAACGCGATAAGCAGAGGTACAAATCGACACGCCTGAAAATCACGAAACGTCTATTTGATAAGTAGGTACGCAAGTTGTAAATATGATAATATTTGTGCGTAGCGCAGTGTCTGTTTGAACCCGCGGGAATGGTTCCTTTGAATTTTTTAAATCCTATTTTTATTATCTTCTACTCCAACGAGTAATCACGACACATTTCCATCATGCTCATCATTAAATACAGCATTTATTTCACAAGCTTCTCACCGAAAGTCGATTTTTATTGCTGTTGGCGAATGGCGTTTTTGAGTTCCTTTAGCGCGATCTATATTTGTCGGCTCTGCTACCTAGTGAAAGACATGTAACATGATTATCAGTAATCACAGTACATAAACCCCGCAGAGAACTATCGTTTAAATTGTTTCGTCGCTCACCACTCTGTTCTCAAGCGTAGGACGTGAAATTTCCTTATCTTCCGTCATCTCTTCGCTTTCCCGTCGTACCTCCCGCAGTCATCTGCTCTATCTTCTGAAATTAACTCGTCCTCTAGCAGCTGCTCCAACTGAATTTCCAAAGAGAAGCGGAACAGTGAAACCTTCTCCATGTGACACCAAACGACACAAACTAAACCTTGATACCCTTAGCGAAAAGTCCTTGTTGAAAAGCAATCTTTCTCCATTCTCTACGAGCTCCTCCCTATTTTTCCTTTCACTCATATTTTTTATTATCTGGATAACATGCTGATTGAACGAAAATACGGTTCTGTTTAGTCCCTTGGCACAAATATCATAGCACAGCAGAGTTATTTTTTCTCGTCGAGTAACAAATCCAGAATAATGAATTGAGATTAATCATTTCGTAGGTGAAAACCCAAAACCATATAAATCGGCTTTTATAAATGAATTCTTAAAATTATTAGTTCATATCTGTTTTTCGTGAATCTCTAATTTATTGACAAATTTACTTTTACGTAACGGGTAGAATAACATAGGAATTTAGGTAAATGCAATGAACCTGGGATCCTCAACTGAAACCTTTTCAAAAATTTCTTAATTGCTTGTGATCAATTGACCGTTCTTTTAACTTGCACCGTGCTGTTTTCCTTCTTTGCATTAGGTCATGGAATTATAAAGTACTCTGCAAGTAGTGTAGTTTATGAAGTGTGATAGCCGTCATTTAAGAATGATTACAGAGTAAGAAGACGACTGGTGGACTTTGAATCATTGCGATGAATCAAAATCCAGAGTATAGTTTTTGATGTGTACCTCTGTGTTTTCTATTTGAACAAACACTTCGGTTTCCTGGCTTTTTGCCGAAAAACGTGAACATACTTTCACCCCACTTTCCTATATCGCGAACACCTGTTCGAGCGTATCAGCGGAGTTGATTTTTCAAGAGGACTTAATAAAAATGGATGCGGATGTGGATAAGTCAATCGGATGCGGATAAGTCACACAGAAAATAAGTCTGAGGAGTCAATCCGAATGCATGAACGTTTCAATCGAGCACTCCGGACAGCTTGGATACCATTAACTTCAATTTTTCAGGTCGTTCTGACTTCCTTTCGATAACCGTGAAGGCGGTTTTACACATAGAATTAAACTTGGTAGCAAGTGTAGCGATATCTTGAGGTGTGTCGCTACTTAAAGGGCATCGTTCTTTGATGATTACACATCAATTCCGTTTTTTTCTAAAGAAATGAATGATGGAAGTAATCAGTGAATATGGCTATTTAGAAATCGACTAATATCAGCAATCAGTGCATCGTTTGTGCATCGCACGCTTCGAGTTCCAAATGAATTCGTGGATTTTATAATATTGTATTTAGGATACGCCTTAAAATACACATATATATATAGATTTTAAGGCGTATCAAATATGAAATTTGTAATATTTTTTTATTATTCAATATTAGAGCAGTCATAAGTATTACCTTTATTTGATATTTATCCAACATTAAAATATTTCAAGGAAAAAATAAATATTTAAATTTGCAGCAATAAGTCCTCCTCCGGCACATTTTTTCGTTTTTTACATTTATTATCTTAGCTCACAGTGCGGTGGCCAGAATTTTAACGGATGCGATGCGATTTTATTACAGAATCGAAATGCTACTTGCAGGCAGAATAGAAGCTAGTATAATTTCGTGCGAGTGCGAGCCGCGGTCGATTACTACTGCTATAGACCCTTTCTGTCATAGAAATACGTGCTTGCACAACGAGGTACTACTTGCCAGCGACTTCTAAGGCTACTGTCATAGTAGCCTTAGAACTTCCATATTTGTTAAGCCGCCTTTAGACGGTCAAATTAGGAACTCAAAAGATGCATCGTGGACACACGTTGTCAGGTAACGCTTTGCCGGGCGAGCCTCAAGAATGCGAGATGTCCCTCGGGAGCTGAGGATGAGGAAGAGGCACGAACCGTGCCAAATGAGAAATTCCTCAAAAGAGTTCTCGGCCCATTTTTTTCTCCCTTTCTGCTGCGCCCCGAATATACGTAAACCCAAACTCTTCTCCTTCCAACTAACTGATTTACACCTTCTTTGTCTTTTAAAAGCCTCACTCCCAGTCTCTCCCACTAATCCCGAAGAACTCTGTCACCATCAGAAGCATCCTCCCACCACTACGCGCTACCGTCCTCAGCATCCATATACCACCCCCAAACTTCGAACTTTATCTCTCTTCTCAGCATCTCTCTCTATATCCCCTCTTTCTCCCCCCCCTGAAATCCCGACTTTCCCCCACCTTCCTCCCCTCTCCTTCCTATAACCCCCTCCCCTAGATTCCCTATCACGCACCTCCCCTCCCACCCCATGCGTCGGTCCCCTGGATCGCACATCCCCAGCCAACTCCTTCTCATCCCTCCCCGTCCCTCCCCCTTGCCCTTTGGACTCCCCGTCCGATCTCAAAATAGAAGCACAGTCGTTCCACACGTTCTGTTCCTGCCTCTCCCGAGATCCTTCCACCACCACATCCCTCCCTCTCATGCTTCCACATACCCCCCACCATTCGCGTCTCCTATAGCTCTCAAGCCTTCTTCCACGACTCCCTTAATCTTCTTCCTCCTTCTCGCTTAGAACTCCTCCGTTCTCACCGAGTCTCCCCCGGAATCGTTCTTTCTGGCCAGGCGTATGACACTCACACCTCGGCCACGCGGAGACGTTCGCCCCGTAACGAGGAGTACCTACCTCAGAGCATTTTTTCAAGCTTTCGCCCGATTAAACGATGGATAGACGCACAAGATAAAAACCCAAACCCTTTTCCCAATACATGGCGGCTGACCTTGAATGCGCTGGTGTACCTTTCACTTTTCCAGCCAATCACAGAAGAGTGGCATGGAATGCATTGCTGTTGGGGGGTAACTCAGTCTCTCTCCGACTGCCGTGAGTTTCACTTCGGTCTCGTATCGTCTGTGTTGCCAAATTTACGGCGTACGAGTTAGACTTCGTTGGTTAAGGCTGAAAAATTAGTGGCTAACGTGACTCTTCGCCGCCAAACGTGCATTTGTTCGCAAGAACTGAAAACGCTGATCGGACGCCGGGAGTCCGAAACTGAGGTGTAAGGGTAAACACCTTTCATTGGCTACCCGCTCTGTGACGTCCACCCATCATTACTAGTCGGGAAAAAGGGTATACCAATAAATTCATTCATTATCCCGTCCTTTCTCGAGCGTTTTTCTCAGTCTTTCAGGAGTAAGTCGTCCGTCAGATCTCACTGAGGGCTAATACTTCATCACCCTGCCTTGTACGTATTCAGCATTAGATTTAATCTAAACCGATCTGGCAGTAACTATTTGAAATTATCCTGAAATAATTTGAATCAGATTAAGTTTGGTGATATATTTTACATTTGCCAATGGATTGCAGCAGTGCATCAAAAACAGTTTTTGCCCATCGTCGCTACAGTTTGAATCTCCTTCTCTGCGTCATCACCCTCTCTCGCTCACCCTCTTCCCCCGTTTAGGGCTTTCTACGCCGGTTTCCAAACTCTTATTCCATCCGTGGGTGTTCATCCTTCGCGTGGGCCTCTCCTGTCGAGCCGAGCCAAGTTCCACCTCCGACGTTTTCCCCCCTGACGCTTCCCCGCAGTCCTCCCCACTCACTCCACATCATCTCTTGCGTTTCACACTGTTTTCTTATTTGTGTTTTTGAATACTTTATGCTTGCTCTCGGGCTTGTGTGGCTGATCGCTGCGCCCACGGAGTGTAGAGTGTTCCCCTATTTTCCCAAGGTGACGTTTACCGTACTGTTGTGATTTAATGGCGATAATGGTGTGGTTTTGAGCGTCTTTTTGGTCGGCGTGATGCGCTTTACCCACGAGTTATTTCGTCTTTAGACTGGAGTGGCCCTCCGTTGCCCAACCACTCTGGGATGTGTTTAATTTAGTGTGTAGGGACTGGATATCTCCATTTTTATTTGAATTCTGAATTTGTATTTTGATTTGATAACTTATGCACATTAAACTCTTTGTATGTTTATCGTACAAGACACTGTTGATAGAAATACGGAATGTGTGAAATTCTGCTTCTATTATTACAACTTGATTTTATTTTGTATTTATGTCCGTTTTACATTGATGTAAATTTATTTATATGTGATAACTTATAGATAAATCGTGGATAGATTATGGATATTCTGTCTTTTTTATTACATTGCTTTTCCTTCCGCTTAGTAAAAAAGGACTGTAGATGAAAAGGTTTCATATAGGTAGATGGTTCACTGTACATTAGGAAACCTGAAATAACCGCCTAAAATGTCGGACAGGAGGTGTAAAGCCTTACTTTTCCAATTCCAGTTCGCCGATTCATAGTACATCGCATGCATGTGTGAATCCTATACCCTTAACGAAAAATCCAGTGCCATGACAATAGCTGAATGAGAAACCATGCGCGCCCCGGAATATACGAATGCGCGAACCTTGCAATAATTATTACGAACTTAGTTTTTTCAAGCCAAATGAGCTTGAAGAAACTAAAACATCCTCAAAGCCCTCCAAGGTCACCCGCCTCCAAGTGCCTATTTTCAGCCTACGCCTTTTTGGAACGTTAGCCGGCGTCTTGGTCCCCTGGAGAAATGGTTTATGCGGAGCAAAAAGTCACTCAAGGGAAACCTCGTCGTAAAGGGGAAAAAAATTTGAACTTCATTTGCGCCGTCTCCTTCATGTTGCTTATTCTTTTTCGTTCCCTCTTTCTCCCCTAGGCCGGGGGACTTGCCGGAGTGACTCCGTCAGGGGCTGAAGGGGGGTGAAGGGTAGTGAATGTGGGTTGTGTAGGGGGGATCAGGGGTAGAGAGAGAGAGGGAGAGAAAAAAAAGCAATCGTTAACCCCGGCGTCAACAATGCAAGCGCTCGAAGGAATCCTTAGGGTTTATTTTGGAGGAGAGGACGGCAGCTGCGGATGGAGGGCTAAGGAGCGAGAGGTGACGAGAGGGGAAGGAGGGGACATTATTGGGGCGGCGGGGGAGGGGGGAACTGGGGAGGTAATCTAGGGGGTGTGAAATGCCGGTTCGGCGTGGGTGGACGCTAGAGGGTGGAAAGGAAGGCAGTGTGGAGATATGGAGGCGTCAATGGGTGAGGGTGGGGCATTAGTTTATGACTTTTGTGCAAGAAATATTAATCTGGTAGTTTTTTCGTATGGAGTCGGTACGGCTACCAACAATGTGAAAATTTACTCCTATTATAAATTTTATAAGTAGCACTAAAACCGCAAAATGGTATATTACCACTCTTAATATATGCTTGCAAATTTGATCTAAAAAATCCCAAACCTCGGGTCGTAATTTATAGCATTAAAACAAAATTGGTCATGACCATCGGCCGTCAATACAATCTTGTAGCTATCCGCTCCTCTCTCCTGTCAACTGAGAGTTTTTTAAAGCAAATTTGAGTCAAAAATCATAAATCTCGGGCCGAGTTTTGGTAAAAAATTAAAACAAAATTGGTCGTCATCATCATCGGTCATCAAACCCTACACTCGTCTCTGCTATAAGTCGATAGTTATTTGTTCCTTCATAGGTCCTTATTTGAAGGTCCCTCGAATTCTTCATTGATATATTTCCTCCGCGGTTCTTCCCATCCATTTCTCTTTCCATGATTATTTTTTAAGAGAGGATCTTGCATCACAAAATATGTCCAATTGAAAATTGGTAAATACTTTAAAATACGTTTAACGGCGAGGGAAGAGAGATTTCCGACAGATTTCACCGAATCGCTCACTCACGGGGTGGCATTCCGCTTACGTTTACGCTTGGGGAGGGAGTTATTTCTGCTCTATCGGGAGTGGAAATCGCGACCGAAGCGCGGACTCGATCCTCTTCAAACCTCTTCCCTTTACGCGCAAGCTCTGCTGAGGCCCTCTACCATATCCATCTCGCATCATCACCAAATGGCACACGTTAAAACAGCGAAAGGGGAAGGGAAGGAGGAGGCGATGACGTTTCACGGACGGGGATTTTTAAAAGATGGAGGAAAAAAAAGAGAGAGGGATTGAGGCTGGACCGGAAGAAGGGGCAGATGGCGGGAGCATGGGTGTGTTTTGAAGGGGTCGAACGTGACACTGGATCTCGGAATGTGGGGAAATTTTTATTTTTAATCGAGGCTGCACGACGTATCACCTGTTTCAAATCATTGGCTTTAGGCTCTGATTAACTCCAGAGGAGCGCTTCGGCGTCGCGTCTCGTGATTTGCGCACGAGGTAACCAGATTAGGGGATGTAATCTAATGGGAGATCTGGTACGCGGAGAAAAGAAGGTCACCTGTTTCTCAGAAAAGGCCGGGTCGCATGCGACAAGGAACATTCTGGGCCAAAAAAAAACTAATAAAAATTTGCATTTCATCGTGAAACTCACTTTCCGCGAATTAAGGAGAATGCGATGGTTTTTCATACTGCCGAACGAACACACGGCAGTGAAATACGCGAAAATTTTCATGAGAAAAAATTGGTCTGGACTGAGGAGCTTGGTGGATCGTAAGAGCGTAATATTTAGTTCCGTTGAATCCTCCAAAATTCCGTTGAGAATTTGGAAGCATTGGTAGCGAGGTGGTCTATGCATTGGCCCAGCAAGCCAAAGTCCCGTGGTTCGATACCCGACACTTGACATATTCGTCACTATCGTGTTAAAGCCAAATTTTTCCTCATGTAACGAACGTATATATTTTGAGTAAGAATGCCAAAACCTGTAAATTAGTCTATCCGAGTACTCGTTACAAGAGCCCGGGTGAAACTCGAGTATCCTGATAGAACTCAGAAACCGGGGTACTATAGGGTAGAAAATTCATCCCCGGATTAAATATTCCCATCGGGTTCCCGGGTACTCGTCGTCATTCCTACCCCTGGAAGAATATAATCATTCCCACACGACGCATAAGAATGGCTAACGTACTTCAATCTATGGCGTACTCTTTCCAAGAGCCCGGGTGAAACTCGAGTATCCTGATAGAACTCGGAAACCGGGGTACTATAGGGTAGCAAATTCATCCCCGGAGTAATTATATATTTACTCCATGGTCGGGCTTACATTCTTTCAAGTTATTGCTGGCTTTTTTTTGCTAAAAATTCCATTCGCAATTATAGTCAGTGAAGTACCTCTCTTTGCTCCAGAAAGAGCCTTTTTTCTGAGGCAATACTCATGAATAGACAGTATGTTGAATTTTATTCCAGTTTATATATTCGTATGATCACTGATAATGGACGATTCATCGTCGTCACACGTCAATCCAATGTGCTTCGTGATGGTCTGATCGCCTGCCAACTCTTTTCTACCTCTGCATACGTTCAACTAATGGATGGATGAATATGAGTCTTAAAAATATGCGGTCCCTGCCATGCTATTACCGTGAGGGTTTACCACGTCAATCCCTTGAACCTGAATTGCAGTTTATATTCCATTGAACGTTTTGACTCTGCGGAAAGAAAACATATTCAAGCTGGGTAAACTCAAGCTGAGTGTGTGGCCTTTTTTTTGCTTTTGCCAAGCAAATGGAAATACTTTGAATCGTTATCGCTCCAGACTGATAGAGTGATGTGGAATAAAAATGTCAAAATTGATGGGAAATAATACGCGAAATATTTTAAACCTTAAGCAGTCTTAAATATCGCTAAGCGTTGGCTCATTGAAAATTATTTTATTTGTAATGAATAATAATGTTACACCTTTGCGGCAATTTATGACACAATTTATTTAAGATAAATGCATTCTTTTTTGCAGTATATGCATCGCCCGGTATGAAATATCCGTTATTTATTCATTTCACTCGGGTGTCCATAGTACAGGAGAATATGGGGGCCGAAAAGTAAGTCATTTTGCAACATTTTTCACTCCTTAATCCAAACATAAATTCTCGTATGCACAGTAGTTTCAACAAAGAATATTCATAAGGTGACAATTATGTGCATGTTGGCAATCAACATTGCTATTTCCATCAGATTTTTTCTATTTAGGTTATAGTATCTTAGTAGAGATTATGTAAATATATTATTTGATTAGAGTTTTTCGATGACAGGTACTCTATGAAGATTTAAAAAATCCCTTCAAGTGGCTTTTCGGTAAAAATACCTTTTCGAAAGTGAATCGTCGCAAAAAGTGATGTTAAAAATGTAAAACGAGAATAATTATTCAAAATTATAATTATTACCGTATGCAGTATTATTATTTTTGTATTATCTAAGGAATAATGGAAGGAAAAGAGGGAACTGAAGACTGGAGCTTAGGGAGGATTAGGACGGAGGGTCTGAGTAGGATGGAGAAAGTCAGCTACGCTGAGGGTGAGGTGCTATGCATGGTAAGGGAAAAGATGAAGATGTTGGGGTATATCGGAATCAGACGAACTAAGGGCTGAAAAGGAAAAAGGAGGAAAAAAGTATGAAAAGCTGTGTGTGGGCTAGTAGATGTATGTTTTTCACGGAAGAGGTTTAAAATTCCTCCAAGATTAAATGCCTGGGATCGTCTGAAACTAATTTACAGTCGGTATTCTAAAATTAATAATAAAATAGTACAGCAAAGGGTTACACATGGGACGTGTTAATAGCAGATATATTATTTTTTTATTGCACAAAAGTGTTTCTTCTAATTCCCTCAGCAGAAATTCCGAGTAGCTATAAGTATTTCAGCATTAGAGCCCCATAACTTTTAACTTGTACGCATTATTTGAATCTTATGAGCAAATATTGATGCTTTGTAAAGACAGTCGCCCTAGTAAAACAATTATTTTTATGGTGCACTATGGTTACCGAGACAAAATCAAGCCCCAGGTAATATCAGAATTTTAGGAGTGCAACTACTGTTTTCGGCGTTCTTGTCGGAAGAAAGAAGTTTAAACCCCTGTCTAAACATCACAAGGGAGCTGTTGACTCCTTGATTCTGTGGTTAGAACTCATTTTAATTACAAAAATATTTAACGAAAATACTTAGTTTACATAAGGACTTGTATCCTATAATAATTTTCACTAAAAGACGACTCTTTTTAATGGGTAATTCATGAAGAAAGCAATTGACAAGTAAATTAAAATTAAAGATTAATCCTAATTGTCAATAAAAGCAGAGGCATTTTGACTTCTATGCATTATCATTTCGGTCATCCAGGTGACCATCGCAACGCACGCGTTTACGATATTTAAATCCTCGCTTGCGATAGTTACCTGGATGACCGAAATGAATGCGTAGGAGTCAAAATTCCTCTTCTTTTATTGACAATTTGCATTAATCTTAAACTTAAATTCTAATGGATAATTGTCTGCGGCATTTTAACTGCTTTCCTTGTGTGAACGAATATTATTATGAATTATTATTCGCATAAAATTGTCGGGACATCGAAACTGCTCGTGAATTTTTGGCAGGTTCCTGAGTGTGATCATTTCGGATCGTTCATTTCCGATAGTTGAGAACTTGAGTCCAGGGTACAGCAGACGAGTACCGGACTTATTATGTTCGTGGGTGGCCTGAGAAATATATTCCGTCGCAACGCATGCGCGCCGCCTTTTATCGCCGCCCGCCGATATCGTCTCGGGCGAATCATGAGGAGGTCGAGACCCGCCACGCCGCTAGGGGGAGCTGCGGGAGTGGCGTGGTGCTGGGCGGGGCGTGTCGGCAAGGCGCGATGGCGGTGCTTTTGCCCGGGGATCACGTGCGGGACACGTGTGCGCGGGAGGGCGGCCGGGAGGAGGAGCGGGGGGCGGCCGGCGCGACGTAAAGGTGACGAAGCCGACCTAGGGGAGTAGGCAGGCGAAGGAGATGGGGAAGGAAGTCAAAGAAGAAGAAGGGACAGCTCGAAGGGAATGTCTGAAAGCTGTCTTGAGGGTAACGACCCCCCACCCTCCCCCGAAGGGCGAAGTGATAGCGCAGCTAGCGAAATATTTACGCGAGGCGATTTCAGGCGGCTTTCTGAGGAGGCAATTCATGATTAGATTGAAACGTTGAAAGCTTGGGAAATTTAGGAGCGTAATAAATCTTTATTAGTTGTTCATCGGGTTTCTGTGGTGAGGAATTGAACAAGGGACTCTCCTTGAGGTTTCCTCCACGTAGATAGTCATTCTTTTAGATTTTCACGCTCGAAGACGGCGGCGGTTTCATTGCACTGCTTAATTGGTTCTTATTGATGTCGTGAAAAGCAACACCGGTTGTGCAATGAATCGGAAATATAAATTGAATTTGTCGATTATTATTTTATAATAGGTATTTTTTTAACAAACTTTCTGTTGTTTGCCTAAATGACTTATTTCACATAACTCTGAACCTCGTTCTGAGGTATACCTAGGGCTAATCTCTCCCGATGATGTTGCTTTTCAACGAAATTGTGGTATCGAACAAGAAAATACCTTGTGGAAATAGAAAGGAAGAAAGAGTGCTCCACGTTCTCTCATCTTTCCGGGATTTTTACTCGATTAAGAACCACTCAGTGAATTTTGGCTAAAGATAAAAGGGTACGCAGGGCACGTATTCGGAATTCTCAGAAGTTGCTGCGCAGTTGGGCGCGGAAATGATTGTCGAAGCAGTGTCGTCAGGTGCCTCTTAAGTAATGTCCACGGACACCATCCGCAGCTGATTTTCATTTGCTGATTAATATCTAATGCAGATTTCTCAAGGTGTGGGCATTAAAATGCATCGATTGAATGCATCTGAAGCAATTGTCGTTTAAAATATCTTTATGAAAAGTTTACAGGAGAAGATTGATATCAGAGTACTCTATGATTCATTTACATCAGGTTTTATAATGTCTGGTTAAAGTTAACCGCAAGACCACTTAACCTGGATTTTGAGTGAGAATTGCGGTTTAGAGATTATACCACCGGGCCTAAATTAATTAGTTTGAGTGAAAACAGTTCTTCATTTGGAAAACTAGCATTTTTTAAATAGGAATTTGTATTTGTTATTCATTTGAGGTACGACGAGCGATTGAATGTACGTAGAATGAGAAGTTTATTTTACGACTGATGAAGGATTCTTTACTTAAAACTTTTAATGAAACATTGATAATGGCTGGCTGGCAAATCTGGCTGAAAATGGCTGGCAATTACGCACAAAGTTATTTTTAAAAACGACCGGTTTTGTAACAGAGCTACATTTTCAGACAGTGTGTAACTGATTTTTAAATTTACCGCAGTCGCTCTCTTATTCAATCATAATTAATGGATTCTAGACTTCGATGTTGTTCCTTTGGGGCTTTAATTGGTTCTGGCCCAGCTAATTCAACCATCCTTCATGGAGGAACGCTCACGAGAGTGAGATGTCACCCCCTTATAAGGAGAAGGTTTTATTTTTAGTGATGCTCGACTTAGGACACGAATTAAGCGCGTTTCTTACCCCAGGACCCTTCGAAAAAAATAAGAAAACAAAAATTCTTTGACACTGCTAGTGGTGCCGACTGTCTCCTCGGAGAACCCTTAAAGAGAAACGAATGAAATAGAAGTGAAATGAGACAGCGACCGTGCATCACCCCAATGCGAACCCCTGACAAACCATTCGTCCGTGCTTCCTCACAATGGAAGAGGCGATCTGGTGGGTTATTTTGTAATCTCACTTAAGTGAGAATGCGTCATAAAATGTGGAAAATTACGTCATTTTTCGTAGTTCAACTCCGCCACCCAGACGACGTGACCATCTTCGGCTCTAAAATGGTGAACTGCCGGTCTATTTATTTGATTCATCCGCTCTTTCGACTCTTGATCCGTTTCATTTGGCTCCGCATTTCATTAGTTCCATTTCTCCTGTCATTAGGAACGTGACACGGAGCCACCATCGGACCTAGGCCGATCATTAAGAGAGCGAAACGGATCTCCCGCCTTCCCGCAAAGAGTCGTTAAAAAGGTGAGACTACAAAATAACCCCCCTGTTTCGACCCGAAAGCAACGATCCGGCAGCCTTTTGAAGGAGTGTGGGGCGGGAGGGTGGAATGAAATGTCCTAGTGTTCCATCCAGGGTTGGTTGAGCTACAAAAAAATTTGTCGCTAGTAACCTTTAGCTAATTCCTCAAAAAGGTAGCGGCTACTCTGATAGCTACATATTAAAAAAGGATTACATCTACACAACAGGCCCGCACTAAATCTCTAGAATTGATAGAAACGACAAAATGAGAGAAATACACTGGCGAACAGAAAGGTACAAACATTCCTTGTTTCCGCGCACCATTAGTGATCATAACAAAAACAGCGTGACGCTTATATAAGATACATCGTTCACATACAATTCCCTTTTGCCCCCTTCTTTTCCCCATTCCCTCCTCTTTCATGGCTGGTGTCCTAACACACCCCTTGCCTCACGTCTTTGCGGCGGCTCGCAGGGTAGTATATAGATTTAGATTAAAAGCATCTCACAAAAATTGGCTGTCAGCTAATTTGAGCAACTTTTGTTGTACACTCACTTTTGTTGTACATTTTTAAAAATAGTTGAAACTTTCGTTTTACTGCTGAGCTGTTGTTGAGGTGTGAATGGAGTTTTCAATGTTGAACTTGAATCAAAGTTTAATAGAGCAAATTGCATAAATATCCCATATAATGATGCTGGACGAAGAACTCTTCGAAGGCAGTAAAATCTTAGAAAAAGGAGGAAGCTAATGAGAACAGTGATGCCAAAGAATTTTTACGCGGAATTTGGGAGGAGAGGCCTGAGGATGGGGCGAATTCTCTTTGCTCGGCCGCACTTACTCTGTGGCGATATTCGATCTCGTCGTTTACCAAGAGATTTGGGAAAGTAGCTTTTTCAATTTAAAATTTTCAGTAGCAAATTTCTGTATCGTGTAGTGGTTGAGAACAGCCACGAGCTCCAGGAATGTTTGTAGCTGCTACTTCGATAGGTACTTCTGAAAAAAATATAGCGCGCTACAGCCATTGAAAAAGTAGCTACTACAATAGCGCGCTACTGCCCACCCCTGGTTCCATCCGCCTAAGAGGTGAAACGGATCGTTTGAAGCCGGAAATGGGAACTGCGCCGAGAAATCCGATGGAGACAGACGGAAAAAAAGAAGGAACCGAAGAAAGGGTTGGAGGTGGGCGCGGCTCGAAAAGGGAAGAAGTAGAGAGATTTCGGGGAGGGCAGGGACAGGAGGACGCACACAACGTTTACTTTATTAGGGTGATATTGTGAGATGCATCTCGACAGGAATAGGAGGACGCCTAGTAATAGGAGGATGTAGGGGATATAAAGATAGACACCATACGTTGAAAGATGGGCGGATTAAGGGAGTGGGGGATCGTGAAGGAAGCTGGGAAGGCTGGGGAGGTCGAAAATACGAGAAAAAGGGTTATGACCTCCACTTTTTCCGGATGTGATGAGGTAGGTTGAGAGATGTCTCGTAATTAAGCAAGAATTTCCTTTGACTGGTAACGATGACTGAAATAAAAAAACTCCCGGCTTGAAGTAATTTTAGCTGTGAAAGACATCTAGGAAGGTCTGGGTATATGTGAGGCACGCCAAATGTTTTGTCCTCATAATTGCTGGAAGTGACAGCCTTTAGCCTTTATTAACACACTAAGAGACAGGCAGGGCATTTCCGATTGCCATACTGTCAAAGATTTTATGAAGATCCTAACCCAAGTTCATGTTAATGTGGAGAACCGAGGAAGAAAAATTTAAAGAGTGATTGTATTCCAAAGGTTCCGAAATAGTGACAATTTTCTTCAAATAGTGTTTTGATAAAACATGAGTATAGAACAAGAAACTTATCCGAAATGTCTAATAAAGTTATTAACCAGCGGATTCCACTAGCTTAAGGTTGATTTGTGGTTACAAACGTCAATATAATGTTGCAACTTGAACCCAATACTGAAAATTCATACCTTGTTTGAAAGTTTTACCACACTATTAAAAATTAATTTTAATTGTAACAGATTTTAATAATTTGCAAAGTTAATTTAACACGCACTGAATGCTATGAATCATCTCTACCACATCCCCTAATGGCTCTAAAACAGAATCTAAAGAGGCCCACCATCAATGGCATAATTACAAATTAGCAATATTTCATGAAATACCTAATAAGCATTTTATTTTGACCACATTTACCTCAATCCAATGTGCGTATGAATAAAATCGGGTCAAAATTAGAAAGAAACTGACTCTTACTGGTTTGACATTATTTCTTCGATAAAAAGTGTCTATCACATCGTTCACATTTGCAAAGTCCGGGAAATGAATGTTTACAAGATCTTCATTACTGTACACGAATGAACCTGTAAGTATTATTATCTATTCTGTGACACTGAATTGAAAGGAATCCAGCAACTAGCAGTTTTTTATATTTTTACAAGTTTGCATTCCGTTATGCGTTTTCGTCATTATTTTATTGAGAGGGCCGTGCTGATTTTTATTCTCTCTCAAATTAAGGCCGCACTCTTCAATTCGTGAAGAAATGAAGAAGGCGATTCGCCAATGAAAGAGTGGATAGGACCAGAATTTCGAACTCTATGCAAAAATTTAATATGGTGGAAGAGCAGGTTCAATTGATTCGATGACTCACTCTGGTGGGTGAAGCTCTCTTCTTCGAAGGCTGTCAAAGTGGTGGTGCTTCACGCAGAATCCAATTGAAGAGAGGGGGGAAATAAATTGTTCTACTCACACGCACACGCAAGGAACTCCCACACCAAAAAGAAAACTATTGACCGTGCACAGAAGGAACAAATTTGAAAAAATATTTATATATGTTTTTAATGAGAAATCCGAAAGAACACAAAAACAACAGAAAGGAAACATCAACACCCACAGCAACATCAAAACAGCAAGGAATAAAACAAGCGTTAAACAAGTGAGAAACTGATGGCGTCGTCATAAATATTTAGATGATGGTTGCAGCCATAAGGGATTGAGTCGTTACATGAGAAAGGGCAAGGTGGGACGATTGATTTCTAAGTATAACGCTACTGATTCATTACTTGAATTTTGATGTGCAATTCGTAATATTTCATTTTATAGAACGACGGCGAAACTTGTTTTAAAATACTTTGCAAAAAAAAGAATGATTTATTGCATTAATGTCGTCACCGTATGATCATTTTTAGCCGTACGACCACCGTTTAGGCTGAAGCCTCGTAAGATATTTATGCTAAGGTTAAAAAAAAACAGTTCCTCATGATTTACATCAGGGAAATAATTTTACCTTTCTGATTCGGTAAAATACTTTATGAGTTACGTCAAACTGTTCTGACATCCCTGCTGACTTTTCCCATGATATTTTCGTTAATCCTAATGAATTAAATTAATAATAATAATTATAATTAGTTTCCGACAGCTCTACATTTACAGATAAATATTTATGGCCACTATTGTTTAAAGGTGCAAGTTAAGTAAAGAATAAGTTAAACTCTAACTCTAAGTTTGGAGAATAAAACAAGAAATGATTAGTCATAACAGACTGTTTTCTTTATTTAATTTAAAAAAATTAATAAAAATGGAGTATATACTTAATTCATCTCTGATGGCTGTAACTTAAACGTGAAGCTTCGACTCCTGCACCCAACGTTAGACCACGGCTCGGCAGACCACTTAATGCGCAGGGAATTGCTCAAGAGTGCGATTGCTCTGCGTTTGCGAACCATTAAAATTAACGGGAGTGAAGAGAATAATCTGAATTCACACAGGGTGGTTATGGGCTCTTAGGCGGTACTAAAAGGTGAGTGAATTTTGAATATTTAACACGTCGCAAGACCCTATGAATATAGCATAACTTTGAAAGGAATTACTTACGAAGTGTTTAACTTTATGTATATTACAGGTGTCTTTTGCATGAAAGTCACGTACATGGTGTACATTTATGGTTATAGTCGCGTCAGTTATTTGGCAACTAAGAGAATATGTTTTAGTTTAATACTAACTGGTATGATCTTCTTTCAATTTCAAGCACACAGACCCTGGAATTGCTTTCAAAATCGTCACTTCTTAGTTTCTCATTGCTGTTACTACCTAGCTAAATCCAATATTTCCTAAGAACTGTGCATGTTACAACTAGAATTCAAGCCTTGAATAATTTATTTGTAGGTTTAATGCCTAATATTTGGTGAAGAATTCCTTTACTATTGGCGCTTCTTTCAGAGAGAATAATAAAGGCTCATTTTTATGGAATATCATGATGTAAGTACTTCAGCCATTAAAGGATCGAAATGACGCTGAAAGGTGGACTATAAAGCATAAATAATATTTTCATCTCTCTGAAAACTGTTAGAAAAATAGACAAAGTAACTACGTTAGACAATACAGACTTGGGTTAAAAACTTGTATTTTTACCACAGCATGAACTCATCTTCAATTTGTCCTCGCGCTTAATACCTTAATGCGTGATATTTTTTTAACGAGTAAAATAAGTTGTCGCCTAAGAAAACACAAGCACCCTGTGTCATAATGGGGTAAAACCATAAGAAAGTAGAAGAGGCATCAGGCGAGGAGGGGGTAAGAAAGCAGGATAACTCAAAACCTACATCAGACTAATGATGAGCGTAAGAAAGAAGTAAATATGCGAAAATGGAGGAGGGTAGAATATGGGTATTTCAATGTATGTCTAATGTATGGAAATGGAAAACGATGGGTGAGATAATGATAATACTAAATTAATCCATTTCAATCTCATATTTGATTTTTTTAAACGGGGCGGCACACGTGAAAAGCAAAATAAAAACTTGTGAGAGGGGGGGGAGGGGGGGTGGAGGGAAATCTTTTCTTAAAAAAGAAGTGTATTAAACGCACACTCACTCCAACCAACACGCACAACCAACCAATCAAAAGAAAATGAAGAAAAAAAAGAAACCAGCATGTAAAGTAATAAATATTCATCAAAAGAATTACGAAATGAATATCTTCCGTGGTCCATTCGTGTCGCACCGACCCAATGGATGGTAACGCCCTCTCTCAGTGACGTGGCCGAAGAAGGGGGAGGGAGTGTGGGAGGGTGCTGCTGACCCATCGTCTGCTCTGGCACCTGTCGGACGCTAGCGTCCTCTGCTTTTGCGGCCGGCGAATGGGGGAGCTCTGGGTTATCCGGGACCGCTGCCTCTGCAACAATGGCAGGGAGAGGTAAGCCTGAGTCGTCAACCACAATGTAAAACAGCAGTTGTTCTCGCAGTGTTCGGTGTCTCCGGCGGCTAGGGAGTTTTTGGCTGGCTCTCCAGGATCAAAGACTCATTATGTTTAACATTTTTGGCAACCCCTCTTGGTGCTAACGCCTGCTTTTCCCCTTCTGATGCGGATGGAACTTGCTTTAAAGCTCATGGAAATGGTGAATTCTTCTTCTCAGGCTTCCCACCGAGTAAATGTCTGCATGATGGCCGACATTTCGATGGAAGACTTTCCCATTATCCTCAGGGAAATGCTGAGAAAGACTTGAGAAACGTCGGTCATCATGCAGGCATTAACCCGGTGGGAATTCCGAGGAGGAAAATTCACCAAAACCATTCGACGGGGAAGCCTGAAATCTTTCTCATGAAAATGTTAGATAATATTTGTAGCCGTCAATCAACCTTGTCACTTTTTGTCCAATTAGTGATTGAATGCCTATAGGGGCGTGGGAAAAAGACACGAAATGCAAATCGATCACGACAAGTAAACCGAATTATAACTATGAATGGGATTGCTACTGACTGCTAATGGGAATCTACTGACCTCTCCTAAATTAGAATTAACTGGGAGTCACTATGAAGTGAAAATAAATTGGCAAAATATTGCTGCTGTATTGAATACAGAATTTGTCAATATGGCCAATTTTTCGCGTAGGAAAATGTATTCGAAGTTGAACCAGTGGATATGATGTTTGTCACCAAAATAAGCTGTCAGTATTGAATCAATTTTACACTGGAGCTTGATGATTCCTTGTTTCCTTATTGAGATATTTGATTTTGGAGAATAAAAACTCTCTTGCACCGCACTGATTAACAGTCGAATAAGTTTGATTTATAAAACCATCGTTGAAATTGATACACGAAAAGTTAAATAAGAAAGGAAAGCTACTCGTTAGCGAACTCCATATGCATCTTCATGCGTCACCCCCTTATATTGCATTGTTTAGGCGAGCCAGGTGATATTTTTACACAAAAATTGAAGACGGATTTGGAGGATTTTATAGAAGAGCTACTGTGGTGGAAAGGCTAATAAATTCAACGAATAAATTTAATTTCAGCAAAAATAAGTAATTGATGTTATGAATTATATAATTCAAAATTTCATCAAGCATAAGTTCTCATATTGATTATTATACTATTATCATTATTGATCTCACAATCCATTCCATGTAGGACTGCAGCGTGTAACTGCCGTGCAAGTCCTTTCTGCTCGTCTTATTGTTCCAGCATTTTTACTCTCAAGTCAAATAAACTAGGTAACCAATTCTAAAGTCCTGATCCTCCTTCTTTTGGAGACGTAATGGTTGTAATAATCAAATTTCACAAGACGACATGCTTAAAATGGAATTTGAAGATATCTGGCCACCTTCCAAACGATTATGTTCAATGATGTAAATTTCACGGTATCCGAAAGTTTAAGATCTGAAGTCGATTGCTTCTGGCTCATTGTTTTCAGTTAGCGCCTTTTATATATTTAAGCTCATTCGTCTATTTTTAAATACTCCATTTGGCTCAGCAATAATAGCCACCACCCCAAAATTCGACGCCTGCTTCCATTATGTGGAGTAAAGTTCTGCTCGAGACAAACGTGTCAGTCTGAGGGCATCCAGCCAAAAATGCTGACTTGACTTAATGAATATTTTTCACCCGAGCTTAATTTGACGTAACAGGTTTGGCGCGTTTGCATTGAGCCAGCTTCAATCAATGGAACTCTTCAAACTATTGCCCGCTAACTACCAAGATATCCGGGAAAAAAGTGCGATAAATATATTTCATTGCCCTGTTTTCGACCACGGAATAGCTTGGCTTGAATAAATACGCGTGTACGTTTTTTACCTAATGGCATCTTAATTTTTAAGTGAATATCAGCCAGATTTGAATAAAAACTAGTACAATAGATTACATTGTATAAAAGGTTTTACATTTTTAAAGTTGATGGTATTTTTAATCAACTTCTCTGGCCTTCCTGGCGCTTTCACGCAAGTATTCGCATCCAGTTTTAGAACTTATTGCATGTTAAGTTATTATTAATTATTTTCTCTTGATGGGTTCTAAAGGAATGTTTTTAGGGTATAGCAGTACAACCAAGAGGCCTCCTCTCGTCGAAAGTGGGTGAATACCGAGATTAATTTGGTCATTTATTTTTAACTACTATTCAATAAGTTCTCTATCAAAAACTTCCTAGGCGTTCAGATAGGGGGCCCACAAATGTCCTAATGAATTGCAACATTCTCAGCGGAGGAAAAAGTGATTAAAGTTGACACAAA
Organism: Pyrrhosoma nymphula; assembly: GCA_963573305.1. Lineage (NCBI taxonomy): Eukaryota > Metazoa > Arthropoda > Insecta > Odonata > Coenagrionidae > Pyrrhosoma > Pyrrhosoma nymphula. The sequence continues at coordinate 78,057,454 of OY754328.1, read as the reverse complement.
AGCTTCCCACATGTTTTATTTTTCAATCGCTTCCCAAGATTATCTTTGAATTTCAAAACTTCAAACCAAATCTTGCCTCCAATTCTTTGGTCTTTCACAGTCTACCTTTAAGTCATGTACACACGACGACATTTTTGGCGCCAGACTTGGTGCGGGAAGTGGCAAGCGGTAATTTTTTCTGAGCGAATGACCAAATTGCAAACTGGCATTCGATACAATCGCTTGTGATTGCCTTGCTCTGGTAAGAATTAGGACAAGTTCAATTTTTCTTTAGATCTCGTAGCTAAGTTGTGCGCATTTCCGCCATAATTTGATTTTGAAGAGAGTAACGAAATTGTATAAAGAGGAAAATTTTGAAAAAAAAAATGGTTCACCTAATTAATCACTGCATATTAATAATTTTTTTTATTTTTCACGTATTTTATTTTGCATTCTTCTTAGTAATCATGCACAAATACATGATTAATGATTTGTTTCCCGTGATTACGGATGATAACAACAATGATGATGATGACGACATGATCGGGCACAGGGTAGTAGGCCAATTCTGGTATAATAAATGTTCCCGTGTGTACAGGGCTTTATTCGTTGCTGTGGTCGCGAGCGGGGATGGCTGCCGCTTCATATAAACGCCTCTTTCCTCCTCCCAGCTAGCTTACGCCGGGCGGCCATGAAAGCATCATCCCTCGGGAGCCAAAACAAACATGGCGCCTACCCATTTCGTGTTTGTTGACTGTTCTTCAACGCACTTTTCTTAGTGGAAGCATTTGCTGAACGTTAGGTCGACGATAGACGCAATGCCGTACTTTTCCAAAATCCACACTTCTTTCATCGAGAATGAGACCTCATACACGGAGTACTTTCAACTCTGTTATAAAAATGACCACTTGATGAATATTTCATGTATAAAAGTATGAGTGGGAAAATACTTTTTTCTTGGGCTACAATGTGCTGACCCTACTGTTTTGAAATGAATATTCAGGACTCGATATTGTGAGTGAGTCTGCAAATTTTTGGTAATCACCTTACGCAGCCTACATTATTCAACTATCTTAAAAGAAAGACATATATATATAAATATTATATATATATATATGTTATTTTCATTCTGATTAAGAACAAATTGTCTATAGTATCGGTCCCAGTGGTGCACTTTGGTTTGCCAAAAAATCATTTGAATTGAACTGCCGAAAGCCAACTTTAAGAGATGGAAGCTTTATCAAGATTGTTTTCATGTTTACTTCGAAACATTCTTCAGGCAGAGAGTCTCAATTGCCAATGCTCTAATTATTTTATCCAGTCTTGAAGTTTAGTGTAAAATTCACAAATAGAATATTGATTAATAAATTCAAGTATAGACTTTAAGGACTAGGGCACCATATTATCTAGTCTAGTTATAAAACTCCAGTCAAAAGTGTGGGAAACCCTACCATGAGACTGAGTGGCGATTAATGAGTTAAGGTTTAACAGGAGAACACAGCTCAGGATTGAAGATTTATTTTCTTCACTCTAGAGGGATAGGGTATAAGACCCTTTTTTTGTTTTGAGGCACACTTTTATTTTCTAAATGTCCAGACCACCTGAGAACCTTTGGGAACCCCGAGGGAAAATCGAGCAACCGGAAGAGTATAACTTTCAATAATTGATGGCCTTCGATCGGTCGCATCTCACGAGGTCCGAGACTTACGCTAGCGGCTGAGCGCTGACGACGAATGTGTTTTTTTGTTGCTTGTTGTGCCTCTTATATTTTCACTTAAGACAAGGTACGGTGACTGGGGCGATGACTGATGGTCATTTCAAGACTTTTCTATGTTGGATTTTGCTTCAATTTTTTATTGTAATAACCCAATCAAGAAGCAAGTGTGAGTGACATGTTCCTGGTAATTTACGAGGCATGGTATCTTTATTTTAAGCTTTTCTGTGCCCACGTGAAGTCGTTTTGACTCTATCGGATCCACGAAAAATAAAAAATATGAAGAAATAATATTTTAAATGACTTATCGTGAGCTTCAAGACCATTAACGCACGCTAGTGTTAATAAAATATAATCATCATCACAAGAAGAACCACATGAGATCACTGTTGATATCGGTGGCTGAATTGGGTATTTTCCACGTATTTCAAACTATCGATATTCTCATTTTGTTACTTGAACTTATTGCATTGGCTAAAAGTTTTCTTATCAAATTGTACGAATTTAGGTTTTAAAAGCTAAAGAAAGTCGAAGGTTACGAATGATCCCGAGCACACTCCGAAAACAACCGAATGACATGTGACGTCATTTTCGCTGTTTATAGTTAGACCCAGGCGTTTCCTTATGCTTATGGGGGAAACAAGTGCGGTGAAATTAGTTTTGGACGTTTTCCTGTTTCTTGATGTGCTTTTATATGGCATCCAAGTAAGGGATATAGATGGTGTTTTGTGCCACAATGTAAAAATACATCGGTGAAAACATCGAACAAGAAATTTATTCACGCAATCACGACATTGAATGTTTGACATTTCTTCTTTTGATTCCTTAATGTCCACATGCACAATGTATGATTTACTTCGCACTTTGTGTTCTGGACATATTCTTGCAATGGCTGTGCACAAGCGGTCCATCTCTCTTCAGTTGGACGTATCCTATATTATTATCACCATAACTCTCACGAAAATCTTTATGATATAACGACACTAAATTTCAACTTTGAATAGACATTTAGGAGATAAGAATCTATTTTTAGGCATTTATACTGGAGAAAATCCACTTATTGAAACCTCCTCTACAAACAATCACTAATTAAAAAATCACAAATTAACGTCTTAAATGTGTTGAGTATTGGCAGCACAAACATTTGGCAAGTACTGTGTTATGTTGATATGTTACTAAGATACTTTTTATTTTACTGTTTCATGGACTGGTATGGACTTTGAGAAATAAAGAAGTATCATAATGATTAAGAGTGCATTGGAAAAACAATTAATAAAGTTCATACTCCAAGTACATAATTATATTCACCAAAAATGATAAACAACAGTAATGACGATTTTACAGGCAAACTTTATACTCACATTTTTTGGACTTTAGCTTCACGAATTTCAGCAGTATTAAATCGGTCGTCCTTAAAAACGCCTACCATAAACATATCCACTTTGGATGAATATCTCATGTGATTTTAATGAAACCATTGTGCCCAATAGTCTTTGTTTTCAATGAAAATTCTTTAAATATACAGTCTCTTCTACATTTCTTCACTTTCTCCCTCACTTCCGTCTATCGCTCAGCGAAAATGACGTCAAGCCAATCAGATTTCGTTTCGCAGCTGCGTAAAAAAATATGAAATTTCGACTATTTTAACCTTAAATATCTCAATTAATATTGAATTTATTTTAAAAATATTTTCACTCCGCAAGCTTGTGCGAGTTAAAGTAACATATAAAGATCCGTGTACTAAAATTTAAAATTTTGGAAAATACCCAATTGCCTAAGTTCTAAGAGCGCCTTTGAGTTACTGCAAGAATAACCCGCTGGCGTAGATAGTTTTTTTTACTTATCCATGCGCGTTAAATTGTCAACTTTCTTGATCATTATTGTTCTGATTTCAATGAAATTAATGGATCGATCAAAATATGCGCAATTTTCCACAAAAAAAAACTTAAATTGTTCAAGACCCGAGTTTCGATGTGTTATACCAACATTCCCTGTTGTACCTCGAAATTCGGATTTTTAATTAAATTTTATATGATGGTTTTCGGGCTTTTCTGCGTCTTTGGTTGTAGAACGCAACCTTTCGCTACCACTAGGTATCATCTTCAGGAACAAAGCAATCATTCTTCCTGAAGATACTGTCTGCAATGGTAGCTAAAGCTCGAGGGCAACAACCAAAAACAGCAGAACCCGAAAGCCATTATAGAAGATTAGATCGCTGCGAAAGCCTACAATCAAAATGTTGTTAAAGTTGTTTTCTTTTGTAGATAATTGAACAAATTTTTATCCATCCACTATGATTTAATTCCAAGAAATATCGTGTGAATATTTTGAAATTTTTCAATGAAATAAGTTCGCGCACAAAAATCGTCCAGCCACCAAAACACATACATTTGAGCAAGACAGCTAAAAAAAATATATTCTTTCTTTAGTTTTGCATTTAGTCGCGACGAAGAGGGCATATATATAGATATGAGTCGGGATTTAGATGTTAGATACGTGTTTTGGTTGTGAGAAAGACATAGATGGGTGTGTTTTTTTTGGGTGTGCCACGATACAAGCGGAGCGTGATAGCATTAAGTGTAGGGATGTGGCAGGGAGAGAGAGATGGATGTAGGGAAAGGAAGAGAGTGTGAAATAGAGAGAGGAAGAGAAAATTAAAAGCTCTGCTTTATCCTTGAAATGCACTCTTTAACTTACCCGTACTGGCTCTGTAGAACGGTCGGGTAGGCGCTCCGAAGGCTCGCGAACGGATATGCTGTAAAAATAAAAAAAGAAAATACACGCGGTTTAGCACAAAGGAAAACACTTCGCCATCCATTTGACGAGAATAAATTAACTAATACATTCACTATGCAGTACAAGAGAGATAACTCAGTCAAAAAAATAATGCAGGCAGGTAAAAAGAAAGGAAAAAATAAGATAGTTAGAGAAAGATTAGGTAAGGATTAAAAGGCATGCGCAAATTCTTTTTTCACCTAAATCGTACGGCCGACCGCGGTGGCCTAGGGGGTAGAGTGTCTGTCTCCTTGCCATGAGGTCGTGCGTTCTTATCCCGCCGTGGACTTGGTTGTTTGTGATGTCTGTGTCATCACTTAAAATCATCAATCCATAGTCCTTAATAGCTCTATATGCTGAAAGAGGACGTAAAGCCTTGGGTAAATCAATAAATCTAACAAAACCAAAAAGAATTTTTTATTTATCTACAATTTTCATCACTACTTTACTTAACACAATTTTTGGATCAGGTTGAACCCTGGCCCGAGTGATTTTTATTTGCTCTTAGCAGATAAATAATGTCAAAAGAAAAAATTATCCATATCCACGACGGGACTAGTCAAGCATTGATGTCACAATGGAATAGCCATGCATGCTTATGACTATTACCTAGATATATATACGGGCTTGGTGGAACATAAGAATGCCTCTGACAGACCTATTTAACTAAAAGTCGCTATCATATCATGACTTTACGATCAAAACCATTGTTATTTGCTTACAGTGAGGTAAACGTATATTTCAAATAGAAGAAAACAAGTAATTAGTACCTTGGTCTCTCAATATGCAGTTAATAAGCAGGTAACATTTTGGGTACTATCTAATTACCTATCTTGGGTATCTAATTTTGATATTTTACCATACGTTTTTACAAAGACTGAAGTGGCACAGTAATAACTTTAAATGGAGGTTTTTGTAAATGTGGCAATTTTACGTATAAAACACTTAAATTATATGAAAAACGCACTAAAAGTACTTGGCAGCGCACTTCTCGTTAAATTTTATTTTGATTTGCGCGTAAGTACTTTCTTTTACGAGTTTGCCTAGATGTTTTTTTCCCAAAAGAGAATAACTTTATGAATATACATCGTGAACGACGAATCTGTCAAGTTCATTCTTGGTACACTGGGTTTTGACCGCATTTTTATTTGCATCAATACCCTTTCTATAACCACTATGAGTGCTCCCTCCGATGATAACAGGGAAAATGTTTTCATATATTTGCGTCGAATTCAGCGACCTTTTCCTTGCATCCTCGAAACTCGAGTGCGACAGTTAAAGTAAATTACTTATCGATTATTGAATAGGGTTGAGTGTAAATATTATGACGCGCCAACCTGTGAAGTTACAAGCACCAGTTAAGAAGGGCCTTAACTCCATAAACATGTTACCTTTTCAAGACTTCTAAAAATGTTTTGAATTTTTCAAATAAAAACTCTTAAAAACAACGACGCGGTGAAACGAATGAATGCAACCTTCAACTTCAACACATCGCGGAAGCCTTCGCACCATCTTTACAAATAATTTTATTTATGAAACTGCTCGGAAAGCTATGAATTAGCCCTTATGCCTTCATCGTGTAAGAAATAATCGAGTAAAATTTAAGTTATGACCTACCCAAGTATGGCTATCAACAGCTCTGGACGTCGGGAGATATTTTTTTCGCGGTAATGCTATCATATTAGATGAATGGTTAGAGAGCTATGTGCCATCGCGAGAGCATTAACTCATAATGTTTCCCTCAACTAATTTATTTTACCCTTGTTCCTTTTTTATGGCAGTAAGGAAATCCCTCCTATCCCATCGACTACGTCTGGCTCTCAACGTTCTCAATCGAACGGCTGAAGTAATTGGTCGCGAAAAACATAAAATATTCTAGAACGAACCGCTTAATGAGAGGAAGTTGTGACAGCACAATGGGGGTTTTCAATTCAAGAGGTGGCCATAAAACATTAACGAGTGTAAATGTTTGCTCTCTTGCCAAAAATATTGGTGCTGTCCAGAGAACCCATTTCTAAATTTTCCCCACTTTTCCACTCCAGTTGCCGTCTTGTACATCCGTCTCTCTTCCTCTACCTTAATTTGTCATCCGTCAGCAGAATGTTCTAGCTAGATGAGGTAGCAGTTTGTTTCTCGTCATGGATGGTCACCTATGCCTCTTTTCCTGCAAACATTCTCAAATACGTAGGTACTAATCAATATTACGAGAGTGCATCAACCATTAGCATAACATTATCTTTAAGTAATTTCATACGGTGTTCTAATCACATGTTATGAATGCTGCGTAACAAAGCTTTATCAATAGCATTTATTTTTACCAGAGAGCTGCGTATTATAAAAACTTCTGAGGAGACAAAGTCCCTTCTATAACAATACTACTAGTTACCAATATTATTTCTCCAACACTTCTCCTACTCGTTTATTTACGAAATGCATTGCAGTCATCTGACTTTTGCAACATTCAAGCAACAATAAATTTCTCTGTAAGAAAATTATTAAAGAAAGATTTACACAAAGTCAAGCCTGAACCTATTCGTTTAATATGAGAAAATGAGTTTTTAAAATTAGCCGTGCATACGCCGTGTCCTATTACTCCCCGAATCCGTGCTTGGAATTTTTACGGACGGAAGCGCTTCATTAATCAAGAAAGTACTGCTATAATATTTTATAAGTGACCATCCATCGCCAATCTCAGTTCAAGAAGCCTATAATATATTTATCTCGCTCGAAAAGTATAGCCCACCTGATGCCCGCTTACGGATCTAATAAATAAGTTCTCCCCGACAAGTCTTTGAGAGCTTATCGCATGTTACTTCGAGTATTCTTTTTTTCCTCTTGATTGCCGTATTGTCCCGAATATAATGTCACCCCGATTTTAGTTCTACCACAAGTATTTTGAAGTGAATTTTAGGAAAAGGAGAGACCATTTTATCTCTTTTTCTTCTTTCTTTGAGTTTGGCCGTCTATGGACCACTTAAATAGTGTTTTCATAATTATTGTTCTTTCTCCTTTCTATTCTTTCAGTATTTTTCATTCTTTCTCTCTGTTGGTTTTTTCTTCCTCCTGTCCAGATCCCATCTCTTTTCTTTTTTTTATCTTCTCCTGGAATCCGTGAATGTTTTCTTCCTGAATTCATTTCGGTTTCTTGTTTCTTCCCCTGTTGTATTAATTTGAATTTGGCCATTCAATTAGTCTTGACTTACATGGTTCTCGTTCATTTGAGTTTTGGGCAATTAAGACAAATAATGTTTTAATCAGACTTTTCTTACCAATATTCTTCAGGTGTCTATAGAGTACTATTGTCTCTTCCCCATCGTGTCCGTTATTCTCTTTTATTTTTTTCAGATATGGGTTAACACTTTTTTATTAAATATATGTTTAATTTTCTCCTCAAGACGCTTTACCAGTAAATTTATGAAGCTTAACATCTTAACATAAACTCTTAGTGAAATTACAGTTTAGTGATAGTAAATAGATTGAAACGCAAAGCGGTGCCGACCTTCTGCTTTAGACGTTATGAGTAGAGCTGTATCGTTCATGAATGAATCGTTCTAAATGAACGATTCTCGGGCATGAACCAAATGAATTGAATCATGATTTTCATTCAAATAGATCAAAATGAACGATTTTCCTGAAGATTTGAGTGATTCAAGAATTGTTATATTCAAATCGCTCCAAATGAATGATTTGCATGGAAAATTGAATGATTCAAAAATGACTTGAGTACAAATCGTTCAAAATGAACGGTTTGCGTGGAGAATTGATTTGTTGGATTTGGATTTGGGGATTTTAGACATCGAATTTTGATATAAAAGTATATTGATACCAGAGATTAATGGACGGAATTTATTCAGAATGATATTTGTAATAAATAGTACGTTTGGCGCCATAGAAATAATTACAGGAAAAACGTTTCTTTAAAAATGAAGATGTTAAAAAGTGGTTTTTCCGAGTTATAGAAAAAGCTATTGATTTTCTGAAAAACGTTCCAAAAAAAGTTGTGCGTGTTAAGAATAGCCTACAAAATGAGCCCGACCGCATCAAAATTCGTCTCATTGTTGATCCACTATAAAAAACTGCTTTTTGTCAATTGTTTATAACAATGCAAAACCATGTTACACATAAATCATATCTGAACAATATAAGGCACTAGTAGTACAAACCGCAAAGTAGGTGTCCAAATTTTCAAGACTATTCAATAGTTTTTGCACAAATGAATTTGTTTATTCCATTTTCATTTTTTACAATGTCATTTAACAAGCTTTGGGCGGTCCTGCATCAAGTTGCACATGTGCACATTGAGGTTTAAGGGTTATAATAGTAGTTTAAAAACGAGATAGAGTTTCAAGAAAAATCTAGTATTTATAGATGTTATACGTGTATTCATCAGGATTTTCATAGACCTAACTAATAGCTTGATCTGTATTATATTTGTTTGTAACGCAAACAATCTCATTAACTCTCTTTAAAATCTTGAATTTTGAACAATTTAATCCTAATAATTCATTCATTTTTTTAAAATTACTAGTACAAACCTTGGAATTCAATGTGCACATGTGGAACTTGATGTAAAACCCGCCCAAAGCTTGAGAAATGACTTGTAAAAAACATAAAACGGGATAAACAAATAAATTTGTGCAAAATTACTATTGAATATTTTAAAATATTGTCTTGAAGTTTTGAATATACCTTAATTTGTACTTCTAGCTCCTTATGGATTGATATAAAAATATTAAAAAGCCATTTTTAAATGTTTTTTTAAAAATAGCAGATCAGTTTGAGACGAATTTGATTGCGGTTAAGCTCATTTGGTAGTTTTTAATACGCCCTAATGTTGTTTTAAAAGCTTTCCGGAAAAATCAATATCTTATTCTTTAACTCAGAAAATCCAATATTTTACATCTTCATTGTTAGATAAATATTTAACCTACAATTTTTTTCTGTGACGCCAAAGATACCATTTATTACCACTATCATTCTCATCAGCCTTTAATATAAAAATTTACGAAATTTCCTCCTTGCAGCGACAGTATATACGCAGTATATCAAGTACCTACCATGCACCCAGAAATTATGGCTGTAAAGGAAGGAAATAAGTTACATTTTTCTTTAAAGTTCACAAACCATGGCTTGTGAACTGCACAGTTATAATATACCTACAAAAAGTTGGGGCGATTGAAGAAGTTTTACATTCTGAAGGTGTTTCATTTAAGAGATCATGAAACGGAGAAGAAAAAAACCAATGCTTCGGTGTGATAGCCGTAGTAAAACTGGATATCATTGGATACCAATCAGACGGTGCGCAAACGCTTACCTAAGGATTCGTGGATTTGGTTCAATCCATCAAATCGTTCATTTTGGTTCATTATGAACGATTTGAAGAATCGGTTCATCACCATGAACCAAATCACATGAACCGAATCATCAAATTGAATCGAATTGCCCACCTTTAGTTATGCGTCTGTCATGCGTATGTCAAATACAGCGCGATTGAGAATTTCAAAGGCAGCTGTCTAAAAAAAAAAAATCGCACTAAATTCGCGTTAAGACGGTAGTCATCATGGTCATACTTGATTTTTGGAAAGTGGCGTCTTTTTATAAATGCCTTCACCCTTCACCCTTTCCACAGCAACAGCCCGCTTAAATTCTCCCGTATCCCTCTAACGAACTCCATTTGTCACTTGGCTTTCATGCTCTCCCCCTGATTTTTCACTTTCGCAATATGTATCTAAAAATTCTCAGTAATTAAATAAATATATCTACATAAGTCTCAAACTTGTAACTCATTTTTTCACGCCATACGGCGAAAACGCCTTCACATCAGATGTTTTTTTTGCGATTCTTCAAAAATGACTGCGGTGAGTAATTGATTAATTTTTACAAGTAGTTGAGAAAACATACAAACTACACACGGTTAGTTTTTTTGCGAAATCTAGGTGATAGACATTCCTAATTGTTTTTATATTTTGCTCTGGAATGCACAGCCGTTATATATCTCATGTCAAACAGCTTACATTTTTAAACAAATTACTCGAAGAGTAGTTCAGAAAGGGGTTAATATTTTGATATCATTGGAGAGATGATAGTTGCTTATTTACACTGAGGTAAATTTCATCAAATTCTAGGAGAAGAGGTCTCGCTCAAACTAACTTTAGTCGTTGTGAATTGATAAACGCTATTCTCAAGGTCGTTGCGCCGAGTCAAGCCAAGTTGCGGTTGTTGTGAACGAGGCTCTACCCCCCAGTCAACAAGCAACACTGCCAAGCCTCTTACCCGAACTCGCCTTCACTCGTTCCGTTGACACGTGGCCACTTTTTTAAATGCCTTGGGTGCCACTCGAATCCCCACTTTCCGTCACCAAACCACTTGTCCCCTCCTCTACCTCCCTCTCTGTCAAATTTTCTACTTCCCCTCACCCTCCCATTCCCCTTCCCTCTTTAATTCATCCCTCCAAACAACATAAAAGCCTGGCGAAAAAAAAAATTAACGTCCACTGGGGGGTCATTTCGCCGCAGCGGAGCGTGGGACGTGCAAAAGATCCCATTAAGTGGAAAGACTAATTGCTTTGCATTTTTAATCATTGATTATCCCGCCTCATTCAAACACGCAGAATAAGTTACGCAAGGCGCATTATCAAGTGATTGCAAAACAGAACCAGATTTTTAAATGAAGAAATTTAAAGAGAGAACCATGAACGAAAATCTAATTTTGAACCCTCCCCTCTCTCTCTCTCTCTTATGATCTTAAAAAAAGCTGGTGTACCGTTAAAAATCAACCTTATAAATGAAAGTAACCACGTAGACATCTTTCCTTAGGATTAGGCTAATTACTCTTTAAAGGTTTCTCGTTACCAATTTTCCTCCTAAAAAATCCTCATCCACTGCAGTCATCATTCCGCATATTCCACATTCTTTTCTGTCTTCTTCTAAGCAAACCTATCCTCTTCAGCTGACCTCTTCATTCCTTCTTCACTTTTTAACTAAAACATTCTCTCAAATAGGAATTCATTCTTAATTCTTCTCAGTAAAAAATTTAATTAATCCCATCCATTCTGTCCCGGGAGAGAAATTGTTGGTGGTTGCTGTGTTAAAGGATGGGTTCAGTTGTAAGTGTTCTACTTCGCCGAGCTTTTGCCAACATCTATTCTCCAAAGTTCTTCGTAGGGCTTTTTCATTAGTGGTTCGAAATGTCCACTTGAGCTTCATCATTCCTCTAAAAAATATCAGTTCCAATACGCTCCAACTCTTCTATGGTCTGCTTTTGTTGTCATCTATGAGTACTTTCCATTCAAGGTGTTGAAGTTAGCGCACATCGGAACACAGCGCACTTTAGCGCACACGAACGACGTTGAATGGAAATACCTATATACGCTGACGAAATGTTTTGTAACCTGCCGGCAGGTTGCATTCTAAGGTTGAACAGCAGTCGCGGCCGAATTTTTTGTGTAAAATTGTTGAAATCGTTCAAAATAAGTATTTAAAAACGTAGCTTTTTTTCGCTGAGCAATTAAAAAATTTACAATGTGCATGTTTGCCGCCTTTACTGAAAATTAACATACTTGGCAACAATCTCGGATGTCATTATTTACGTTATTTTGTTGCTTAGCGCCCATCAACTTTGCTCCCAATCAGTTTTGAAGTGCGATACCTATTGCGCAGGGTCTGTAACGAATGGAAGGCAAGTACACTGTTGTGTTACGAAGTGCTTAGTAAATCAGAGCGAATGGAAGGCATCCTATGTCTCATTACCACAGAGGGGCATTCTTCATATATTGACGAACATGCTTTTAAGTGCCTTCTTGCTTTCAAGCTCGCGTTGCTAGCTGTTAATAGGATCTTCTTCTGAGAGAATATCTTATTCGTCTCCGTCAATTTTCTCATTTCTTCCATTACTGATGATCCTCTTCGACAGGTTAGGAAAATTACTATCTTTTAAATTTCTTCCGATTTATGGCTCCCATTTACATTAAGTTATGAGCTTGTGTAGGGCGTTTCTCATGCAGTTGACAGTACAGGGTTTAATTGAGGTTCGTTTCTTAAGTAAACCCCCATCATACAGTAAGGTGCAATGTTACCAATAACAGCAGGAAAATTAACGTAGTGCTATGCAGTGCACGAACTGTTCGTATAGGAATCTTCCAATACGAAAATATTTTCTGTTAAATAACTAGCATAATTCAGCGCGGTTCTGGGAATGGTTGCTTACGGGGCTTTAGAGATGAGCACACGGTGCGTGTTTGGCAACAGCGCTTTCCATAAGGCTTATGCTGCCAATTGAATGTGGAACGCTCTATACCTAGCGGCGGCTCTGGAGTCGACCGACAATCGTCACCCACTGATAGTACCACCGCCACTTCAGAGACAAGTTTTTATAATTGTTTCCGGCCGATTTCCGTGTTTGTGATGTGTGTGCACATTTCAGTTCGGAAGAGGGCGCAGTACGTGCACGTCCCTCCTTCTCCTCCCCCTCCCCACTCCCCTCTCATTGAGGGTTTTTTGTGCCGCGTACATCGATCGTCTCTCGTCACACGAGGGGCTGTTTGCACATCGTCGTGGAGTGCTTTTGAAGACGGGACGTTGCAACCACCACCACCACCTTCACGCCCCCCCCCCCACCCACCCACCTCTTTTCACCCTCTCTCTCAACCTGTCAAACTCTTTTCATCGGACTGCTTTTTATCGCTTCACTCCTCTGCCATACTTTCCGTCCTCCTCACAAGTATGGCGGGGGAAGGAATGTTCGTATTCTACTGTCAGGCCAAAAAAAACACCCTTTTCATCTCGAGCCCCCCTTTCAATCCCCCCTTTCCATTCATTACGTTTATGGATCAGTATGGCTTTTTGTCCGCGTTATACAACCAGTTTTGTAATTTACTTCCCACTGCAAAACGTCTCATAGAAATTCTCATCATTTCCGCTGACGCAGATGCCCATTAAAGAGGTTACATCGCGATTGCGAGCGTCAAAAGAAAATACTGAATTTCACCTTTTAGTTTCCACTGTTTAAAAAATACTTCTTTTACACACTGCAAGCCTTAGCTGTGCGGAAAAGGTAGGTAGATAGGTAGTACTAGTAGTAGGTAGAAAATATGTATTTGTTTCGACTAATTTAGTTTTGAATTAACACTTTCCAGCCATAGGAGCCGACTGGAGCGCCATTTCTATCGAATTACCACATTTTTACTCAAATTAATGCATCGATTTACGAATTACTCAAACAAAATCGGGCGATCGGATGCCTAAATTAGATAACTAATCAATTACCTCGGATAACTCACTTCGTAAAAACATTTTTTTCGCAAAAATGGAATTTACATTAATAGAAAAATGATATATTTTTCTCCATGTTTCACCTACTACCGGATTCAACACCTTGCTATTTTAAGTTCAATTTGCGAAAATAACAACGCGGAAAGATGTGATTTTGTTGTTCATATAGAAGAGATTGTACATATTTCTGTAAGTAGTCAGAATGTAGATAAAATGACATTCAAGTCAATTTAACATTATAACCACCAAATATCCTTTGGCCGATCGTCATTTGGCGGGAAAGGAAGAGCCGGCTTCCGACCCCGAAGGTTAGGGTTTCAATCCCGGAAGTGGCACAGAATATTCTTTGGAATCCCGTCTCCTACTTGGGTGACTTGTGGAGGTCACTTCAAGTCCAGTCCTCCGTTCGTCTGATGAGACGTTAGACCGTGGTCCCCTTGGCGCCTTTCGTTAAGAGCAGGCTAATGCCGTCACCGGGTTTCATTCCGACGATCCCTTAATAATCCTTCAGTTACCTACTTAACCACATGTCCTTAATGGCGCAAATGACCTCAGTTATTGGTCACCTCCCCGAAGTAACCCCTAAGTAGCTGCTATGACAAAAAAGGGGACAAAAACGTGGCATATGCCTACAAATTGACGCAACTCATGAACAGTGTTATTTTTTTAGGATTTATGGCATGATTTTAGAATTCACGGCCGGTTTTGTTCGTTTTCATTATCATAATTCACCTTTCTGCGTCATGGTTTCTTTCCAGTCTTAGATATTTTATTTCACTCGCCTTCCTGCAAATCTAGTCTCTGAGTGGCTCAGGAAATTATTTTCATGTTTCCGCTTCAACTTATCATTTACGTAACTATTTGTCATTTCGTTTTCGAGTGCTTTTAACTCTGATTACTACTAACAATATGAGTGTCATTAAGATACAGGGAATCGTGCTGATTTCTCCTTCTAAGAGAACTATTCTACATTTATTTATCTTTGCATTAGATTAATGACGCAAACCATTTAAATTATATACGTAGCATAGATATGAATTTAAGTTTTCAGATAAGTGTATATCAACCTTTGTCGACGTTGCACCATGCGCGCGTAATAAGGTCGTCAGGCAGTACATTTTTTGACACCAGCCATAATTTACGAATCCAGGCTTGAAGAAATTTTTACTATGAATACTCTTTTTAAATAATTGGGTAAATAGCTGACAAACATTTGCAGCCATCAAAAATTAAACCTAAATGGATACATTATCACTTGTCCAGAAATGGAATTAAAACAATTCGGCCATTTGTTCGGGATAATTTCACAAATTTTGAAAATAATCTTAAGAGGCATCTCCAGTACATTTAAAGTTTAAGTCTTACTGTCACAAAACATTAGAAAATGATAGTGAGGTTACTAACTTAGCTACGAGTTAATTGTTTTTCAATTTTGTGATACGCGCTTTTCTCAACAGTCTGTTTCTTTTGTTCACTCATCACTTCTTCTCTCAGATTTTTTTTGTGGTCAGAACTTTATCAGGGCGATGGTAATTTCAATATGATGTGGCATTTCTTTTTTTTTTGAAACTATGGCGATATCACCAGGAGGGTTCATTTGAACTCTTAAAACTTCGTCTCTCATTCCAGCAGCGAATTTTTCATACTGACCCCCTGTCTGATCTTCCACCCAAACAAAGCTACGCTTTGCATAACGTTTAGCATTAGTAGTAAATATGTATCTTGAAATGGGATTTTCAATCGAAATCACATTTTTTATTTTGGCTGAGACGAGACGCTGAGACACTATTATGATTTAAATAATAAATCGATAACATTTTGATATAAGCTGTGTCTCTTCTTGGATTGACTTTTTCCCGTAGTGCTCTCTTGTCATCGACATTCCATTTGATCTCTTTCGATATGAACTAATCAAAAGACGATGTCTCTCAGTGTGCTCGATGAGTGTGCAAATTCTCCTCATTTGCAGGTCTATCAGAATCAGATAATTAAACTATTTCTTGACTGTGCCTACCCCCGAAAGGGAACGGCGTGATACTATAGATAGGTATGTGTTTATCTAGCGTAAATGAGTTTCGTGCAAGTTAACAAATATTTAAGAAGACTCTTGCGGAGAAAATTTTACCGTAAATTTCGAGCAAAATGTTTCCATCACAACACGCCGCAAATGCAATTTGCATATCGTCGCGGAAAACACAGTGCACGGTTCCACGACGTCATTTTTCTCGTCATCCTGCCTCACAGCCGGCAACACCTTCCCTCCCTTTCTCTCTCTTATCCTTTTGAGAACCCCTCACCCCTTAAACGCGCCCCTTTTCGAACTCATCCCCCCCACCCCTCTTTCGAGTCTCCTCACCCTAGGGGGGGAGGACTGGTTCGCCTCGCTCGTCGCTCGCCTCTTATCATCCTCTTCAACCCCCTCCCGGCCGCCCCCACACCCCCTCTCATTCCTGTTTACCCGTCCACCCTAGCTCTTCAACCGATTCAACGACCCTGGGAAGAGAGAGAGAGGCGACCGGAAGGGCTTCTTATCGTCATAACTAGTGCTTGATAAATGCGTGAGTGGATGTACGAAATGATACGTGTTGAGTGGAGAAGAGGGAAGGAGTTCGGGAAAAAAAAACTTAAAAATACATTTTCTCACGGCTCTGGAGATTATTTCGGAAAAAAAATGCGTGCGCCTATTTTACTGCCGCGTCACACCAACTCCTTCATACTTTAATCAAAGAAAAAACTTTTGTAGTTTCCCGAAAATTTAACTTTAATGGCAACGCGCGCTTTTTAGCGAAATTACGAATTTGTTCGCTAACCCTACAAATTTTACCAGCTAAAATGGCATGTGTACTGATATTCGAGTAACAGAAAGTATATTTCTTTTTAACTTCAAACCAATCAAATGTTTTTCAATGCCATTAACCTGGCTTTGGGAAACTATTTAATTGTTCAAAGCGCAAAGAAGGCGTTTGTATACAAATTTTGGAAATAAAAGCACGTTGGAAAGAATCCGCCATGTAAAAAGTGAAGAATGATTCCCTAATTGATTCAGTCCAAACAGAATATTTTCTCAGGAGATCAAGATTGAAGACAGGCTATTAAATGATAAATAAATTTTTATGTTTTTCGCTGAAAATATTTCTCGTAAACCGTTGGAATACAAAAATGGATCCGGTGCAGTTCTGTAAAAGTGAACCTAAATTCAAAAATGAAACGAGCCGTGACCATTTCGACTTTAATTATAATGTTCTTCAATGTAAATAGTTATTAATGCCTACTGCTAACAGCCTTCTTCGCATATGATCAACAATCAATATTAGTGAGCTCCTCACATAGCCCAGAGTCTGTAATTTAGCATATAATACTCGTGAAAAGTTTCATTTGACAGTGTTATAACTGCCCACGTGCTACCCTCCAAGCTTGCTTATGGCTGTTAAATCGATACCCGCTCTCTCCGCTCTTGCGTTCTCGAAACGAGGAAAAATAATATCTGGTTGAATTAAAAACAAACATATTTAAGACTTGAATACCTTTCATTTCTCTCAATTTAGCGGAAAAGACATGCCTTAAGGATTAGCAAACTTGCATCGCTAATTTTTTTCACATTTTATTACTCCTACTCGCAGCAAAGAAAACTTTGGGTAGTAAAATGAAAAGCAATGATGGTACGGCATAGAAAACTATTGTTGAGAATATTTTATTTAAATTTTCCATGCGAAAAAAACCACCATGGCTCAATCGGAACGGAATCTTGGGAGTTCGCGGCACAAAACACGAAAGGAAAGAAAGGGCAGATAATAAAAAGGAACTGCGCAATCATATTACCCGGTTCTTTTCCAAAATGAACCTTCATTCCCATTAAATATATGGCAAACACGTATTTACTAGGCAAAAATATGTCAAATGAAGGAATGAATGGATGAAAAAATTAATGAACCTGGTAAAAACGCTTGGGTTGTGGAGAGTTAAAACGCATAAAAGTTGACATTTTGTCAATAGAAGCTCTTTTAACCCGAACATACCCGAGCCAGAAGGGGGCGTGAGTAACTAGTCTTCCTTCGCGCACTCCAATGGTGCATCGATTGCGTCGTTGAACCAGGAAGTAGAATAAACGGTGGGCATATTGACACGCTTTTAGGTACTCTCTTTCGCTGACTAATTCGTGAAAATTTTCAGAAGCCTAAGTCGCTTATATGCTGATGGCCCCTTGAAAGATTATCACGTGGTCCAATCCTCTTTTAGGTGGTGTCTTATTTTTTTTCAAATTCACAAGCAGTCAACATTCTACGACAAAATGATACAATATTTTAGTCCCCTCTCTCTTTTCAGAGCTCAGAAAACACATTTTTGGGGCGAATCCAACCAAATTGACTGCTCAAGCCGCGCGTTCTCTCGAATTTGACGCGGGCGATAAAGGAGTAGGAGGGGGGAGAAGGGAGGGTTTGTCCATTGAGTTGGAGGTTGGCGGGGGGGGGGGGGGGGGGGGGAGGTTGCATAGAGGAATGGAAAGAGAAAAAAAAACGGAAGGACTTGGACGTCCACAGCGTGCATTATTCATGCTAATCGATTCGCCTCAATTGTTATCTGGAGACGCACGCCCCGCGGTAATAGGCGCACCTGACCTCAATTCCTCAGAAGTTACAAAAAGGACTCGTCCTTACGACGACGCTCATACCCAGCCTTCCCATCCCTCTTGACTCTTGCTTAGCCCTTAATCTCTCCAACTAAGGTTACTTCCTCCCACTACCCTTCTCCGTCCTCACCGTGCCCTTCACGTATGTACATCTATCATATTTTATCTCCATGCTTCCTCGCTTTTTCCATTCTTCTCCCCCTCCACCCACCCCTGTTCATTGCTAATCCCGACCGCTGCTGATAGTGTGGCAGCAACGTTGTCTCAACCGCTCTTTCTTGTTTGTCTCCGCTTTCTCGCCATATTTTCTCCTCGTCCTTGTTTATATTTATTCTCCAGCTTGGCCCCTATTGGTTTAATTCCTCTCCTGTTTCGGCAATATTTTATGGGAAACCTCCCTTGAAATCATTTGCAAAAATACTTATTTCCTTCAGCCACGCAAGTAGGTACCTGATAAATAGTTTTTTTAAGATAGGAGTGTTCGCGATAGGGTTTCGCAAAAGTTTTATTTAGGATTAATGAAATTTGGTCATTTTTTAATACCTTTTAAGTTCTTCATACCCTCTGCCATGTAACCACTAAAATTATTTGGTACTACATGGTATTAGTAGACCATGCCCTCTGCCATTCGTAATGCCTCCAAAATTCCTCTCCTCCTCCTTCCTTTTCCACGCTTTCCCATCGTCCTCCGCTCTATCGCCCTCCTCAATTTGCTCTCAACCCTCAATACGTCCTTTAACCTTCTTTTCTGCCCTCTCCGAACTTCCGCCACTAAACTTCCTTTCCTCGCTCACCTGCTCATCCACTCCATTCTTCTCCAAACCAGCCTCCAGTCTACGTACATCATATCTCCACAATGGCCACGTTCCCGACCCCCACAGCGTCTTGCTTGATGTCAGTCTCCACCAATATGTCGTTTGTGTCCCTCCTTAGAGCACCATTAAACTATTCCCTTCTCTTTGAAAAAGCTTCTTTGGCCAGGGAAATTCTGCATCTGATATCCCTACCACTGAAGCCATCTCCCAAGGTACCTACGTAAATTTTTCTACCTACTCAATGATTCTACCTTCTACCCTTATATTCAGCCCCGTCTTCTTTCTTTTATAAAGGCCTTTTACCTTCGCCTTCTCATGATTTATCTTCATTCGTCTTTCATCTCACATTGGATTTTTTTTATAATGTTGCCAACTTTGATGTGTGATATTTATATTTCGGAGGAAACTTGTATCATCTCTCCGCAGTGACCACGTTACCGACCCCTGGGACCTTATTCATCATTAAAAATCGAGGATTTTTAAAAAAGTCATGTCCCATTAAGGGTTTAAGGCGGCCCGCGGGGTTGTAGGTACTTTGACTTTTTCTAACGTGTTACGAGAAACTTGGCCATGAGCAACAGGCAATTCGATACCATTTCTTTTGACCACATTATCTCACTTCCCACCGTTGACACTTCTTGTGCCGCGTGGACAAGGATAACGCAAGCTTTCCCCCGTCCCAACCGCCCCACGACCGCCCCACCACGATTCTCCTCATTCCACGCCTCCCACTCCCATTCCACCCACAACACTCCCTCCGCCACCCCCTCCATAAACCCCCCTTCTTCTCTCTCTCTCCCCATGCGAGTCTTTTTTCGTGCCGTCAGAGGATAAATATGTCGGAAGGAGGAAGAAGAAGGGGAGGAGGGAGAGGGGATATTTTTTCTCTCTTGTGGGGTGGGATGAAGAGGAGGGAGCGGGGAGGTTGGTGTGGGTGGCGCGAAAGGGTGCGCACAGGTGGTGCCTTACTCCCCTTCCTCCTCCCCCAGCGCCTCCTCTCACCCAACTCTTCCCCTCCTCACCCTCCCCCGTCGGTGGTCGCGTGGAACGAACACAATGTGTGTGTAGAGGGCTGCTTCTGTTGCTGCTTCCGAGCGGGAATGAGAAAAAGGAGCGGGGAGGGTTTGGTTTGGGTGGCCGATGCCAAAGGCTCGTTGTTTTCACGGGGTTGGGAGAGAGAGTTCGGTCAGGAGTGGTGGCTGCTTTTGAGTGCAGTGCGATGGTTGTTGTGCGAGAGTATGTGTGGCTCTACTTGTACGTTTCAAAATCGTGCGACCCAGAGTTTGAAGCGTGATATCTTCTGACAGCCGGAAAAGCTATTTAATTCACCTGCACATCAAGTTAAAGCTTGTTATATTCTGCTTTCATTGACAGATAACTCTCTTGTGAAATACTGATTTTGTTTAACATTATTATGTTGAGAAAAGAAATACCTCCCAGTTTTTTGTAAAGGGTGGTGGTTGCTGAAAGTACTTATAGAGCTATGGTTGGATGTGCGAGAATATATGGCTCTAGTAGTGCTCATCAAATTGAAGATTATTATTTTCTGCGTTCATTGATAGCAAATGCTTTTGTTAAATAACTCATTTTGTTTAGCATTATTTTGTCGAGAAAGGAAAAGCCTCCCATTTATACGAACTCCCAAACGATTGCAACGTGTTTGGTACTTTATTATGACGAAACAGTAGTAGTAGTCACAAAACTATGGAAGATGATAGGGAAGTGGTGTGGAGGGGTGTTAAAAGTTCATTTATTTCTCTTTTTATAGGAATGCATTAATCCGTTGTACCCTTGTGTTTTACCCTTGATTATCATGGTGTGAGATATTTAAATCATGTGTTCTGAACAAGGAAGTACATTTATATCCTATTTTTGTGATCAATTCCATTAAATTTTTTTCTCTCCCGTTTTTAATTAAGCCCGATTTGCTTCAGATTATGCGGATTTTAATGAAAATTTCTTTTCTCACATATCGGATCTAAAACTTCAATTTCAACCTTCCCTCTTCAGCGGAAATATTGCACATTTTCCCTCCAAGAAGGCAGAGTGTGATGAGTGTATACCTAGAGATTTATCGTAAGAATATTTTGGAACATAATCATGTGATATGAAGTTCAGTGTAGCCGTATCTACACGGACGGCACTCTGGAATACGGTCTGATAGATGGAGGTCGTAGAGAGATAAATGTGGTGACAAAACTGCCTATAAACTTGAGTTGAAGAGATAGGGAAGTTATGAAATCGAAGCTCATATAAACATGCAAAGCGGGAACCTATAGAAAGAGTGGAATGTTGGGGAAAAAATAACGGTCCGTCGCCATTAAGCTGCGAAAAATGATATTTTTTTCAGTGTTGATGATTTTAGTATTTTTTTCTTCGATGCTAGGCGAACTATTCGGGAAACACGAAAACATGTGTTTGCGATGTTTAAAAGCGCCCGTCATTTACTGTACTCAGTGAAAAGTGATACTAGCAATGATGGAGTGTAATCATATTTTTACATCGGTCGCCAATGGTTTTAAAGCGTCATTAGCATTGAAAACATTACCAAGTTCGTGTGACACACTCAGAAAAAGGATCCATTTGCAGGGAAATGAAAAATGCATGAGGCATTTCCGTATTTATGCCCGACCTCTTTACCACTGAGCACGCGGTGATGAAATGACTTGAGGAAATGCGACGGTCTCTCCCTTACACGCTCGAGTATTGAGTGATTGATACGAAATGGCCCGTCATGGCGAGGAATGACCAAACGAAGTATTGAAAATACTTTCGAGGGAATGATGGCGTGGTGGAAACGGATAAGTGGGTGGGTTGCAGTGATGAACGGAGAATGGGCGGAATCGTCCCGCTGCGTGAAGAATTGTTCTCGCATTCTTTCCCTGCCGTAGAAATGTCCCAAATATTTCGGAATCCCGTGAGGAATTCTGAAAAAAATTCGAACAAGCTGTTGGGACATACGAGTTGGGCTCGTATTTTTCGGCTACAAATTATCTGTGGTGCGTTTACATTCTCCAAGTGATTCTTGGATGTATGATCAAAAATTATAATGCCTTTGGAGATTATTTTATTCTGAAGAATAAGTTAAGTGTGTGCACTGATGATTTCAAATGGGCATGGTGAATTTTTTTATTCATCTGGATCAGCGGTTCCCTGCATACGGTACGCGTACCCTGAGAGATACGTGCATGGAGTATTAGGAGCACGCGAAGAAAATTAGAATAGTGGTGGAAGTAAGTTTTATATGTCAGTAAGAATGTGAATAGTAACCATTTTTCCAATATGAGGGGTAAAACTTGGTGAAATAGGTGTCGACTGTTCCTCTGTTGTTGTATGACTCTGAAATCTGGAAATCTTGCCAAGAAAAGAAAATGGAAGCTCCAGAAATGAGACTTCTGAAACGTCTTGCTCGCTTACTTGAGAGTCAAGAACTCAGGGAGCAGCTAGGAAAATTGATGAATACAGAAGATGGTGGCGTGATCATGACATAATGACGGAAGAAAACGGTGTTCCTAAACAAATGAATTAATATTGACCTGTAGGAAGAAGAAAGAAGAAGTTTTGGATACCCCATGAAGAGATAGAAGGATCAATGTTCGGGACAGGTTCCTCAACCGAAAATGTTTAAGATGTTGGTGATGGATGACTAAGGTGTATGCGAATCAAAAGAGGTCGCGATCCGCTGATCCAGATGACCGGGAAGGATGACGTACTTTATTCCTCACACGGCAAAGGCCGTTTTCCTTCTTCCACGTCACCAAGTTATGATATCACACAGTTGTTATAATCTAGGTGGCGTTATTCACGCCGGAAGGAAACGGCCGGAAGAAATCCATCCCGAATATATCACACCCTTAATGTTGGCCGCCTTGTTTTTTCAGACGGTTACGTCTGCAAACATTACGATGTTCAATCCGCATCACAAAATCGCAATCCGCACTGCGCTGTTTACGAGTCGAATGGGAAGTGACCGACCGAGAGGAAGAGATGGACACGGCGGATAAACAAAAAGGGGCGAGGGTGTTCCCGAGTGAAGGAATATAAAACGAATGAAAAAGGGTATATCGGTCCAGACACCTCCCGAGACCGTCTGCGCGGAAGCCCGCTAACTTTTATCCTTCACCATAACCACCGAGCGGAAATATTGTAAAATTGGAAACGAGAGCAAAAAAAAAGCTTCGAGACCTTCGTGTGGTGTCTCCTTTGCAAAGGGACTCGCCAAAAATATAGAAGTTAATGAAACGCGACTTATGGACCTAGGGTTTTACGAGAGGGGAAGTGGCTGTGGAAGAGGGGTAGTGGAATGGGGAAGGGTTTTTAGGCTGGAGGACTTCTCTGATGTAGCGGCCTTTTTATTCCTGCAACGATGACGCACGGAAGGGGCGAACCAATGGAATCAGCGGCAGTCTCTCCTAGGGGGTTCAAAAAGTGTTGGTCCTCTCTTTCCCATAATGCCTTCTTCCATATTTACTCACACACATTCCAATAACCTCCCGCTCTCTTTCAAATCTGCTCTTCGCTTTCTAAAAATTCCTTCTTTCGTCCTCCGTTTTCGTCTCATTTACCATCGAGTCCTGTCAGTTCCTCCTCATGGTTAGGGTCGCGGGATAGATTAGATGGTGTTGCTAAAATTAATACTTTCTCAGCTTCATATTTGGCCTGTTTCAAGAGAAAGGGTCAAGTCACGCCGATGCTACGTTTTATAGTATAAAAGTTTCTTCCGTGAATTGTTGTAAGAAATGTTATGTTGTTCAAAAAGTTGTTATGTGGCTCTCGAATTAGTATAGTGTTTAAAATTGCTCTAAGACTAGAATTTCAATGAAAAAGTAGTGATGCTGCATGCTCGACTGAATAGATTTTTTCTTGGTGACGAAGAATGGTGAAAAAGAAATGGACGTATCGAATCCCAAATGAAGAAGACCTACTTATAGTAGGGGATAAAAATGTGGGTACAACGAAAACTCTGAGAAGAAGAGACACGCTTATGCGTCGCATTTTCCGTCACAATATTCTCTCCCAAAATAAAGTGGAATGAGAACCGAATGGGTAGAATGACCCCGGAAGGTAGAAGGTGGAATACGTCCGGCAAGTTATGAGGGGCACGTCTTACAATCTTAAATGAGGAATAATTTTATGCATTTAAAATTAACCTCGAAAACGGCTCTGAGGATTTTGATGAGATATCATTACCTTACAGGGCTTTAATCTTCAAGAAAATTCGTGAAGGAACCGACTTTGAGTCTGAGATTTCTGGTCAAGTAACGAAAAGCATGGGAATCAAAGGGGACTTCAGATAATTTTTATTTTACGACTATGAATTCAAGATCAGAGCAATCGACAAGTAAATTTAAATTAAAGACTAGCAGACCTGCTGCCTGCTTTGCAGGCAGTCTCTGTCTGAGAAAGATAGACTCACTCTGAAAAAGTGAACCCGGGAGTCCCGAAAAACTTAGCAAAAACTTTAAATGGTTGGTCATCGTGGGCAGGCATGGTTTCATCAAAGCTTGAGTTTCTAGAAAAGCAGTAAGGCATTTTTTGCACATTGCATAGTTTTAGGTACCCCACTGGCAATTTTACTTCCCCAAAATAGCAAGCACGGGAGCCATATTTGACATACATTAACAAATACTGGTAATGAATTATCTCCGAGGTCAGTTTCTCGCACATTCATATAGCATTCGTAATGGTATAAGTAATACTTCTAAACTTTTGACGTGAAGTTTGTACCAATATTGAGACAGCGGCACACGCAAATGTATTGAAACGTTTACGACCTTTGCTACTTATCCACGACCTTTGGTATTTATCCAGACACTTTAATGCATGGAATTTATGGAATGCACTTAATTGATTATATTAACGTTGAGTTAACAGAATTTTGACATGAACCTTATTGTTTTGGAGTGGCATACATTTAAACATTCACCCGGATAATTTCTAAATATCTTCACTAAATAACTTCATTCGCGTAAAAGTAGCTATATATCAAGGGAAATAAAAGAAATGAAAATAAATTAATACAGATATCGTAGTGCAATCAACATTTAACTGAAAAAGATAAATTAACAAAGTTTATATGCCCATACGGTTTGTAACCGATTGTAATTTAATGAGTACTGTTTGTTTACTTCACCGTTGCTAACCTAAATAAATTCATCGCTGTTTAGCAGTTTTTACGGATTATGAGCTTAATAGCCACGGTTTTTTTCCATTTTTCTTTGCACCACCAATTGCTACCAATACAAAACTACTACCAAATCATACAGACAGAGAATCCACTTTTAATGCACCAAACCTCATTTCTCTAGCTCACAACATGAGAGAGAAATAAACAAAATGGATACAGTATTACTGACTGACTGACACGCTACAAAATTAATATAAATAGATTATTCCAAACTGTCAATATAAGTAGTTGAATTTCGACTCCTATGCATGCATTTTGGGTTAAACCCTCCCAGTCGATGGTCGAAATTCCTCCGCTTTTATTGAAAATTTGGATTAATCTTAAATTTAGGACTATGAAATATGATAAAATGCACTGAAGACAAGGTTACTTGGACAATGAGGAGAAGAGAAGTGAGCGATTAGAGGACTTTCGACCACGTGATTTTTCAGCGATTTAACATGATTCCTCTCGTGTGATTTATTCATAAATTCGCTCTCGAAGAAGAATAGCAATCCTATCGGAGACTGGTCTCCAGATATGAAGGAACAAAAATGTTAGCTGATAGGTGAGATGAGAGGAGAGATGCAGTTAATCCATTTTCCGACCGATGCAGTTAATCCATTTTCCGCTAGTGATGCTGTCGACTTGGCCTTATCATGGCCCTCCATTATTTCAACGTGGACGACGTAAATTGAAAGATTAGACCCATTCCTCACGGCACCAGTCAACAGAATGGGTGACTCACTGATTAGAACAAGAATCATTCGTGGCACTGCATTAAAGAGACTAGGATTTAAAAAGCGAATATTTGGAAGGTCTTCGTACGCAAAAGTAAAGGAGAGACTTCATGCTCTGGCTAAGCCACGTCTCGAATACGCCGTGAACATTCGGAACCCAGCACAGAAAGATTTAACTCTTAAAGTAAATAAAATATAAAGGAAAGCCGTTCGGTTCTTCAAAAAAAAAACTTTTTCCAGCGAACGGAATAGCTGATGGAAGGACTAAATTTGGGAGGCGATAGGGACTCGGAGGCTTAAATTACCTGTACAATTCGGATCAGGTGAGTTTCAGTACCACACAATGAGGATATTATTTTGACCCCGAGATATATCTCTAGAACTGATTGAAGCGGCAAAAATTAGAGAGATACGCTGCCGAGCTGACATGCACAAAAATTCTATCTTTCCAGGCAAAATAGGTGACAATAACAAAAATAGCGTGACACTATCTGAAGGTAAAAGGTTAACATAAAATTCACCTCTGTCCTCTCCCACCTACTTTTCCCTATTCCCTCCCCTGTCATGGCTGGTGTCCTAACTCCTACTGCCACACGTCTCAGCGGTGGTTCGATGGGTAGTATCATAGAGTAACCATATAATTTACTCAATTAGAGTATGTAGACATTGGTGATTTGTTTTCTGAATGAATAAGTAAGGTGTCTCTTAGAGTCCGTGAATCAATGGTACTAGTAGTACTCATCAGTTGTGCGTTGTATTGTTAGTATGGAGGGGGGCGCATAGTTTGTTGGCCCGCGGCATTCTAAAAATAGTCTAATTTGCTTTTAATCGTTTACTCTCCATGCGCCATAGATTACTACTTTAACAAAAAATAGCGTTAAACCAACACATATAATATTTTTTTCTTCTTTTATGTTGCAATTCTCTCCTCCTAACCGCTCCTTTTTCCTCTCTCCCTTACTTTTCCCACCTCTTTACGCGGCTGCAGGGGCCTGTGGTAGGCATTGAATTTCTACTTAAAATACTGAAAAAAGTTATTTTAAATATGAATGCATTAAACACACACTCCTGTTACGATATTAGGTATTGACAAATGAAATGTTAATGCAAAACAATACGTGATATTAATGCTTCTTTAATGATTTGGAAAAAATATTAATGCTCATTCCAGGCCCTCGAAAATCGAAATGTATCGTTTATTATGGAATGTTCGTATATTATTATATTTCCTTATTTAAAGAAGAGTACCTAGATGTCTTGTAGTATTTGACGAGATGTTTGCAAATTGTCTTTGAAATTTGAACAAATATTCGCAATCATATTCGTATTTCACAAATTTCGGCCTCAGATTCGAGGTTAGCAACCGAAAAAGCCTACATGTACCTAATTTTATTTCGATTGGACGACTTTTTTTACGATGGCCAACTTTTCAGCGTACCTGGACCACTGTGCGGCTGCTCGCGGGGTAGTATGTAGATATAGAGGACGCGGTCATCCTTCGCACGTGGGGCGTGGGCGGAGCGTTCAGCCTCGGATTCCTCTCGCGGGAATTCCTTGCGGCTATCGCAGGCGGGTCTTCCGACGTCTCCGACAAGGACGCGGGGGTGGTGCGCGGCTAAAAGTGGCGGCCGATGGGAAAGAAGGGGAAGGAGGTTTGGTGGTCCGAAGACGGATCCCATGACGAATGGAGTGGTGACGTAACTCGGCGATAGGTCGATAAGCGTGGGGTGGGAGGGAGAAGTAAAGCGGCAATTATACATAGGAGTTGACTCCTATCTGATCGATTTATATCGAGTCGACTCCACTTGGAACCACAACTGGGATGGCGGCTACTCCGTCCAAGTATCGAATTCCGCCATTATCGATGGTGAACTCCTATAGGAGTAGGTATGATACACGTCCAAGTTTCGCCTTCCAAGTGGACTCGTATAGGAGTCAACTCCTGTGTGTAATCGCGGCTTAAGACTTAAGACTAAGAGTTGATCGATAGCTTCGATCTGTCCGCGTGCGAAAATGCACTGCGTAGTAGAGTTCACGTTTTTAACTTCCTGTTGCTTCGTCCGCCGGTGGGTCGCGGCGGGGACGTTGGACGAAGGCAGAGGCTATAACAGTCCCAGATGTCAATGGGCGCTTTCCATTCGTTTCAAGCGCCATTCACTTCGCGACACAATGGAGATCTTGTTTTCTATTCGTTTCAGGCCCTGCGAACTGGGCAAGATCGGAAGCAGAGATAATACATACGCGATAAAAAGGATTAGAACTTTTAAAAATCGCATCCGTGATTGTTGTTTCTTTGTTGATTTTCAACAAAGGTATTCTGTTCCTAATCCTTCCTAATCCTTCGTGTTTTATTTCTGTTACGTTAAGATTCCCGTGGGAGAACCAATGGAAAGGTGCTATTTGGTGAACCAATTTCTCTTTGGGTTTTGACGGCCTTTTACGCGAGTTCT
The DNA here is from genome assembly GCA_963573305.1 of Pyrrhosoma nymphula. NCBI lineage: Eukaryota > Metazoa > Arthropoda > Insecta > Odonata > Coenagrionidae > Pyrrhosoma > Pyrrhosoma nymphula. The sequence continues at coordinate 78,028,919 of OY754328.1, read as the reverse complement.
AATTGTTGCAGCCAACAAACTTCCGTTATGTTTTGAAGCCTGGCTTGTGGAGATTCGATTAAATTCTGCTGCCCCACGAGCTCTCCAAACTTCGAAGGTAGGTATTAGGGGATGAGGAAAAAGAGTAGATGGCGATGGCTAAGGAGGTTCTAAAGGAATGCCGCCCTCCAACCGTATCCATCTTGGCAGTGGCTATGAGGAAGTGAAGCTTATTGGCAATGGGAGCGACGTCGCCGGACAGCTAGCTGATGGGATGAGCGACGCTTTAGGGTAGGAGGGGAGGGGATGTCTTGGAGAGAAGCGAAAAGGGGGTGGAGGAGGGGAATACAGTAAGGAGGAGAAGGAACGAAAGTCTTATCCCTACCCCACTTGGCCAACAGTCTAAAAGGGAATTAATTGTATTAATCTGTCATTATTCCCATTGGCGTAGCTGCAGTTTTGTGCCAGTCTGTCAATCCTTCGGGAAATGCACAGTTCACGTCAGAGCTATTTAGGCCAGAAAAAAATAATTTCATTTGTTTTATTTAAAAATAAAAACACCCAATTAAAAGTATTTTTCTTGCTGTTTTATACCAAAATCTTTTATTTTTGGAATAAAAGGTGAAACGCTAACGTTGAGATTTCCACGCTGTATTTTACAACATTATCTGGTCATTGGCACGATGATATTGCTTTGCAGCAAAACTATGTTCGTGTACAATAAATACAGTGTTTGAGTTACACCTTTCATCCCAACTATAAAAGATTTCCATATCTTTAAGCCCGAGACAGTGAAAAATCATTCATGATAATATTAAATTGTTTTCGTTTCTTAGTCGATGTGATAGGTATGGACAATACAGTAATATCCTTAACTATTATTTGTAATTGATTGTAATTGTTGAAACTCGGGATAGTTGATAGTTCCTCCATCTATTTATTTTGGTTTAATTGTGTTTAAAAAAGGTAATAATGCCGAAAATGCTGCCTCGAAGAAAGGCCCGCCTGGGGCGGTCTGCCTCCTCTGCCCACCCAATGTTTACGCTTCTGAATATTCCTCACCACCTCAAGAGTTAACTTACTGCGAGGATGTCCGATTCTCAAAACGTGTTCATGATCAACAGAATTATTTCGGAACCAATTCGTCTTCATGTATGCGGAAGCTAAAAGTAAAATATTTTAATTTTCCCTCGTGCTATCTCAGGGCACTTTCTGCTTCCAAGATTGACCACGCGTCGCAACTGCCTCTTGGGTGTTATGGAGATTAAATACTTTTAAAAGTCCTTAATAGGAGGTCCTCACTCATAAAAAAATTCGTGGTTGGCAGAGAGTTTGATATCGGATGAGATATTCTGGGGTTGGTTGGTGTCATGAATGGCATACCAAGAGAAGTTTACCTGTTAGCCTACGTTCGGCATCAGAAACAACCATGGAACCATGGAGGACATTTATACCTGTTTACATTTTTGTTTCCATCAAAGACTAATTTTTGTTGCAATATTCAGTGATTGACAACAATTCAATATATTTTTACGAGAATTTCGAATTTTAAAAAAACTATCAATTTTGGCATTCTTCTTCGGCTGGCTGGAGCAGTAATCGTGGGTCATTGAGTGCACATTTTATAATTTTTTAAGTAAGTTGAAAACAAATTCTTGGATCACATTTTATTTAAGTGAATCTTTATACGCGTTGGCAGCTACCGGCAGTAATGGAAATTATACAATATTTATATTTTTTCCAAGTAAAGAAAGTTTTGACTTAAGAGTTTTCCGCGCGGTATCCGAAATTTAGACGAAATATATTGAAATGCACGTTTCTTAGAATATTGGACTCGAAGTCTCGCCTTGGTGTTTGTTAACAATTATGATAATAAGAAATGTATTATTTCGCGTTTAGAAGAAATAATGTTTATATATATATATATATATATACAATATGCCAAGAGGGTGGCCGATAAAAAATATACACACGGAAAAAAGAACACTTACAAATAAAAACTTCCGATATTTCGGTGAAGACTAGCTCCACCTTTCTCAAGGTTTAAAGTAGGAATCATTCCTACTTTAAACCTTGAGAAAGGTGGAGCTAGTCTTCACCGAAATATCGGAAGTTTTTATTTGTAAGTGTTCTTTTTTCCGTGTGTATATTTTTTATCGGCCACCCTCTTGGCATATTGTATATTTATCACCCGAGTGATTCTCCTGGAAGTTTTATATATATATATATATGTGTGTAATAAAACTACGAAGTACGAACTGCCATGCTTTGAGCTGCCAAAAAACTAAATCTCTGTGATGTATTTTTTCTTTTATCTATAGATATCAATAATGAGAACACGTATGCAAAGTTTCACACAAATCTGTTTATAAACAAAAACCGTTCCAAACACCTTAAACTGTGTCCCTCTTGGCACATAGAGTGAAGAGTAGAAATCGCCGGGTTTCTCTCCTCCACTTCCCGAATGACACTCCTCCCAGGGCAACGGCCTACCACGATGGATACACCTGGATCAGTCACTGAAGTTTAAGCACCGTTAGGTTCGGCTCATATTCAGCGAGGTGAATCCCCCTATTCGATCCCGAGTGCTGTTTCCCCTGTCTGAAAGTAACAGATAATAAGTACGAAATGACCATAGCCGCCGAAACACGTTAAGCTAATTTTCCGATACACAACGCTAATGTGGAATTTAATTCGTCATAAAAGGTGTCAATTGAATAATTAGTTTTCTGAAAGATTAAACTTTATCGACAAACGAGTTAAAATAACTTGAATAACTTCAGTCATTTTGTTCACAAGTTAGTTTATAGAAATTAACCATTGATTTTAACGAAAACATTTGACGAAAAATATGTTTTTCCCCCGTTGAACATTTTACATAAAGCCTACTGATATATGTTTCCATGTTTCTTAATATTTCTCTTCATATTTTTGCGTTTAATTTCATTAAACACTACTCTATCATTCATTCTATCCTTCATTACCTCAGTTGACGGTCGTCTCCCCATATAACCAACCAGCCAGTCCGAAAAAAGAGCCGAAATATCTCCGGTTATCATACGCGACTCGGTCGAGACCGTTTTCGTTGGACCTCAGTTCGCATGCATGGAGTCTGCGTTGCTCCCCGCGGGAATCCCGCTCATCACCCGCGAGCATTGAGGCTTGCGGAGGGCGGAGTGTTAAAACGGACAAAAGTAGCGCGTGTCGCTCCGTCTTCGTCGCATAAATTGAGCGCAACTGCCTGCACACGGACAACCTTTTGGACCCAGTGCACCCCGCTCGACAAACATGCCATTCAAGCTGGTATAGTGGAGGGAAGAGTGGAAAGTTTCATAATGTTTCAGCCCATGCACGCATTTCGGTGGAAGGAAGAGCTCTATATTTATACGGCGGGAACTTAGATGCTTGAGCTCCGAAAAGTCACGGAACTTTAGAGCCGCGAAACTGTCGGAGAGAGAAATAAACATTCATCTCCTTTTCTTCAGTCTCCACGCCCCAGCGTCTGAAATATATGGATAAGCTCGTCATGTTATAAACCGATGCGTATCTCCTTCTTCAGCCACCCCCAAAAAATTCAAAGAAGCTAATGAACTGGCCTCTATAATGTGGAACCCTTCTTTCATCCAGTTCAGGGAGAGGGAGGAAATAGGTAAAAAGAGATTCATGAATATTCTAGTTAAGTTTTGGAATTAAAAAGAAACATTTAATTTGACTTTACTCATAATGTTTGCTTTTTTAAGCACCATACGAAAATATATTTGTCGGTTAGTCGGGCCATCTGGGTTTGAGCCCCCAATCCGAGGACTCAGAATAGAACCTCTGTCGAAAATTCATACACATATTGGTGTTAACCGATGGTTATTGCATTATGAACCTGAAAATATTATACCTACTATACCTCAGATTTTTCATTTTAGCCATGAATCGACAGAAAAAATATGATTTTACCGATTTTCGCCACGCTCATATTGTATGTGTACAATGCATTACAGCTGTAACTCGCACAATGTTGCCTGTTCAGGAAATACAAAAGTAATAATTAAAATTTATTTATATGGATTATCATTTTCATTTTGCTTCCATATCCAGTGACCTGATTCTTGCTTTTCAATGTTTTCTCCAAGTCTTCTCCACATCACCAAAGGATTTATTCGCCGAAAGGCAATGTCTAGGAGTAAACACACCCAGCTCACTCAGTCACATCAAAGAGACAGTAAACTTCAGAAATCGTTTCTCGTTCTCCAAAATATATGATGCGGTTGGTTCTATGCATACTGTTCCTCACATCACGTAATACGAAATGTAAATAAGAGCTCAAGAGCGGGAACTTGCTTTGGATTTTTTAAATTATTCATTGATAAAAATTTTTAAATGTAGTTTTCTAAACATTGAAAACCTAGAAAATTATTGGAATTACGCACATTCCATTGGTATTTTCCTCAACATATATGATTCATTACGAGAGAGAAGTTGCTTATTGCCCAAGCTCCGTTTTATATTTGCTCGGAGAATAATTATGGATATATATACAATAAGTATACCAAGGCACACATTTGGCATTGTCAAAAAGGAAAAATAATTCTGATTCTGGTTGCCTTGGGCATAAAAAAACTAGGAGTAAAGAGCAATTGAGAAACTCAACCCTAGCTTCCTCTGATTAGCTACCTCAACTTAGATATCGCCGAAGTACAGTATTCTCATGTGCATTGTCCATGCGTTTGCGTCTTATATGCCGTCAAATAAGGTATTTTTCCTCTGTGGCATGAATGAAAATCCAAAAAAATTACAGAGGAGTCGGAAACTATTCTTCAGAATATGGAGCATACCTGTGAAAAACCTTTAGAATTCATTTCATCTTCTTTCACCGCGCATCTTCTCCATACACTTCTCCTAATCTCACTCTCTTTTTCCCCGCCATCCGCCTAGCATCGCACACTTCTTCACCATTCTCGCTCCAACCCCACCCCTCTTCATTCTTCCGCTGCCTGTATTCCTCCTCGTCCCAACTCCCTGCGCAAACACCACCCCAAACGCATCCCATTCCGTTCCCTCCCATTTCCTTTTCTCCCTTTGCGGCATACCGAAAGCACTACACCGCTCCTGGAAGATAATGTCCGCCTCCAGAAATAGTACTCAATGCGTCGTCGTCTCCTTTGCCCCCCCACCCCCACCCTCTCCAATCTCCCCTCCCGTGAATACTACTGCCCCTACCTCCCCTCTGTCTCACTCCTCCTTTTGCTCCCTCTTGTCTCATCTTCTCCTCATCCCCACAGTTTGTCCTTGCCTACTTCTCCCCCCACCCCTCGCCCCTCCCCCAATTCGCCGCACCCCCTCTCCGCCTAACCCCCCGAGGGGGGAAGTGGGCAGGAAAGGGGAGGAGATGCGTGGGGTGGGAAGTGTGGACTAGGGTTGCCAACTCTCCTGGATTCTCCTCCGGGAGATTCCCGGAATCTAACAATGATTTTTCGTATCGCCGGGATTGAGGCATCGTTTCCCTCCGGATTTTTAATGAACAATGTAATCATTTTTTTCGGGCATTGTGTTAGATCGTGAATTTTTAAGGATTATTAAGGTGGGTTTACACTGGCAAGTTTATTGCGAAAGTTTCTTGCAGCAAGCGACTTTTTACGTAAATTCCACGTATTATCGCCTCTGCAAGTCCACTTGCAGAACTTTAAAAAGTTTCGACGAGTCTCTTGTAGAAGCGTAAGGTAGCCAATGTAAACAGGAACAAATCTGTGCCTGCAATAACTTGTAAAATTTTTTTCGCCAGAGTAAAATTTTGGTACAGCAAGCTCTTGCAGAATTAACTTACGGAAGTAACTTGCCAGTGTAAGCCCATCCTTGGAGAAATAATAGCTTGGTAATATTTCACACTATATTTTAATTCACTGACCGGTTTCGATGTTCATTACATTTTTTCCGGCCATATGAACCGACTGCACCGTCACTTCCATTGAACTAACACATTTTGGCATCAGTTCCTGTATTTATTTCCTAATAACTCAAAAACTAAATTGGAATGGTGCCAATAGTCCATTGCCATTCAATTCCCTTGGAGTATTTGCTCCTTTGAAACTGGGTTTCGCGAAAATTTCATCTATGTTGAATAGATGCGTATTATTTTTTTACTCATATCTCCCCCATTCTTTCATTTAACACTATGCAATTTGTAGTTATTTTTTGGGGAATAATTATCCTGAATTGGTAATCAGTAGGTTGGGAAGGGAAGGGTTGTCTGTGGAATGAAGGAAGAGTGGAGAGAAACCCGGCGTTAGACTGCTCTTAACAAAAGATGTCAAGTGACCACAAATTGACGTTACATCCGACGTGCACAGTGCTATTCTGGAGCTCGGTTTTATGAAGTTCGCTAAACGTTGACCATGAGATGGCGTAGCCTTTGCGTGTATGGGAGATTAAGTGAGAGTTCTTGATTTTTTAATGGTATATCAGACTGTCGCATATTTGAAGAGAACGTTATCGATGGGTGACGGTAGACTTATGGGATATTAAACCGGAAACACGTTTAAACAGACACTACAAAACCGGGCCTTGAAGTGCTTTCCACATAGCACATAAGTAAGGATTAGGATTCCCCAGAAAATGGCAATCGCTGCCAGGATTCGAATCCATGCCCCGATGATGGGAAGCCAGTTCCCTAGCCACCACACTAAACGAATCCCCGTGTTTTTGGAAGGAACACGAAAGGGATCCCCAGGAGGTGCTGAACGATCTTCTGGGCATAGTATTTTTTCATGAATGTCAGTAAATTTATAAGAAAACGTCGAAGAAATCTTGTTTAAAAATCCACAGTTATACCTTTCGTTACAGCTATTTCAATTGTGATCAAATTGCACATTAATGCTGAATTAACCCTAAGGAAAACTTATTCCACGGTAGTAATTATGTCATTGTCTAAACCCTGATTCACATAATCATTTTTCTCGTACAAGTCAACAGATAGTGGCAATGCTAGCTATTATGATGGCTTTGTAATGCGATCGTTATCTGGTATAGCGCCTTTGGCAGGGATCCCTTTCCATTTTTTCATAATTTGAGCGCGTCCTTTTTTCTGTTCAGGAATCAGCTACCAATCGTAGCCCACGGCAGCAAATGGAGAATGTGCCGCCACTTGACAGTTTTAATCAACAAACATAACATAAATGATACTCGCAGTTAAAGCAAAAATGCCTGTGTAATGAGGGATAATGATGGCTCGAGCTAACAATTTCTAGCAATCTAACAAAAAAAGAATTGAAAAGCTGTGGTTCAAATGATCCCTAGACTTGTACGTGAAAAATGACCGGGTGCAAACGTTGGCTTAAGCTATCAATTTCCCTATCAGTGAAAGCTATAATTGGTCAAATCATCACTGGACTTAAAAATGTTTTTTTTTAAATGACCGTATGAATCAGGCTGTGTTATCTTCGTATTTCCCTCTCTTGCTACGGACTACTAAATCCGACTCTTCCGGAGTTGGCAACCCTTGTGTGGACTCATCCTTAAAACCCTTCCTTTTAAAAACCACTCACAGCCTCCGTATGCACAGCGCGCAGGCATCTGCTCCCCGCAAGGGAGACGGACAACCCCGGGAGCTTCACCTCCCTCCTCCCCCACTTTCTTTCCCCTCCATCCATCCTCCCCCCCCCCAAAACCCCTGCCTAACCCTGTAGAGAGCATGCCGAAAACCATCCTGGTGTCTTATCCCTCCGACGTATCTCAGAAAGAACGCCGGATGGATCCTCGTGGTTCTCTCCGCAGTCTAACCCCGATCCCTCACGCTTCTATTTCTCCCCCCCCCCGTGGTGGGGGGAGGGGTTGGTTGCCCTTTTCCGCGCCGGGGTGCCAACGTCCTCAAGATCCCACACCGCCTTCCCCCCTTTCCTCTCTCCCGCCTCACGATACGCGATAACTCCTATGCGTTGCCGATAGGCAGCGCTGGCCAGTGCTGTGGGCCAAGCTTGAAAGATATACCACCACCGTCTGAATAAATTCCCCAACAGTCAACTAATTCACGACGTATTCCTTTCGCTCCCGTGGTATTTTTCCTCTTTCACTCTAAGAAAGCTCGAGGTTAATTTTCGAAAATTTCAACTATTTAACTAAGAATTTTTTGTGAGTCTTATGTGTAACGTAGCACCTTCGCCCAATTTTTCAGATGCTAATAATAAAGTAAAAAATATTCTTTCGGCGATAATAATATTTCATAGCGTTTATAACGAACTTACCTCCCATCTATCAGAGTAAAATTTTTCGGGACGACTGCTGAATTATACATTCCATGTTTTCCATGGAATGAGATAATATCACACATATTACATTAAATGACTTCGAAGAGCTCAGTGGGACCAATTTCGAAGCATTAGTTTTTAATCGAGCCGTAATGAAATTAAAAAAACACACGAAATAACGTGATTAAAAAATTACACGTGATAAATAAGGGTATATATAACGAAGTTATAACGAAAAAACATTTTGTATGAGCCGATATATCGCCACCATGAGTGTTTTAAGGCCACCTGAGGTAATTGATATATCGCCACCTTGAGCATGAAACTATTATTACCGTCAATGTTATTGTAGCATGACATTTAAGGGTTAGGAATACCGCGGTGGCTTGAGTGATGGTTTTTCACGCTCTAGGCCCGAGTTGCAGGACCGACAGTGTCGTACATTTTTCACTGGTAATAATATTCTCTATTGTGTAAGACTCAGGCCTTACTTAAAGGAACCACGTAATTATAAAATAAAACAGAAATAACTTTGTCAGTTCCACACCAAAAACACTTTAGTGTGGAACTGACAAAGGTATTTCTGTTATACTTTATTCTCCATTGTGTTCCCCTCACTTAGGATTCACCATAACTTTCTTACGTTCCCGGTAAAGATCGCCGACTGAAGCGGTGCGAGACCTGATCGAGATCACTCACACTTTTCACGAAGGAATTCCCAAAACAACTATCATTTTCCCAACTTATAGTCGTCGTTGTTACTGTATCCTGATATTTAGCGATGAGGAGCGCGGAGGATAGAGTGAAGAGCTTCGACGATGAAGTCCAGTCCATGAGGTAGCGTGAATTTTTCTGTTTATCTAATGCGTAATTGGGTTCCATGAAGTGAGTGCGACAAGTTCAATTCTCCGTCCGTGTGTGGTGCATTAAGCAGTGGTCCCTTGGGCGGGGCAATATCGCCTTGCTAAGAGGCTAACGTATTCAAGCAGTGAGGTTTACGTTTACATGCTTCGTTTGCGATTGTATTGCGTATGAGGTCCAAAGTAATAAAGGACATAAAAACTACGGTTGGGAAAAATCAGAGATAAATTAAGACAGGAAGAGTCCTTATTTCTCCTAATACTATTGAAACGAAGGGGAAATTAAATTTATCCGACCATATTGCTCCAGGAGCATTTTAATGATTTTATCCAATCATAAGTTTGAGCTCAAATTTGAAGACTATTATCCCAAAACGGGACTGAATGCCCTCTTGTCCCTTTGCTCCAGGGGTGCCTTTTTTCAGATTTTTCAAATGTTTCTTCAGATTTGAAAGTTAAAACATTCAGTACCCAGAAATTTAAACAGAATTTGCCCATCCATCCTCGCTGAGGACCCCAAAATGAATATTTTTCGTGGCCCAAAGATGAACCCGGCGTACTGCTGCATAGGATCTGTGTTAGCTGCTTGGGGATTGATGCCAGGGACCGGATGGCCCGCGCGTTAATTCCTCACTTGACACTTGGTTAAGGTAAATGAAAGCTTCAGATTAGCCACGCACAGGGAAATCACTGTTTACATTCGGCGCTTTGAGGAGTCATTGAAGCGCAGTTGGAAAACGAGGCTATGAGGCGGGAAGTCCCCTTTAGCAAATACTCCAGCCCGGCACTCTCGTGGCCGCTAAGGTGATAACTCAGCGCTGAGCTGATTAGTCCAGAGGGGTAGAGCTCTGGCCTTCTAGCAGACCTATTCTAGTCCCACCTTGATGGTGACTGTTGAGTTAGTAAAATTGGAGTTTTTCTCTCAATAGATGAAAGTCTCAGCCTGCTAAAAAAATCCATTATCAAGTACAATCAGAGCAAAGTTATTGACCAATTGGATAGCTGTGTAACTATTGTACCTGTATATGGCTTGCAAAAAGGTTTAAGAAAGAAATGCGTCTAATACTTACTAATGGCAAGATAAATCGCAGTCTTATAAACTCTCCAGAATGGTTTTCTTCCATTTCGATACGCCTGTGAATGTGAATAATATTGCGAGCGAAACAACACCTCTGTGGAGAAAAAATTACCCCGGCTGCACTGGGATCCGAATTCAGATATCTCTATACAGCTCCGATTGCCTGAAATTCCATAGAGGCTTCGGAGGGAACGAAGTCTTCTTCGAAGAGTACTTATCATGCAATGCCACGTCCTGCTAATGCCACAGTACTTTAATTGTAAACAACATAGCGAGTATGACTCTCGTGCTGACACAACTGTAGAGAAGCCGGGTGCCCGCTTCTCAAAGCCGAAAGTCTATTTGTCTTTCCCTTTTATTGTTTTTATTAATGTACGCAAATCTCATGTTTCCAATGTATGCTCTTTTTGACATGGGAGTGTGGTGGCCTAGTGGGTAGAGCGCTTGGCTACTGATCGAAGGGTCCCGGGTCCATATCCGGGTGAAGCCTTTCGACGACCCCGAACAAAAAAAATCCTCGGAGTGCGAGGTGGTCCAGGAAAAGGAACTGGCCCCCCTACCCTGAATGTGTGAAATTTACACGCCTGTGGCTTAGTCCGGGGTGAGCTCTACCCTCAACTATCCAAACCAACCTTCGGGTTGAATCACTGAGTGAGAGTGAGTGACCTTAAATAAAATAAAATAGTTAAAATTTAAAACATCTCACAGCTGGTTTCTCTTCAGGTCATGAAGTTTACTTTATTACGCTTCAATTTTTGTCAATACTGGTTCATGAAGAAAATTCTAGGGATATTTGTTGTATTAACGAACTCCTTAAAGTAAAACGCTTCGAAATGTTGCGACGCTATCTGTCACAATGAGACGTTTGGCCAGTCCCATTGAAAGTTACCCTCAAGAGATCATCGTTGGCTTTTGTCTGGGGTACAAATGTGAATTAAGGTGGGCATGGATGGATGGCTGATTAATGGGACATTGTATCTGCAGGCAAACAGAACCGAATCAATGAAATAATAGCAGCACAATGGTATGCACGGTCCTAGACTCAACATCGTTCACTTCTAGAAGTTGCATGAATTTATTAGTTTCAAATCAATAAATTCCGAATTAAAGAGAATGTACGAGTCGCCTATTTATTGACTGAAAAGTTATAAGTTTTGCATGTTGACATGGATAGTGTTAAGGAAATTATGTATCGAGGATCACTAACCGTCAATGTATCCATATGATCTAGTGGGCAATAAGTATCTTGAAGTCGATAATTAGCTTCGATATCGGGGTATTAACACTCGCAACGATAATTGGAGTCAATATGACAATGATGACCAATATGTCTTTCTACGCGGTGATTTCGACGTTAATTTCGATCATCATGTTTGACGCAATTATATCATGGATACGTTCATGTGGAAGATACTGTCATATTAATGGTTACATCAACGATACGGACGATATTACCAGAGTTGTTGTAATTAAGTATGGACGACATTATCAATCATAATCGTCACCATGGCAATGTGTACGATATTTTCCATATGATTCAGTCAGCTCGATAAGTCCCTAAATTATCACCTTTGGTCAATTGATAAATCATCGTCATTTATTAGTCATTGCCTGAGATGATGATGGTAATTTTCTTCCAATTCAACTTGCCGTTCTGAATATTTATTCAGTAAAAAAAGGAGAGAGTGCGTGGATTGAGCCCTAATCTTGCACCCCTCCGTCTTATATCCATCCGCCCATTAAAATCATCGCCGCACGCCAGCGTCACGCGTGTTCCCAGGCACTCCATCAGGAAGTGTGATCGTTCGTGACCGAAGTGGGTCTATTAGGAGCAGTTACGCGATTAGCAGCAGCTTGGAGCGACTGCTCTTTTAAAAAGAGCTGCTCTTCCGTGTGCTCCTCTCCCGGGGAGCTTTCCTATTGTTGATAGTAATCTTTCCCTGAGCTGCCTCCTGTTAGCTGTTACATTTATTTTTCCCTTTCAAACGAGGAGTTTCACGGAGGTTGGTAGGATGCGAGTTTTTTTAGTGCGTCGACAACCAGCGCCATCAATGCCTCACACAATCTATCAGTTTGGGTAAATTAAGATGTGCGATAAAATTAACTCCGAAATTCTGATGTACGCGAATCCATATGGCCATTTTGTCATTTATAAATCCGACTAATATACAAATTTTGAAAGGATTTTTGTTAGTTAGTTCGTAGGGGACAAGCCACCCAAACAATGATCTACAAATTTTGCACTCAGGTAAGTGATAGCACTGGAAAGGGCATAGGCTACATAAGTCATACCCCAGGGCTTCAAGAGCCCCGAATTGAGCACTCCGGAGGTTCTACAATGTTGCTAAACTTGGATTTCGCTAATTATGTGAGAGTTGTCGATCAGACCTTTGAAGCTATAAGTTTCAAGATCTCAAAAGTAAGATTGGGGTCTTGATCGGCCCTTGAGCCCCAAACCGGTGCTTTCTTTGTTACCTCATAACGGACGAGTTTAACTGAACGGATGAGATGAACTGATAATCTTGAAATTTTACTCGTAGGACTCGTTTCACGTGATGCAGCAACTTTTAAGTCATTATTTTCTGAGAAAATGTAAAATGTCTAACTGTAGGCAGTAGTATGTATGCTTTATATATAGATATGTAGGTTCAAATATGGTGAAACTTTTTCGTGCGAAGCCGGGTACATACCAATAGCTGTCGTTCATACTATAGTAAGCCATTACGATGAATAATTGAAAAGGTCAAATTATGTTTAGTTTAAAAAGTGGTTTAAGCTCTCAGGGTCGTCACCAATAATAGTTTCTACATCATCCTAGGATGCCTAGAGAAGCTTTGAGGTGCCGTTCAATTGGTGCAAAAGAATGTTCAGAACATCAGTTTCGCATCATCTGTACGGTTTGAAAGAAGTTCTACGAGAGCGTACTAACCTTTCTCCCACACCACCGCCACTTCTCTCCTGACTATCGCTCTGGTAGAGGCATAAATCTCCCAGAATATCCCCCCAATCGGAGTACCCTTCACGACGGATAAATTCGTGATTACCATCGTTTTATTTCAGATTGCGCATTCTTCGTGCTTCGTTCGTTTACCCCAAACTCTTCGTCTTCTTGCAATGTTAAACAGACGCGGGGGAGAATCGAATCCTCTCGCTTGAAAAGGGAGGGGAGCCTACTGACCGAAAACGAATAGAATTTTTCCTCGCGATCTCGGCCAGCCACTCGTCACGCCGATGTCGAAACAAGGAGCGAACGACTTGAACTCTTCGGAATCGCTTGCTTGATGTACATACTTTCACAAGGCAGAATTATAAGATATTTCGACTTGCAAGTAAATGAAGTCGTAAAATGTGTTTTTTCTCATTTTTGAAATGGCGTGTTAAAAGTTTTCTCTACCTGTTTACGTCACAATACTTTTATCGTACCATTCAGCTTTTTCCACAGTTTCATTTTGAATTGGCGCGGGCGTTATGAGGAGAATGAGCACAATGCAGAGAAAAGTCTAATCATTAACAGTAAACATTCTTAAAGTATTGAAAGCAAATACAGAAAGAGACGTCAAAATAAAACACTTTAAAAGTGAAATCATATGAGGATATAAATAAATTACCTCTTTTGGACTTAAAAGTTATTGTCTGATCTTTCACTTCACTAATCATGGCAGGTGAAATGCGTTTGTTAGATATAGCTCTATGGTCAGCTATGCAAACTGAAAAATTATAATTTTATCATATATTGGTCGGCTAATCTGCACCCTTAGTGCCAGTATTGTACTTTCAGGGGACTTAAGTGCGTATTCAGAAAGATATATTTTTAAACGTCATAAATGAAACAGGATTTCTGATTTTTTATCGCATGCACTATTTCATTTTTTCTGCTATGCATTCTCCCAACCACCTTGCACGGTATCTAAAATATCTTCTCATTTCCTTTCTCTTCTCCCCAAACCTGAAGTTCTTCCTTCTGTTATGTCCTTCGACATTCTGCTTCTCTCCCTTTATCTACTGATCGAAATTCTCTGCCACCGTTTTTGCTCTCTCAAAAAATTCAACCTTCTTTGAGAGTGACCAGGACTTCTTCTTTTGTTTGTCTTTTAATCCACTTCGCCTTCTCCAATCTGCTACTATCAAATTTCTCAAGGAGTTCCGTTCTTTTCATAGCTATATCTCGCGATTGAGATTGAAATACAATGGCATAATAAAGACAACGAATATAGATCATCTCCTCGGGAGAAGATTTGAATTGGGAGATTCATCGGTTGATTACGACGCCGTCAAGGGTTTCATTCAAATTGTTGTGATTTTGATTCTGCTTCCTCAGCGGATTGTTTACATCCGTTTCGGTTTTACTTCCACTTGCAAAATATCTCTGGAGCAACTCATGGTATGTCGAACCTTGAGTTTCCTTTCTCTGAGAGTATACTCATGTTATATTCGCGTTTTCCTCCACCCTTCCTAACTTCTGCATAATTTCTTTTCTTAGTCGAGCATCCGATTCCGATGTCTTATCGACCGTCGCCCAGTTCTGCGTTGTTACGCAGCTAAGGATGAGAGAAAACTTGAACCTTTTCTCTCTGCCTCATAAGTTTTCTCTCTTCTTAATAAAAAATTATCTTGAAAGGCCTTCCTAATGGACTTGAAAGTTTTAAAAAAGCATCAAGTTTTCTCTCGTCCTAATGCAAATCAAAGAACATCCATAAATAGGACCACAATGTGAAAAACTCAACTCGTTGGTTCAAATCAATCCTGCCACAACGTGAATTAATTCAAAAAACGACGAAAAGTTAATGAAGGGAGGAGACATTAGCTTTGCTACTGGACTCCTAACGTAAGATCTACCTAATTCACTTGGTTTTGAAAGAAATGGAAAGAATTTTCTCTTAAAGAAAACCTTGGAACCACAAGATGAGTGTGGATTAAGAAAATCCACGACGGTAAAATCTACTCGTGAATACTGCAGAGAATTTCTCGCACTGTTTCGCTCCTCCATTGCCTAAACTTAAACTCAGAACCCACAATTAGTTAAAAGATTCTGAATGTTCATTCAAACACTGGGGAGCATACGGCGGGAAGTTCTTTGAGGCAAAGCTCTACATTAGATAAGTACGGACAACGTTTGCCCTCGACCGATGCCGACAACCGAGGCAATTGGGGAAGATATGTCATTTAAACATTGCAGTCTTAAATAAAACATCAAAATTGATGGCATCACGTGACTCAAACTCATTAAAATGTTTGGCAATAAGTTTTTTCCCATAGAAACATACTTACGCACTATATTTCCCATGTTCTGGACAGGTCTGTTTTGGTTGCGCCCGGCGTCGTTACCCGTACTTTCCCAATCTAGAGCTTTATTTTGATGAATTACGACAACGCTCGAAAGTGGTGCAAAACCAGTAAAATGAGACATTCCAGGTCAGTCGGCAACTTATGGGTGAATATTGAATCGTAACGAATATTGTGATCTGCGATGTCTGTTTCTTTGGTGGATATCTGAATATGACAATGCTCACTTTGGGGACAGGGAGTGTGGGTGAAAAAAAAGTGAACAGGCGCGCTAAATTTCGTTGCACTACATGCGCGCGAGGTAAAGAATTGCAATAGAATGGGGGGCAAAGAGAGAAAATACAGAACGGGAGCTCTCTTCAGGGCCTTGGGCGCGAAACGTCGATGTCACCATCGATCGATGGGATGCACGCACAAAAGGGTAGGCGGCGACCTTCTTCTTCCCCTTTCTCCAATTCCTCACGCGGACCGAATATTAAAACGACAACGGGTGAAAATATTTCATGAGCGGCATCGCAAGGGTAGAGGGGAAGGAAATGACCGTCGAAGGGTCGGGGAACGGGAGATAGAAAGGTGGAGTATTGGCTAGTGGGGCTGTGAGGGGCTAAAGGAAAGCAATTCGAGGATTTTTCTCGTATTGGGACCGATCCAAAGTTGGCGAGACAGGAAAGGAAGAAAGAAAGGAGAGTGTGCGGAGGGAAATAGGCTCAAAAATTAGAGCAGAGGAAAATGAAGTTGAAATTGACGTTTTCAGGCGATATACAGTGAAAATTCATCTTCATAATCAATGAGTCTCGGTCTGAATTTTTCACGAATTGCAATTTGACGTTATAACATCATCATCAGGTAGAGGGTGACTAGAAAATGTAGAAACGCATTTTAATTTATTAAATGAATCTTATGGTAAATTATCACTGAAACTCAATTATTGTACCTATGTAAATTAATGCATGGAATCCTACTAGGCATCGCGGAAACTTTCAATAGTTCAAAATAATCGTCAGTGTTAGTAATTCCCGTCAATAATACATTCAGGGCCTAACTTTCGATGAGATATCCTCAATTGTAAGGCAAAAACA
This sequence comes from Pyrrhosoma nymphula, assembly GCA_963573305.1. Classification (NCBI taxonomy): domain Eukaryota; kingdom Metazoa; phylum Arthropoda; class Insecta; order Odonata; family Coenagrionidae; genus Pyrrhosoma; species Pyrrhosoma nymphula. Next base: position 78,012,409 of record OY754328.1, on the reverse strand, counting down.
AGTGACGTTTTTAAGAGGATCTAATGTGACAGTTGGGATGTGAACATTAACGTGGTGAATAAATTCAAGATGGAATATAACACACTCTTGTCTTTTTTACAAGGAGAAAAAGAAGCTTTGAGGAAGAGTACGAAAACAGTGTTTTAATTCATCTGATACCCCACGCCTTATACGTCATGCTATTTCAACTTTTATCAATGTGTATGTTTTTGTAAAATGAAAATTATCCACTGCCGAAAATAGGACTCACTCATTTGTTCGCTCCGTGACATTGACCTCCGTACTGTTTTTTATATTCCTGCACTTTAAGCATTATCTCAATTACTGGTCAACATGTACGCTCATTAGAGATACGTAATGCGTGACTTATGCGTAATCTATCTTCGTGGTAATCTCTCGATTCTAATGTGCGAAAGCGAATCTCTCAGACTAATTTTTTTAAATTCCTCTCCTCATTTAACTGTGATCGCGGTTGAAATCACTTGATATCCCGTTTTTTTATCCTGGTGGATTTAGACATAAAATATAGTATGTAGTAAATAATCTATTTCGCAACTTGGTGAAAATTTGCTATCAAAATTTGCTTGGTGAAAATTTGCCAAGGCGGAATAAAACTCAAATAATGCTTTAACATTAATGTGGAAAAGGACCGACCATGGTTTTTATAGGTTGTAATAATGGCACTAGTTGTCAGAATCATGGAGGGTGTTTTCCAAGTCTAATGTGGAACTATTACATCTGAGTTTTATTCCAACATTGTGTTTGGAAAAAGGATCCTTATTTCGCCAAAATATAAAACTAAATGGTAACCAGAAACTACAAAGCTTAAAATAAAAATGTTGGCAGTTTTTAAATGGTAGGGGTCAAAAAGGGAATCGTAGATGCGTGTTACTTCAGCAATGGTGGGGTGGATACTTATAAAAAGGTGGTAAGGGTACTCATAAAACTCAAGTGCTTTAGAGGGGAGAGGGTGCAAGTAGCAGTTGAACGGGGGAGGGGTTTCACCACAATGGGGGAGAGCAATTACCAATAGAGTGGGGGGAACCCTTTTCACAAGGGTCGTGATTCGACGGATACTCACCGCACTCACCTGGGGTGAGATTCCCCCTAGGTTTGGCCCCCAGGATGGCCAGATTGACGTTGGCTTTCCGCCCGTCAATGATTGGATTCGGCTCTTTGCAAGCCCTCTCCGCGGCCGTCCTGTCCCCCATGATCACCTGCGATAAAAAAGATGAAGAACGACGGACATTAGTTTTTTTTAGTATTGCAGCAGTTTCGAAGTCAGATATAAATAATATATCGGCAGATTTGACTGCTGAACGATTTGTTATTTTTATATGACGTCATTAACAAAAGTGAGAGTAAGGAATTGTTGATTCAATTAAACTTGATAGTCCCAAATAATAAGAACAGGTAAAAGAGGAATTTCTATACAAGGAATGCTAGGAGCAGCTATTGCAAAAGTGTACTCCTAAATAGAATTTGTATTATCTACTTATACCAACTTTTGAAGACCTAAATTTGTTCAAGGCTAAGGGGCATTATCGGAAGGAAGGAATGGAAACCTTGTCAAAAGCCTACAGTGTGTTAAGTAATTAAAGATAATATTTATTTTTTATTTAGCAAGCTTGGACTGGTATTCTTCGTAATTTGAATTATTTTAGTTTACCCTATAATTATGTTTTTCATGTTGCGTGAACAATAAACATAAATAAATAAATTTACGCTAAAAACAGAAATAAGTCATGCAGATGAAATGCGAATGTGAAATGCACCCATTACTGTTGTATATTCAGTGGGAATAGGAGTATATGTGGTAAATAAGAGAGGCAACCGAAAGCTGTGGTCATTTATGAAATTAACCTTCTCCAGCTGAATGTCAAAACTCCACTCGACAAAGCATCTCCTCGTCCAAGGTCCACTGTCGGATGCAATTCGACCCGCTGCCAACTAATTTGCTCCTTTTATATCACATTGCTCTCGTATGAGTAAAGAATACTCTCCGGAGATCTAAAGCTAATTTGAAAGAGACTACATGGACTCAGAAAAGTTTCATTTAACTTGTTTTCTCACTGCGAATTGCGATCCATTTTTTTCTTTTTTTAAACTCAATACTTTCCATGAAGAGGGAAACGGAGGGAAAATTTGCGAGTCTCGAACATGTAAACCCACGAAACTTGTACCTTTTCGATGGTATAATCTATTTTCAATCATTTTTCTGACGAAATATTTCAGCAGTTCCAATCGCAAGGCATGCCTATGGAGAGGAATATTTGCGTTCATCGATTGTGCAAGGCTATTTTTATGAAATAGTATTGGAATGAAAAATCATGGCAAGAAGAATAAATGGCACATCCGTTGTTAGGCAAAACAGATAAAACAAACTTCAGTCCGTAGGTGGAGAATCGTCAATCTCTAATGACGTTGGTTTAAACTACTATATTGAACCATGCTCTTTCAAAATTTAAGATAATATTTAAGATAATTCGATTACAATTCGAGAGAACACCGTTCGAATCCAAAACTTTTCCAAAGATTTCCAAATGCAATGATTCGAAGTTGGTATCGCAAACTCACGCTAAAACCAAACGGCGCGAATTGCTTTTTTCTTTTACGTAGTAACACGCTCTAATAAAAATAGATTTCTTCTTGACTGTGACAGTACACTTATTTTCGCCACCTGTGGTCTGTTCCAGCCAACCTATATGCATTCATAGCGTACTAATTCAGGTGCTTAGTTTCAGTTATTTGATTCGAATTTTAAAAATTAGAAATTTGATTTCGTTATGAAAATACTCTAGGAATACAATTCGATTTTTATGGTGAAAACTGACATTCGCTGCGGCTTTATACAGTAAGAACTAAGTTTTTATTGAATTCAAAAGTTCATATTTCGTACCCTGCTTTTAAAGAAGCAGATGAAACTGGTAGAAGGGTTATTTCGCTTTATTTATAAGCAGAACTGAGTTAATTCGAGTGAACCTCTAGTTTACGATTGAATAAAGAAATAATATTTAGAGATGATAGTTTACTACACTTACATTATAACTTAATGTGACAAAATGCTGATTACTAAGCTACATGCGGTCTACATTGAAGGGAATTTGAGCTATGGTAGTATATGAAATAGATTCCAGCCGGATTGGTATTCAGAAAGGGCTAGGGTTTCTACGAGTGGTCAGTCAGTGACTTAATAATGAATGTGAAAAAGGAACAGAAATTATGAAAATAGGAAAATACTACTTCCAGCATATAATTCCATACAAAATGAACTCCTTTAGTGTATGGTAAAATTAATTGACAATCATAACTAACTTCTACAGAGGGTACAACGACGGACTATTTCCCCCATTAACATTCTTGTCACCAACTTATTGAAATGAACTGCGGCTGAACTAAAGGTTGAAATTACACCCAGCCACAAGAAGTAGGTATCATGAAAATAATTGATATAGGCACTTTTCCTCGTCAAATTCGAAGCTTTGAACAACTTATTGGTTAAAAATTGAGTTCCTTGCGAGAAAGTAAACTAAAAGAGAAGAGGATCGTTCTGTAACCCTAGAGAATCCCTCAAACGCGCGGCTTAAGAAATCATATTCGGTAAATACATTCTTTATTAGGGATGGCTAAATAAAATTTTTCCCACACTTGTAAAATGGCTTAGTCCCGCAGTGAATGTGTGTACAAGCCAATGAGAAAGAATACTCTGGATCATAATAAATATGGAATGAAATGTTAACACCTTTCGTCATCCTTTCGACCTCTTCCCTCTTCTTTCATTTTTCTCTCCCTCACCCTTAAGATAAGAATGATACTGCAATGAGCCTATGGGTTGGTCGCAGAGAACATAGGTATATCACGTATTTACCATAGCTATAAGAGCTTTGTTAAGTAGAGTAAACGAGTTAAAAGAGTGACTTCAATTCGTGAAGTGGCTTAATTGACTTAATAATACATACAAATACAATAGTAGTAACAATGTCAGTATGAACATATGCAACCGAAAAAAATCATACCTTTTGCCTGAAACATATCTGACCGATTTATCGTAACCCTTAGGAAAACCCTGATTTTTTGAGATTTCATTGAATATGAAAATGCATACTCAAGGATACTTCAAGGCATGTTAGCAGAATATAGATTTTTCAAACGGTTTGCATATAATTCTGATCCAAAAAATTATTTACTCGGGCACAAATTTGTTAAAACTTGAGATAAAACATTTTGGCAGAGAAGAACCTGTCAACTCACGCCCACTGATTATTATCATCATTTTTCAACCCTGTCTATATTTTATACATATTAGGTTTATGAGGGCGGAAGAATGTTGAGAAGGTGTTTTTCCCTCCATAAGTGAGATCTTTGACGGCTGGGAATTTAAACGTTAATCGCTAGAATATATTTACAAGGAGTTGGGAAAGATACAGAATTAGGCGCGCTGGCGTACAATTTGAACGAAATTAGAACACGGGACTCTTCTGACGATGGCCAAACGATTTTTCATCTAAGCTACTATATTATACTCTAGAATCGATCGAACACATTGTTTCAGTCAAATGATGGGATGGTATGATCATGTAACTGTTTCATGTTCCATAAAACATTTTTTTTTCTCTTTTCCTATTCTCTTTCTACTTCTTCGTCTCCGGTAGAATATTTCAAGAGAATCTTTTCAACTGTGATTGTTTCATAATGTTTCTTTATCCTTTTATTTTTTATCTGTTTCTGCATGGCATTGGTTTTGAATCTAAGGATTAGTTTTTGCTTCCTTGCTTTGAACAGGCTCTGTTATGAATGAATGTTCAAGAGCTGCTTCTGCTACGCATTTATGAAAACGGCTTCATTTGGCAGGTGCGCATTTTTATTTCACGAAATTTAACACTTAACCAACTTTTCGTGCTTAACCTTATTTTACGAGGAGAATGGAACTCCAACGGTTACAAAAGTTTAACTTTCCCTACCAACCCTTTGTGCCTTTTTCAATGCGTACAATGGAAGTGATTTTTCAATAATTTATTTATGCAGCCATGCCTGTTTTTTTCTTTCAATTCTACGCTAGACGCTTATGGATTGGATCAATCGATGAGAATATCTACTCACACCATGAATATACGTGTAGTTTCTTCAATTATTGATAAATGCAGGAAGCTTCAAGTCCCAACTTTTGACTTTGCCCACTACCTCCGGACAAAGTTACGATGCACTCTCCAGGAATTGCGCTTCACGTCATTACTGTGGTGTATAGATCATGGAAGTCCACCGAAATTTACAGGAAAAGCGCCCAATTTAGGGAATGGAGTAACTAGAGATGGTAGAATATAGTATGAAATCACAAAAAGGTTAGAGAAAAGAGCGAAACTGTTTCAGAGCGTAAGATATCTCCTCTGGGACAGGAAAGTACCAACAAAGGTAAAAACGCTGATGCATGATATTTATTATTTACCTTTAGTAATTTAGTATGTATTTTAAATATGGTTGATTAATGAGAGGCCATGGATCAGACTGTAAGGTGGGGAAATGAAGGTCTTGAAAAGAACATAGAGGAATAATGGTATGCATAGAGAAAGAAATAAAGACGACAGAAATGAAAATATGTGAAATAGCAGTTGGTAGTTTAATAAATAAGGTAGAATTTTTGATAGAATAAGGTTGCTGGGGCACTCAAAACGAATGAAAGACAGGAGAGAGAAAGTGGGAAGCGACCTAAGGAAATACCACGTAATCTATGTGTATATTACGAGAAAAGAGACTTGCGAATGAGAAGACGTATCCTTGGAAGAAATGTGTAAAGAGGTAAGTAGGAATTACAAAAAAAGATGGAAAAGCTTGGTAAATAACTAGGCACGCAAGTGGTGGAAGAGGAGTGGCCGTGGATGGATGGGTTTTGGAAGCCATAAGACGGTTTTTTTTCGGTCCCGAGGATACTTCTACCAAGGAATATACACATTTCGCCTCAAATTTGGACAGTACAATTTTGACGGACTTCTTTACGGCCTCTTCTGGGAACAAGATCTTGACGCAAGGAAAAATCCGACTAAATCTGTATTATTATAGATTTGGAATTATTGTGTTGCTGCCATGACGCCTTGCCGTTGCGTATCAAAATCGTGAGCAGGAAGATGGTGTGGGACACACCTCCAGCTCCATCCAGCTCGAATCACGTCGAAAGTATGGGAATAAGCCATTATAAGTTAATAATGTCCGTTGCCGAAAGGAATTGTTAGTTCTGAGACTGATTGGTTGCTGTTTTCATCGGCAACAATACGCTTCTGCAAGCAACTTGCCAAAACTTTTAAAAGTTCTGAAAGCCGACTTGCCATTTACACGTACAATTAACGTCAAAAGTCGCTTGCTGCAAGTGACTTGCGCAATACACTTGCCAATATAAATAAGATAATTGAGATTGCTCACAACAGCTGTCACCTTTGTGCTTCATTCTAACGTTTCATTGCGTAAGGAAAAACAGTGTAATTCACTTTTGTAAATTTTACCACAAACGAAATAAACTTGCAGAGAAACTGGGGTATGCAAGAATGAGCAAAAGTATGTATAGGCTAAATGCCATGGAAATGAAGAAGAAAACCACCTTAGAGGTGTTTGCTGTAAAAGTAGGAGGGATTAGGAATGAGCGAGTGATGAAATAATGTGAAATGTCCCTGTAAAGGAAGTATCCGAAATGAACGTGCTTCGTTGGTCTGGCCACGTAGAAAGTATGGATGAGAGTCGAATTCAACTAACAATAAGTCGAACTAAATAGATTTATGGTTGAGGAGTGAAGCGGTGTGTGAGTTAGTGGTCGGCCAAGAAAGTCATCGGTGAATGTGGGGGAAGATACTTTTAAGAAAAGGAAAATGAGGAGTCTTAACAACAGGAGGACGTTATGAAGCAATGCATGAGGGTGACAGAAGCAAAAGAGTAACGGAATAAATTACTAAAACGAAGCCTACTTCACGGGCCTAACACCGAGGATTATGCTCTTTTTGACTGTGCCTAAACCGAAAGGGATCGGCGTTACGGGTATGTCATTCATGTATTTACGAAGTATTGGTGTCATTAAAAAAATATGTTTGTTAGTTCAAAGAACTGCGAAACTGGCCGCGCAGTAACTGTAACGGAGTCACCCGCTGATGGGCACACAGTTGCGTGAAATTCACAGTGAAAAAATCATTCGCCTGGACCTAATATAAAATGGAATAAAATTCACAGTGAGTGATGACGCCTGGGTAGCTTAACTGGTAGAGCACTCGGCGCAAAATCGGGGTTCTGGGTTCTAATCCCAGTCCAGGCGAATGCTTTTTTCACTGTGAATTTCACTCAATTGTTTGCTAGTTTTTATTCATACTAATAATGTTTTAGAAAGAGTGGAATTCTTCGTGCATAACCGTGCCTTCGATGATGATGTTACACTTAAGGGATTCCGCAGGGCACTGCGATTAAGTCAAAATTGAGTAACGATTTCTTCCATGATCTTTACGGTACTATATATTTCACGTACCAGCGAGGATTTGTTTTCATCCTCAAAACAATACTTGGCACCAATGTTTGGAGAGTCTTAGCTTTTCAATCATCAAATTGTATTTAAAAGCCTTGCCAATTCATGATGGAGGATCCGAGAAATCCCATCTTCAATGTAATTATTGTTAGTAGAAATCATCCGTTTTGGGTTGGTTTTTATGAACTGACCCAACTATTATTTTCCAGAATCAAACGTGTGTTTCTTCACTCTATTTCTTCAACTATTTGCCTAAATTTTACCTCTCTCTTCCCAGCTTTCCTTTCATTCAACGCTAAACAGCAGCCACCAGCATCCGCTATTCCCCAATCGTTTGCTCCATCTACAACTTTTCCTGTTCTTTTATAGGAGCCTCCTCTCATCCCCTAGCAGGCCAAGTACTTCCTTAAAAGTTATTGGCGAGATTTCGTGGCACAGTTTCACCGCCTTTGAAATGAAAGAAAACGTTTTTTGTGCTGTTTGCCGTTTATTTTAAATATGAAGACTCACACAACGCGTTTCAATGTGTGTTATTAACGAGTTAATTGTAAGAAAGGTCTATAAAGACCTAAGATTCGCTCGAAAATAAACACGACGAAATAAAGACAACGCGTTTCAACGGTTTACACTATTTCAAATAAATGAAAATGACGTAAATCCTTGAAACGCGATGCGTTTAATGTATTAAAAATGGTGGAGCGCACAAAAAACTTATCCTTTCAGAGGTACTTCCTAATCTCTTCCACTCTTTCCTTTCCTTTATCTCTGTAAATTATAAAAATAATTAAATCATAATAAGAAAGGAATGCTAGTAGAATAGTATAGTACAGTAAATTCAATAGTACTTTCCACGCTCATTTATAAAAAAGGAACCGACCCCGATAAAAACAGATAACTGTCATTCTCAGGGTTGTAACAGTAGAGTAGTACTCTTTCGTAGTGGAGCAGTACCAATAGTTTGCTCGAAATTTAATTTCCAACTTTTCGATATAGATTTATATAATTATATATGTAAAAGATAGAGATACATATATGAATAAAAGTGAAAAAAATAGCATCGTACCGATTTGTTTTTTTTTTGGCAATTCAATGTCTAGTTGAGTTTTTCTGTTCTTTGAGTCTCAAGTCATACCAGATTAGTATTACTCTAAGTTGAGCAGTTCTAAGTTGCTGTTTTTATGCGGATAGGTAAAAATTCGAAAACGTCAATTTTCTGTTATTAAAATCCCCTCCGTTTCATTGGTTTTAGGTTACGTTATTTAGGGGAGGTGACCGAGGTCATTTATGCCAATTAGGGTGGGTGGCTAGGTTGGGGAGGGAAGGACTGTTGGAGAATGAAGGAAAGGTGGAGAGAAACCCGACGGCGCCGTTAGATTGCCTTTAACGAAAGGCGCGCCAAAGGGAGCACAGTTTAACGTCACAACTGACGGACGGAGTATGTAGGTTGGAGCGATTTCCTTTACGCACATGTTTGCGTGAATCTTTCCCTACGTGTTCTAATTTGTGACATATATAGATAAAAGTGAAAAAAATTACATCATACCGATTTGTTTTTTTTTTGCAATTCAATGCTATTTCATCACTTACAATTAGCCTTATGGAACATGAGATATATTTCATGATAGTTCGATAAAATATGCACAGATTTTCTTCTATACGCAAAATAATTCATTTCTTATTATTATAATTGTTGCTAACAAATATTAAAGGTGTCACGCTGAGTCCAATATTCGAAAAATAAACATATGTCAATATAATTTCATCTAACTTTCGAACACCGAAACGCTAGTCATAAAATGATTTAATTAAGGAAAATTTTAAAATATAATTCTTGTATAATTTCCATTATTGCTGGTATAGTGAGTTCCACCAAACACATAAACAGATGCACTTAAGTAAAATGTGGTCCACGAATTTATTTTCGACATACTCAAAAAATTATTAAAATGTGTATTCAATGGCCCACGATTAAATGCTGTCCACATTGCACTAGAGTAGGGATCGGGATTCCACTGAAAATATTCCACCATAGCCGTCGGAATTCGAACTCGAGCCTTTGGGATGGTGAGCCAGTAACCTCTTAACTACCACACCAACCCTTTGCCCGTTTTATTGGCTTCGTCCATTCAAGAGACGTTATCGTTCCTTCCGGAGTGCTAACGGGCGATGTTCAAAGTGCGCGCCCGGACTAACTTCCCCCAGCGAGTGAGATGGATGGATGAAACGCTTCGAAAGTTTGTGCTTCGCCTCGTACGGGAGAAATCGCCCCCTATTTAGGGCACCGTTTACTCAGAACGCGGAAATGCGTGCGAATCGAACCTCTCAAGACGTTTACATCGATCTAGATCGAGGCGAGGGGCCCTTCCTCGCCTCCTCTATAAAACACCTCCCCCCTGGCCCCTCAACTTCTTTTTTTTTCCTTTTCTCGCCCTTCCTTCTCCATTTCTCTCCTCTTTTTCACACAAACCTCCCGTACAGAATCAAATCCCTCCCATACCACGTCCCCCTCAAGTCCTTCCGCCTCCCCTCACCTAAACATCCACCTACCCTACCACCCACGCCACGCATTCGAATAAACCAGGCGGCCGCCTTCATCCTTTTGGTTTCCGCCAGATGAATCGGGAGGCATCGGCATTTCTCGGGGCTTTGGATGGAAAAGGACCTCGGACCTTTGGTTTATCTGATTTAAAAAAATGAAAGAGAGAAGCTACTATGCCGTTAGTTAGGCCGCATCTCGAATACGCCGCGAGCATTTGGAACCTTTCACGGCAAGATTTAATGGGAAACTGGGATTTATCAAGCGAATAGTAGGAAGGTTCCCCGATGAAAAAGTGAAAGAGATTTTGCCTTTAGTTAGGCCGCATCTCGAATACGCCATCGAGAATTTGAGACCTTGTACGGTAAGCGAAATGAATGAAATATAGAGGAAAGCAGCGCGCTTCGTTTAAAACTGCAGCGAGCTAACAGAGAGTGTAACTCACCCGATGGAAGGACTACTAGAACGGTAGTTACCTTTATAGACTCGAAAGATACACGCTTGGCTAAGATTACCTACTTGAATTGTTTAGACCACACAAGTTTAAGGGTGGCACGTAGGATATTATTTTATCCCCGTATTTTATCTTTAGAACTGATGGATGTGGTATACACGAGAGAGACTGCCGAACGGATTGACGCTAACATTCTTCTTCCAACGCATCATATGTGACTAACATAAGGCAAAAACAGAGCAAGACAATATGATAATCCGTTTACATTAAATCCTATTTCGCCCTTCCCTTTCCCTATTACCGTTCCCTTTCATGGCTGATGTCTTTACACTCCCTGCCACTTGCCCCCGCGGCAGGGTTGTATAAATATGTAAGCCTCTGCAGCGGAATATTGTAATCAGTGCATCCAGATCTACATGGAATGTCCCTTGACCCACTTCGGCCATGAAGGCACATATGAGAGTATTTATAGGAAAATCCTCAGCAGCAACCATGCCTAGAAGTTCCTAGATCATTTACATTGCCCTTTGACCAAATGTGAGAAAGGAAACTCATCTCAAATTAAGTGTAGCACCATATAAATTGACAATATAGTAGATTATCAGATCTGGTTGAAGTTCAAGGTGATTAATATCGACCACTCTCCTCCTCTTAAAACGAATATATATATATATATATATATATATATATATATATATATATATATATATATATATATATATATATATATATATATATATACGAGTTCGTGGAAAATCACACACGCGATAATGTAAATAGACTATGCCACAGGTGGGGCGGAATTAAATATAAACATTCTGTATCCGTCTTCCTTTGAGAAAGGTTCTAGCAACCGAAATATCAACTAATATTGTGAGTGTTCTTTTTTTATGTGTTTATATTTAATTCCGCCCCACCTGTGGCATAGTCTATTATATATATATATATATATATATATATATATATATATATATATATATATATATATATATATTCGTTTTAAGAGGAGGAGAGTGGTCGATATTGGTATAGTGGTAATATATATATATATATATATATATATATATATTTGTTTTGCATTAATGACTGCTACCGTTTTTTGTCATCAAGTCTTGATTTAAAGTAATTTTAAATTGAGATACTAAGTCCAGACGGGATCATCAGTTCGATGCTAAGTAAAATCAATGATTTTATTTGCCTATGATTGCCTAGTAGTCATTGAAATTCTGGATGTAAATTTACTTAGTTTTTAAGCTGAAGAATATAATCTTGCAGTGCTAAGCATGTAAGACCAAAGCTCCAGAAAAAAATTCAATCATAATTGTGGTCAAGATTATCTGCATACAAGTTATTACGTATAATTATGTCGTCTTGAAATTTGTTGTTTGTGGTTGATAAATTATTTAATAATGTCGGTACACTACGGTGTAAGTACTCAACGGCTGACTAGTGGAGTCTATTTTCCTATCACCTTTACAGAATGTGTAGGACATAAATTAATTTGAGTACCAGGCAAAATCGGTGATATTAATATGGGACAAAAACTTAAGTGGCTACATCGATTATGCAACAAAATTATTGTAAAGTAGTTTCATTATTATTAATAGTCATAATTATGAGACAAATAATTTAAATTTAAATTAAAGGAATTAAGGATTTATCCTTAATTCCTTAAAGATTTCAATCACATCTTTTCCCAATACTTACTGTAAAGAAGTTAAATTCTATCGAAATATTAAGATATATTTATTTGGAGCCAAAGTTAATGCATTAAGGCCAATACCCTGTTATAAGAACTTAAGGCGTGATTCCAATTATCATTGGCAAATATTTTCTTTGGAGGTAATTGCATGTATGCATTAGTTTTCAAAAGTCTCGTTCTACCTTATCTTCATCGTCTTCCCTAGTGCACGGTTCAGAGGTGCCTGCGCTGAATGAGAAAGCTACACACTTAGACATCTCCTAGTTCACGGACGTACAACCTGTTGCGGTCAGCTCAGGCGAAGACTGACTGACCAAGCCGGTCCGTGGCTGACTGCGAAGGTGTCATGTTGTGTGCTGTGCTTGATCACTTTCATGGAACTTATGAGCAAAAAAGTTTGCTTGAATTCATCAAATTATTCTTTACGTCACACCCCAGAATTCTTAATGATCATTTCCAATGAAGTAGTACAAGAAAAAAACATCTCTGTGGTGTTAAATGAATAAAACGAAGTTCCTGGGAGTTAGTACAGAATATTTTTAAAAGTTTAATTTTGCATTTCGCAAAAAGTTTAATCTCTGAGCTTGGCTTCCATAAAATTACGGTTACTCTAATTTATTGAAATTTTCTAAGCAGTTCTATCATTCCGTAAAATATTTCTTAAGTAATAGATCGAGCATTGCAGTTATGCAGCCTTTGGCTTCAGCCTTTGCAGCGTTATACGTACACATATTTGCAATAAAATACTTGCAAAAACTGTTAATGCTTATGATGCCAGTCACATACCAATGTTCGCGGCAAAACTGGTTATAAAACTGCTCTTACACTTTTTAAGTAGTGAAACATAAATGCACCACATGACTCACAACTAATAAAAATGATAATGAGCAACATTTGCGACAAAAGCGCTTTTGTTCATTAATCGAACTGAAGATGATGTAATAACATCAACACCAAGGTAGTAACTACATTTTTACTTATTTGTGGAAAATTCCAAATCTGTATTCAACCATAACAATATAAATCATTTTGGAGATTAGTAAATAGACTATTTTTTATGGAAAAGACAATATTTTATTATATCGCCCCATGCGATTGCATTTAAATGGCTTGATAAGGTGCCATAAAAATATTTCCCTGGTCTCTGCAAAATGTTTATAAATATTGCCATGACCCTCCAGCTGCTATTAAAAGTCGATTTCATCCATGATATTCGCAATAGATATCAGAAAAAATAATGATCTTAGAGAGAGGCTAATGCAATCTACAGTTATTGCCATTTTAGATGTATGCATCTGTAATTTACAGTAAAGCTGAATTAATTACGAAGATGTATTTTTTTCGGAGGAATGTCACTAATCCATGTCCTGAATGTTAATAGTAGATTCATACAAATGTACACAGTTTATTGTTTTAGGCTGAATATTATATCAACCTTCCCTACATAGCTTCATTCGGAATGATTATGATGGTAACTCCCACCCTGTTATTATGTTTGGATGTATCTGTTCTCACAATTTAACGCGGAGAATAAGAAACAGATGTATTACTGGTATGTATACGAATGACTACCAACTTTCTAAACGTTTAGGCCTTCAAATCGATACGAGTAGTCTCTATAAGATTAAAAAAACCAGTCCAAGGTGGATGGCTGTCTCTGCCGAGTCCAGCCCAAGGTGCCTCAATCATGCATGGGACGTAATGGACAGATAACAGGAGGCAATACTGTTTCATTCTTTCTTTTATTGCCTCTAATATTTTACACCTGTTATTACGACCGATTCTAAGACTGATGATCTGTTAAAATATCACAATACCAAATATTATACAAAAACTCTCTTACGCCTGTTTCCAGCTACTTTGAAAGTCAGTAAAAATGCATTATATAAATGTCAATTCCAAATGCATATTAATGCATGCACTTTGCCTAACACCTTGATTTACACTACTGAAGAGCCTATGCAAAATTTTGTTTTCCTCTAATAGGCGTTTAAGTCAAAACAGAAATCCTGATGTCGCTGAAGAGGAATTGTGTTTAAAACTATAAACAGTAACATATTCCGGAAATCTGGGAAATAGTTTGCACGCTTTTATTTGGTGTACAATTGCTGAGGAGTTTAATTAAGAGAATTGCATTTTCTTTTCTGAAAAATGAATCGCTCTTATGGTTTATTTGCACATTTGTTTACATGTAACTATTAATCATAGATTATTCCTAGCGTCCTGGGTTTTCATTATTATTTTTGACTCTTTCCACTTAATTTGATTAGGTTGATAACTCAAGATATGGGCTGTGGCATCGAGAGATATCTTCTCAAGTACAGTAGCAGAATTTCAGAAACACATTGCCAATTTTTGAACTTTACGTGGGGAAAATTGTATTTTGACCAATAATCACATTTAAGAAACGTTTTTTAATCATATTGCATCAAGGCGTCATCGTAAAATGACGACGTTCCCGCATCTAGGAGGGATTTCAAATCTCTTTGGAGCATCAAATGAAAAGTTTTTTGTGATTGATCATGCTCGGAATTCTCGAGGTATTAAGGCTCTACGAAATGGCCCTAGTTGGTCTCTTGTATTGAAATATTTTACTCTTGAGTCAAGAACAATTCTTCCCATCCCAAGGGGAATATTCAATTTTATTACCATACGAAAGGTTGAGGAGAATATTGTCTACTCCGAAATACCCTATTTGATAAATTTTGAGGAACCGGAACTAGCCACGGTAATACTTTTACGGAGTCACCCGCAAGTGCACATAGGTGCGGAAACTCCACAGGCGAAAATCATTGTTTAAACATTGAACATCTTGTTCCTTGAAGCCCTCAAAATCCACTGGGGAGGAAGAAAGCCTAATAAGTAGATTAACTTGTGACACGATATCGAGGGATCCGTTTTTATTGCTGTTGATAATTCATCCGTCAAGCAAAAGCGCCAGGATGCGGTGAAAACATTTAAATCTCGATGCTGCCACAACCGAGAAAGCTGAATGGAATTTTCAAGTGCATGTGGAAGGGCTCTCGACTCCGAAGACGCAAGAAGTGCCGGACGTTATCTCGGAATGAGAAGTGGCCGGGCGGAATAGGAATCCCCATTAACCCGATTGCACATTTATCGCGAATGGACGCTGCGGGAACGTCGCACACGACCGCCGCCATTTCAGAAAACCCCAACCCGGCCGCCGCTGGCGCGTCTGAATATTTCAAACACCCTAGCGAACGCCTCACGAGAGGCACAGCTGACCGCACGCTCCCCCTCCTCGGCGGTAGTCTAGTGACGAGGTTCTTTTTCCGGACTTATCAATCAATTCTCGCTCGAACTTTTACTCCAACATCACAGCTTACTTGCGTCCAACGCAAGAGTTAGAACACATGGCCCTTTCAAGTAATCAAGAATGTACCGATACTACACACGTGGCCATGTTGGGTTCCTCCTAGTTCAAGGTTAATAGGTCACAGGGACTTAATAGCTTACTCTCTCAATTCCAGCCCAAGTTTTATGTGGTTCTTCTCTCACGAAAAAAATAACAATTACTTGGTTATGCGCCTGATCGCAACCCCAAAAGAGCGAAACTAAGCTGTAGTAGTTGTATTCCCGTTAAACCTTTTAGGGCAGTGGTTCTCGCACTTTTTTACTCAATTTACCCCCGTCACCATAATTATAAGAACATCATTACCACTTCCCAATGTAGTCAAACTCAAAGATGCATTTCAAATAATATGTGAATGACTAAGAGTTGATTTTAATCGGTGACATTCAGTGAACTTATTTGAACGTCACACAATAAAATAAAATAAACTACTATTTAAAAGAATTGAGATAATCAAAAGAACATCACATTTTGCTGCGTAGTGGTCCCGATTCACCCCTAAACCCCTTAAATTCCTCCAAGGGGGGAATTCCCCTCTGGTTGAGAACCTCTGCTTTTGTTGTATCTTCAGTATAGGTAGAGCACACCACCCAATATGGGTTTTTGTAATTGAGTTCATTACGGACAGTAAACAGAGGAGAGGCGTCCCCTTCATTATTTTCGGGCGTACCCCGAATGAATTTAAACGTGCTTCGGAAGATGAGGTGATTTCGCCCTTCCCTGTCTGCCATTTGCAGACAGGGAAAACAGCACCTATGGATTGAACTTACGCCCATTCACAATCGAGCCGAGCTACACAGTGTTTTAATTTTGGTGATTGAGCGCGAACCCGCACCCAGCCGTCCTCACAACGTCCATCACCCCCTCGGAGAAAATGGCGGGAAGAAGGGAAAACGAGGGAACAGGAAAAAATAAAGGAAAACTAAGGGAGTAAGAAAAAGACTCACAAATCCATATCCCCGGCTCTTTCCCGTCTGCCGATCGGTGATGACCACCGCCTCCTCGATGTCCCCGTAAACGGAGAAGTGTTCCCTCAGCGACTTGTCCGTCGTGTGGTACGGCAGGCCCCCGACGAACAGCTTGGTCCACGTGGTGTCCTTCTGCTGTACCCCTCCCCCACCGCTGCCCCCGACCAGCGAGGACGAGGGCGAGGAGGAGTTGGAGGCCTCGAGGGCGGCGGCCGCCGCCGCCGCGGCCACGGCCGCCTCCGCCCCCGGGGGCAACGCCGACCCCGGCATGAGCATCCTGGTGGGGGCTGTCGAGACGGCGGGCTGGAAGTACAGGGGCCCCGACGAGGGACTGCCTCCTGAGGTGTCCGCGGAGGGGCAGTCAATCGCGGGTTTCCCCCACGAGCTGCCCTCCAAGTGGGTCAAAGCCACCGACGGGGTCGACGCCTTGGGGCGGCTAACCTCCTGGGGAGAGGTTTTCACGGAGACGATGTCCGGCGGGATCCTCTCCAAGAGTTTGAGCAGCGAGAGGGACTGAAGCGACCTGAACGCCGAAGACGGTCTCCTTTTCTTGGGAATGGTGAGGGTGGTAATGGCTCAACCGTCTAGAGTCGCCTCACGCCTCTCTCACCACCGTTGGCCTAGCCCACCACGTGTCCTCTTGCCTTCTCTTTGTCTCTCCCCTCAGAAACGAAGGGGACGGATACAGTACTCTCTGGAGTGTTACCTCTAAAAAATAACCGCTCCTGTCGTCGGGTTGACTCCGGTACCCGCACTATTCCTTGCAAACGGCGTGCGCGTAATCCGACTTGAGCGACTGGGACGCCGCCGGTACAACACTGCGCTGTATAACGGCTAGTAGCGCCGGGCGACTAGGGGTGGATGTATATTTCTCTCCTTCTCCGCCTTCGGAGACTGACTTCCCTCTCACACCCGGCCCGGGATACGAGGGAAGGGGGAGGAAGAAGCGGTGTACGTCGAGGAGGAAAAAGCGACGGCGGGGAGGAGGGTGAAGAATTGTGGGTTTGTTCGCGGACGGGAGGAGCGAACTTTGGAGAGAGAGAGTGAGGAGGAGGAACGGAGGAAGACGACGCCGGGCGACTGACGGTGGCGGCACCTCTCTCTTGAAGACTGTCCCAGCGACGCGACGCTCCTATGATTCCTCCTCCACCTCTTCCCCTCCTCCTCTCGTCTACTCTCTCCCCTACTTTGTTTCCCTCTTCCACCTCCTCCTACTACTCCCGCTGTTTTCTGTCGCTCCTAACCTCGCGTTTCGCGTCCCTTTTTTTACCGCGGACTGTCTCCTCCGCGAGGTGGATAAAAGTTCTTTCGCGAGGTCGACGGTGAGGGCTTCCTTCCTTTTATATGAACCCTGAGAACGGAACTTTTGTTGCGCTCGCAAAAGGATGGATGGAGATAGAAAAGGAATGGTCGGGGAAAACTGTTGAGGTGAAAGATGGGAGATTTACGGCGGGGGGTTCGGGGGCGAAGTTCGCGTTTTCGCTACAAAACTTGACTTCTTCCTCCGTGCCCAACCGAACCCACTCTGCGTTGGTTGTTTCCCCGTGCCTTACCGCTTGCGCGGGGGGGGGAGAGAGAAAGCGGGTGGGATGTATGTATCTTCGTATCAGACGGGGCGCTCACTTGAATGACGACACTAGACGAGGAGCTCCTCCGCACACGAAGAAGGCTGCCTCTCGCTCACTCTCTCTCTCTCTCCCCACTACTCCTCAAGCGTCTGAGGGAACGTGCGTGATGTGTGTGTGTGCGTGCGCCTTCGAGCCTCTTCCCTTACAACCAGATGGGTTCTCCTCCTGCGAGCGCGTTGGTGCTTTAGTCGGCTGTGGGGGTCGTCTCGAGGGACGAGCAAACTGTGCGATCTCTCGGTTTTTAAGAAGCCCTTCCCCAGCGCCTTGTGGGGCGAAGGTCGCGGAGACTGAACCGGCTGAATAGTCTTAACGGAACGAAAACTTCGCGTTACGTCTAACAAATACGTTCGCCTAAGATATCATTCGCGATGACCCTGAACTTCGCGCGCTCGAGATATTCGGGGAAAAAAAAGCTCTCCAACAGAGAAGCTGTTTGGAGGAAGGAACTTATTCTTCGAAAAAAATATCCAGTGTAAAATATCACACGGGATACCGCGGTGGTTCGGTCTGCCTAGAGGTGAAAACGGTGAGGGCTTCTGGATTTTAAAAAAATATGCCGATTGTTGTGTTTTTCCCGCGTTCAGGGTCGTCTCGTCGCGTTGTTTTCACGTGAAGTCTTTTCGGTGAACAGTTTCGGCGCGTGCGTGAATAAGTTCGCGGGTCCGCGAGAGAGAGTGGAAAACAGTTGAGAGCAGTCTCGCGCGCAAATAAAATTCCTCCTCCTTTCGGATGCGGTTCCGGATTCTTCTTCGACTGTGGATGTCTGTCGTCCGCTTTGGCGCGCGACTTTTTTGCCCGGCTGTCCTCCTTCGCTTCTGCTGCCGCCTCACGCCACTACCACCGGAACGTCGGTCGGTCCCTCTCAGCCGCCAGCAGCCCCCACAACCAGTCAAAAACGCACCACGTGTCTTCCGGCTGTGCGTTCTTCCTTTGGTATTAAAGGCGACTAAAGCGCCTCTGCCTCCGGGGCGGAGGAGTCCACAGTGTGACAGGTCCCTCCTCCTCCCCCTGCCGCCCCCTCCCCCGCCTCCCTTTTCTCTTCGCAGCCCCCCCCCGCCAAATCCCTCCTGCTTTCCCCGTCGTCTGGCCGGGGGCCCCATAGTGAGGCGACGAATAGGAGAACGCTTCGTGCCACCTCTATTCTACCCCCACCCTTGCTACCGTCCATCTCGTCCCCACCTACTCTCCCTGATACTACCCCTCCCCCCCGTAATCTTTCACATATCCCCTCTCACATCATCGACTGCAACAACTCTTGTCAATCCCCACCCACACAAAATTACTAGAGTGCATACAAAGTCGTAAATGAATAAAATCTAATTAATGCGATGAAACTATGAATCACAACTCCTGTCCGATGTCCCACAATCTCGTGCATTATTAAGCACTTTCATCATTATTTCAAAGTATGGTGAGGAAAAAAACGTCTTTCCGTGTTCTTAATTTAATCTGGGGTACAAAAAAGTCGGCATATTAACTTTGGAGCACGAAAAGGATTAAGATATTAACCTCTTGAATCTGGTCGGTTTTGTTCTTCATTTTTTCATCGCTTGGAAAATAAACATTTTTATTTTTTATTTAAACATGAGTGGTGGTTACAATTTCACCCCGGACATTCAAATTCATGTGTACATTCCCATCACGCCATTCCCTCTTCAAGCAGGCAAAGTCAAAGAATTTAGCTCTCGCCGTTGGCCCTAGAAAACTGGCTCTCTTTTACTAATTACCTCAACAATGCCCTATTTTTTAATACATATTTCGCTTCTCTTACATTCATGCATTGCTTCTTACAAGCTTTTCTGTTTCTTCAAATCCTAATATTCCTACTCTGTAGTGTCTCTTCTACCACATTCACCCATGACGTTTGCTGTCTATCTGTTCCTCTCGCACCATTCACTCTACTATAATATATCTGTTTCGTTATTCGACTATTAACCATTCTCTCGAACTGACTAAACCAACGAAGCACACTCCTTTCATATATTTTCATGACTGGAGCATCCAACCCACATTATTTCAATGCATGTCAAAGCTTTTGCTGGTTATTTTAAAATAAACCGCGGATTAAAAGTCAGTATTTACGTCCTAAGTACTTCAAGCCAGTTGTTCGCAAAAGCGTGGTTCGGAATTTGATTTTCTTTCGACGTAGCAGACAGCTGTGATTTTCATGTGTGAAGAGAATGAAATATCTAATTCTGTTTTATCGGATCACAACCAATTTTCGAAAAATCACACCAGATGTAATCAAAGCCAATGCATGCTTATGTTATTACAAATGAAATAAACAGGTTTCCTCTAAATGTGGTTATTTAGACCTGGTTGTGCATGCACATTTTTTAAAGATTTTTGTTGGAGAGCGTTTGAGAATTCTCGAGGGAAGAAAGTTTCACCCCCAGAAGAGAGACCCAGAAAATGAATGGCTGATCGAAAGTTAGAATGGTACATGCACAGTGAGTACATGCATATGGAATAGTCCACACTTACATGCACAAGGATATTTGAATTTAGGAAAATAAATAAGGCATACAAGACGTGTAGTTATCGCCGGTTAGCAATTTAAACTTGAGTTTTACATGTAGATGCATCTCACCAGCTAACACCTGGCTTCTTTTTTGGCTACCGCACAATATTGTCTGATTCTGTCTTAAATTGGTTTCAACGTAAAATGACTGGGATGTCATTTAATTCATAATCTGGATAACCAAAGGAAAACGTGTCCTTTCTGTAATGTGAACGGTAAAATCATACCATTCCACGAGATTAATTTTGCAAATTGAACTTGAAATTGCAACGTGTGAAGGTGGTTTGAGCCATGGTAGGTACTATTTGGTTTGAGCGAGATACTTCCCTAGTCATAATGGAGACCATATTTAAATTTTATTTTTTTTATTTCAGCGTCTGTATGAAGTATGAAATACATATTGTAGTATTAATGGCGCAAATATACAGTTATATATGACCAAAGTTCTCAGAAGTTAAATATAAAAGCTACATAAGTCTCTAAATTGACTCATTTTTTAACGCCGTACGGCTGAAAATCCTTGAAAACAGCAGGTTTTTTGTGATTCTGTAAAAATTACTTCCATGAGTAATAGATTTATTTGTATAAATAGTTGATAAAACATGTAAACTATACACGGTTAGTTTTTTGACGAAATCTAGTTGCTAAAAGTTCCCAATGTTTTCAATATTCTGCCTCTGGAGCGCATAGCCGTAATCTATCCCATGTAGAACAGATTACATTTTTAGGCAAATTGCCCGAAAAGTAGTTCGGCTGTCTCAACGCAGTGAAAGGACAACTACTGCAGTTTTAGTTTTGTACTGAAAATTACTGATAGGCGAAATGAAGAATAGTTGGCGCTGATTTCAGGAAGTGAAAATCGCACAGCGGCAGTAAAAGCTATCGTGATTGGTCGACGGCTACTAGGTCCTACTGGGAGATAGTGGAAAACTAATGCCGCACCAATTAATAAATCAAGTAGCTTAGCTATCATGATGGCGATTACGCTTGTTATCCAACATCCTGGCTCAAATCACACCGTAGGTACTAGAAAGCTATCATTGTAGTGATTAATCTCAAACTTGCGCTGGAGTATCGTGTAAAACGGGCTTAACCCTATGCTGTGAAGTTCGCAAACATGTGGAGGAATATTTTCATCTGCTGACTGCGGAACTTGTCCTTACCCCACTAGCTCGAAAAACATTTTCCTTACTCTACTGCGAAGATAGAATATACCCCCAGGGGTAGTGTATTTCTAGTGGTAAATTTACTGCCATACAGAAACGGTTTAAAAATAATTTTTCCATCCGCGTAAAACAATATGAATTGTTATTATTTAACATAAAATAATGTTAATATCTTTTTGTAGATACATGAAATAGTATATTATGAGTGAAAGCAGTGATAATTTAACACAGAGAAAGGATTAACAATGGAATGCAACGCATCAGTCACCAACGCTTCATACGCATTGTTTCATATTTATTTATTAATCACGTCCAAAAACAAGCTCAAGGCCAATTACAATGGACAAATAACAACATTAATCCAAAACAAAGAATCATATAATAAACTACAGCATGAAATAAATTAATAACTATGTAGCATTTAACACTGAACAAATTCGTACCAAACAGACAGAGAGTGAAAGACGAGAGCAGGGATGAGGGAAAAATACGACAGATACGGAATGAATGGAATGGATCGAATTCAGGGACACTTTTCAACTTAGCATTGCACGTAGATAGGAGTCTGTAGATAAAAGACCGTTTGGAGACAGAGAGACGTGGGGTGGTGCAATGAAATAGCTCATTCAGTCTTGTAGTTCGTGAAGGAACACGTAAGGAGAAATGAGAAAGGAATTCCGAAGACCTACAGTTTCTATTGCCTATTTTCATGAAAACTTTGTTGTCGAGAAGGGCACGGCGGTCAGTCAGGGAGGATATGCCAAGAGATGATCTTAATTTATTGAGGGGGTAGTTGGGAAAATGTATATCGGTGCCTGATTATGGATTGTCAACTCTCCGTTTATTCCAGAACTTACGTATTGATACAAAAATTAAGGTGAGTCTCCTATAGCCGTAAACAATTGTTTACGGCTATTGGAGACTCCCCTTAATTCTGGTATTTGTCTAGCCGTAAGAGCTCACCCAATCATTGTAATTACGTATTGATGTTTGTTGTTTCCCTACAGCTCATGCGTTCGCCAGTTCCGTTGTATTGTCCTCCATCTACTCGTCCATTGGTTCGTAGAGCACTCCCCTTCCGCTCCCCTCTAACACCCCCCCCCCCCCCAGTCGTCTCCCGCCACCCCCGCCAAACACTGTAGTAGTGATGAAATCCGAGCGTGCCTTTTAGGAGGCCGGCGCTTGTTTTACTTCGCTTGGTTTTATTTTTGAAAATGCGCCACCCCCTTACCCATCCCCCCCTCCCCCCTCACTCTGCCCCCCACCTACCCTCCTCCTACTCACCCTTCTCCACTCATGTGGCGCCTCGTGCCGAGTTGGCGGGGTTTTCGGGAAGCTCGCTCTCCTACCCCACCCCCTCCTTCTACCTCCGTTCATTCTCTCTCACTCACTCCTTTGCCTCCTCCTGCCCCCCTTCAACTGCACATCCCCACCCACCCAATATGCGGCCTGGGCCCCCTTGTAACAAAATGTGGCATCGTTACAAAAGTATAGATAATTTTCTCACAATGGGATTTGAAAGAAATTTATTACATAAGTATTGATCTAGATGTTAGTGAGTATCGAACAAACAAAAGTTACTAACGAATTAAATCAAAATTAGTGCTTGTAAATGGTTTTCATAGAATTTTTTTTCTGAAAAAGAAAAATGACGTTAATTAGTTAATTCAACTGGGTTGGCTAAGTATAAGCACGTTTAAGGCTAACTTGTCCTTCTATCTTTCTCCAGCAGTTCCCATCTTCTCTCTTTGTATCCAATTGGCTAAATTATTAAGGTGACTCTAGAAGTCATATTCTGGAACCGTTCATGGAATGAACGATCGCACGGTAAAGGAATTGGTAGGAAGATCAATGCAAGATGCGCGGAAGACTGAGAAATAAATGCGCTGAAACTAAGGCCACAATTACCTCGAAATTGAACATGAATGGATTAGATTAGAGTTTTGTATTTTACAACTTCAAAATATGATAATAAACATTTAAGACAGTGAGAATAAATGTCACGGGTTTATTTTTATGGCGTCCAATTTGGGCTTGCTGGTCTCTAAATTTTAGTTAATTAATATCAATCGCACAATTCTGGTGCTCTTATCGCCGTATTGAAATTTAGTTAATCGCGTCCGACGATATGTGGTGGAAAATCATTTTCGAAAATGAATATCAGCAGATATACTAATAGTTAGTAAAATTAGTAAAATGAGGAAGAACAAATCAGTTGGGCCAGATGGTATCTCAATAGACTTACTCAAAATGGGAGGCATTGAAATTTCAAATTATCTGAACCATTTATTCAATGTTACAATAAGCAACAAAGTCCTACCCAACGATTGGAAAAAAGCATATGTGACACCCATCTTTAAAGGAGGAGATAAGGGATTGGTAGAAAATTATAGGCCGGTTAGTTTGACGTCAACAGTGTGCAAATTAGTAGAAAAGATAATTGCTGATTATCTTTGGGAACTATGGGAGAGCACCGACTGGCTATTCAATTTCCAACACGGGTATAGAAAAGGGCACTCCTGTGAAACGCAACTATTGGGTTTTTGCCAAGAAATTGCGGACTCCATTGATGAAGGAATAGAAGTGGATGCAATAATAGTCGACCTGTCAAAAGCATTCGACAAAGTTGAACATGATCGGCTTTTAGAAAAAATGAGCAAATTACCACTCCAAACAGACAGTAGATTGTACTTTTGGGTTGAAAACTTCCTGAAGGGTTGAACGCAAAAGGTTAAAGTGGGTGAAATGTGCTCCGATGAAGCACAAGTAACGTCGGGTGTCCCACAAGGTAGCGTCCTTGGACCGCTTTTATTTTTACTTTACATAAATGAACTCCCAGATAGCATTCACTCCCATATAAGGCTTTTCGCAGATGACTGCATAATTTACAGGAAAATAGAAAAGGAGAGCGATCACGAAGTCCTTCAAAATGATATAAATAAAATGGCAGAATGGGTGTTAAAAAATGGAATGGAGATAAATGTAAAAAAGTGCAAATTTGTTACTTTTAGCAGGAAACTAAGTTCAGCTGGGAGAGACTATTCTTATTCAGGTATGGTCATTCCAAAAAGTGACCGGTGTAAATACTTAGGGGTGTATTTAACGAAAGATTTAGGGTGGGAGGCAAATGTGGAACAGGTTACAAAAAAGGCATATAAAATGTTACATTGGGCGATGAGAAACCTTAAGGAAAGCGGTCGAACTACAAAGGAAAAGGCGTATAAGACCCTAATCAGGCCGATTTTAGAATACGCGTCACTAGTGTGGGACCCGTATGAAAAGGGACAAACAAAATTCATTGAGAAGGTACAAAGAAAGGCAGCAAGGTATGTAATGGGGAAGCATAGAAAGACCGAGAGTGTGACTAAAATGCTGCAAGTATTGGGATGGGACTCACTAGCACGGAGAAGAAAAATAAATAGGCTTTGCGCACTCTTCCGTACACTTGCGGGGGGAAAAGCATGGGGGGAACTGCGACATAAGATAGAAAACCCTAACTATATTGGTAGGAATGATCACCAATACAAGATGAAATGTCGGTCAAAAGGACCAACGTAAAAAAGTTTTCATATCTTAACAGGACGATTGATGATTGGAATAGACTCCCTGTAGAACTGTTTCAGCCCTTTCCTAGAAACTTAAAGATTTTTAAGAATAGGTGCAAAAATTTTATTTTGGAAAACTAATTTCAATGTTTATTTTAAATTTTCGATGACTGATTTAGTGATGTACTTTCATTCTTTCACTGTTACCACCTGGCAAGTAGCCAACTTGTAACGATTTGTGTATAATAATAATAATAATAATAGTACTTTCCTCTTTATTGTACAATTTCAACGCGTGTTTCGACGTACTACATCGCCATCCCAATGTCCCAAATTACAGTTTATCGTGGATATTTATATTCTTCTTTTTTAATGGAAAGAAAGGGGAATTCTGCGAACTTGAGATGAAAGAGGGTAAGGATGGATGGAGGTCAAGACAATAGTAGGGTGATTCAGGTCATTTGTTGTCTCCCTCCAACCGGGGTCCGTCATGGGGGTGGGAGAAAGGAAGGAACGATCGAGGGAAAAAGGTGGGGTCCGGAGGGAGTGATATCTAATCTTCATGTTCTGGCCAAATGGTAGGAGAGATCTAGGATTGGGGAGTGATATTCAAATTTAATGCATTTCAACAAATTGGTTCTCTTATTTATATTCTTGATAATTTTCTATGTATATGCGTGCAGCCTGGAAACTCGTCGTTAAATGTCGGCGGTAGCCACATATTCGTGATGTCGTTAGAAGAGCAATCGTCAACGATATTTTGCACGATGAGAAAATGTTTTTGCTAAGCTTTGGAGCCGAATATGCATTCCTTCAGGCATCAACTGATGATATCGATGCATCTTACGTTGAATATAGATGTCTTAAGAATACCTTAGATAGGTACCTATAGAGACGTTAAATTTCAAAGTTTTAATATTCTATTGAAATTAATCAACATTCAGGTGTTCGAGTGTTCGGATTCTCCTTAATACCCTGATCAAAGATCACATCAATGTTACCATTAAGTCGTCCACACACAAAAATCCCTGACGAATGAATTGATTAGTTTGGTACCGCTTTCGCGAGTCTATTCGAAGGCTCCTCCAACTGATTCTGTGGATCTTTTTCGGAACCAAACATATAGATATAATTCACTGACTACCATCTCTTCCACAGAAACTTCTTGAAGCGCAAGAAAAATAGCTGTACGTCCTGGTCAGATTTGTGGATTTCATACGACACATGGGGATGATCGACACATACGACACAATGATCAGAATCATTAGAAGATACCATAATATTTATGTTGATATCACCAATGACAATTATATTGCCTTTTAAACGATACACAAGCGGTTCAAATTCAGATCAAAATTGTGCTATCGGAAAATTTTGATCTCTATAGAGAGAAATTAACTGCAATTCGAAATTTTCAAGTTTGAGGGTCACCTTGACAAAATCAGCAGTGACAGCTTGAATTACATTATAGTAGCAATCAATTGTACTTTGCACTTGAACAATAACGCCTCTGGCTCGGCTACTACTACAGCATTGAGCAAAATATTTGTAACCATTTAATTTGTAAGGTGAAGTTCATGTTCACTAACCCATATTTCACTCAGTATGATTATACTCGGTAAATAAGAAAGGCCATGTAGATACGTTACAAATAAATCAAAGTTTGATCTAAGACTACGGATATTTTGATGAACAATACATAATATACTGCTATGAAATATCTTACTATTAGTGTAATCTGACATTCTTAATTTTATATAGAAAATTTATATCGTCCAAACTCGTCAAAACAAACACTGGTTCTTTCTCAGATTTTCGCATTAAAACTTTACCTCCATGTTTCCACAAATATTTAGCCTTTCTCATTCTTTGCATCCCTTGCAGCATGCAGCACTTTTCTCCTTCCAGGACTAAGGGCTTCGTTTATTCAGAGAGGGGTGGGTGTCACATCGAGGTTCAGGTGCCGCGTTGAGAAGTCCCTCTTTACTCTTCTATATGCCAGTAGATCTTACTTGATGTGCTGACGGAGGAACTTAACGTGGATACCACTATGCCCACTTTCCGTCTTGGGTTTGAAGCGATAACAGCTGTCAATGTCATCCGCTTTGACTATAAGCCCCAACTCGGCCCCAATAGTACTAATTATGCTCGGAAGGTCCTCGTTTTTTTTAAGTGGGTAACCGTGAATCTCGACTGAATTTGATGAACTGCGTTGCTCAAGGTCGTCGGACTGTTTTGTAAGAAACGCAATTTGCTTCTTCAGTGATCGATTTTCACTTTCTAATAAGTCCATTCTAGCAAAGCACTCGTCGAATCGCTTACTATGAGCCTCAAGCACCGAAGATAAATCGTCCAACCGAATATACTATTTGTTGATCGAATGTCCAAGATTAGCCTCTGTTGACTTTAAACAGATTTAAAACTGTATCTGATGGAACTCTCTGGGACCCACTTATAACCGGTGCACAAGTAGATTCACTGTTCATGCTGGATCTACGAACCACAGTGCACTCACTACACCGCCAAACTTGCCTGCTGGCTTTAATGGCTTCAATGCCCATGTTTAGTAATAGACGGAATTTGTTCCCACAATCAGTGCACTCTAATAAACCTGTGTTATGCACTGACTTACTGCAAATTTAGCAAGAACTCATTTCGGTAACACGCTTTCACGAACTAGTAAGCACAGAACACACTTAGCAAAGC
This sequence comes from Pyrrhosoma nymphula, assembly GCA_963573305.1. NCBI lineage: Eukaryota > Metazoa > Arthropoda > Insecta > Odonata > Coenagrionidae > Pyrrhosoma > Pyrrhosoma nymphula. Next base: position 77,984,318 of record OY754328.1, on the reverse strand, counting down.
ATAACCTTGAGTCGAGGAGTGGAACAAGACGTTCGAAGTCGACGGAGGCCAGAACAGAATTGCCAAAAAATATATATAATGTATGTGAAAAATGTATAAAATACATACTGGCAAAAAATATAGAAAAACATCTCACCTTTCCAAAGATACCAAAATATCAGCCACTTACCACTATAATTTTCAAGATATATGCCAAAAATACAAGCCTTTTTCCCTGGGTAATGGTACAACTATGCGCTCCAGAGAGTCGATTTTAAAAAGTAAGATCGCGTCAATAAGTTAACGGTATGTAGATCGTATGCTTTCTCAACTATTTGAAGAAATCAGTTTATTACCTACCGTAACACTTTTTACAACATCGTAAAACAAAACCTTCGGTTGTGACGGCGTTTTCACCTTACGGGGTGAAAAAATGAGTCAAGTTAAAGACTTATGCTTGCATATTTAGTTAATTACTGAGAATTTCATTAGTATAAAACAATATTTTTGCGTCATTAATATTACAATATATACTTCATTCGGCTGCTTAAATTAAAAAAGTAAAATTCGAATGTGGTCACCATTGTGACTAGGGAAAAATCTCGCTCAAACTACCTTAATTGAAGCTCCATAGGTTCCTCTCCTCGAGGGGTAACCCACGAGATATCATCAACCACCTTCTGCGGAAATGTGGAGCGGGTGCTCTCGACTGCACGTGCTCACCCCCTTATCGCACTTTCCTCCCCCTCCTCCCTCCCTGCCCCCCTCCATGCCTGTTTCCTCACCCCCCTTCACCTGGCTTCCTCCGGGCAACGGCCGTATTTTGGTGGGAAAAAAAATTTCATTCAGTCACGCCAGGACACGCATTTCGTCGGGTGTGCACGTGGGAATGCAGTCAGGTGTTTTTCCCTGTTTCCCTCCAGGGTCGGCGAGAGACGTATTTGTTGGCGATAAAGGAGTAGTTGGTAACCGTGGTGGTAGAGAAAAGGCGACTGATAGTTGAGATCATCTGCTCCTTAGGCAGTAGTTCGGATTGAGTCGGTACATATATTTGAATACAGTTGAGTCCCGGTAATGTGAACTATGCTAATACGAAATTCCGGTTAATTCGAACAAAATTTAACCCAAAATGGTTGAAATAATTAAGAACAATTTACAAAAAAAATAAATTAAATTGAAATTATGAAACACAGTATTCACATAACTGGAAGCATGTACTTACAAAATGTAATTTATTATTTTCATCCACAAAATCGGGTCAGTTTCTTTTGGCGTAAAGCTCTAAACCTGCTTGATGGCGCGATGTTTCCCCACCGCCTCTTAAGTATCTCCGCCGACTACATTCGCTTTTTTGCAGGCGTGCAAGCAACACCGTCGGCTTGCTGCCGTTTTCTCCACTCAAACATTTTTGTGAACACTGTTGGTAGGAACATTTCGGTTGATTCAAAAGTTCCGCAAGCCGAGCATGCCTCGGTCCCATTAATTTCGGATTAACTGTAATTGATGTATAAACGAATGTGATGAGGGTATGCAACTGAGACGTTGGTGCGGATTAAGGTCGTCATTTTGGGGGGTTGGGGTCAAATTGCTACTTTTCGGGGACCTGGGGGTTATGAAATACCTCATGATTGTCATTTGTTTTTCTATTTTACCAAGAATTAAGCGGGGAGGCATCCGCCCTTAATCTACCCCAGCTGAGAAGATATGAACATTAGGATGATGAAAGACAAATAGAACAAATGGAACGGCACAGGTACTTGGGGAATACGTTATCGGAGAATTGAAAGAGTGATTTTGAGATTAAAACAAATAGCTATATAAATTAGCCTGGGCGACGGAAGCGTTCAGCCGGAGGAAAAACCTACCACTTAACCGTTTGGCCTTCGATCTGAAAGAGAAACTGGTGGATTGCTACGTGGTATGTTGTGATGTAACGACTATGAAACGACACAGACATCTACATCTACATCTATGATGTACCGTGCAAGCCACCACTAGGGTGTGTGGCACGGGGTGATTCCACACCAGGCATGCAGCACTCGTCCCAGAAAAAAACAGAACCTCGCACGCTCCCCCTGGCTCTAGGCGCAGGCCAAAAATCAGTCAGGAGAACAGTGCGCAGTCCAACCGGAAACTGAGAGAGTGATACGTAAATGAACATACAAACATGCAGAGCAATGCTATAGACACATCTAGTGGTTAATATTACTGATACTGTTAATTTATGAATAATACGAGATGCTACGACATCACGAAAGAGAAATAAGAAAGAGTAAGAAGATGAGAAGCCTTTTTAATGTGGTATTGGAGGAGGCTATAAATCATGAGATGTTTGGGACAGAGTGTGGAATGAGGACGTTCGAAGCGGAGTTAGAGAGAATAGAAAACTACTGGGCACAATACAATAGGGAATTCTGAATCGGTCATAAAATCACAGGAAATTGGATATTAAACATGGCAACTGATGGAACAGTTGAGGGGGAGAAGAAGACTGAAACGGACGGACGACGTTAAGATGACTCCATACTTCCCAGCCGACTACGGGCCGCGAACCTTCTTTGACAGGAGTGAGGGTAGATGGGCGATGCGCTACATCAGCGCTCGTCGTTCTTCCTCGGATCGCGCGAAAGGAGAGCAAAGTAGGCTTGAACGATTTGATTGAATTTAATTTAATATATTTAAAAAACATTGAAAAACAGCAAGCTTCGACCTTTACATTGAATATTTAAAACTTATTATCTGCAAAATTAGCAAAATTAAAATATAATACATTGATAGAAAAATAAAATCATTTATAAAAAAACACTAACGTAAAAAGACAGCATTTATCAATAAAGGACAACAATACGGAAAAGTGGGGAATTAGGGTGAAAACACTTTCCTGGGGTGGTTTTTGTATATTCCAAAGGGTGTGGAGCGATCAAGGGAAGGGTGGTCAGATGATGTGATGTTAAACAATTCAGGGAGTTTATAAAAAAGGGATCGCCGGGAAAGAGAAATACGGAATTTAGGTAGGCGAGAGAGGGGATTTTTTCGCGAGGTACGGGCGAAGATGTGAAGAGAAAAGTACGGGGGCATTTCTGTCGAGTATTTTTCTCGCTATAGCCTTCACCGAACACCACCTGCTGGGATCGCGGTTCCTTCTTTGGCGTTATCGTTATCCAAAACTCAAACCGCTCTAGAAAGGGCAATGCTGACAGTCGCTCTCCTAAGAACGCACTCCATCAATTATAACTGGTGATATAAAGCACCTGACAAAACTCGAAGAATTGCGATCACGTTTTCGCTCTCGTGAGTGCAAATGAAAAATGACGATAACGCGAGCGCACGCGTTATGGAGAACCGTGATTGCGCCCCTGTATCAATGATTGCTGATTGCTTTCGTAGGTGAAGAACCAGTCGTTGCTTTAAAAGGATTGAAAATTATCGTTACGGGTTCTAGCCTTCGCAGCGTCTCCCGGAATATTACAAAAATCGAATGTTTCACTATTTTTTTATTTTCAGAAAACTTATCCGCTTGAGTCCATTATGCAATTTATAGAAATAAATGGATCTTCGTCTACGTAGAAAAACTTGAGCAAGTCTTCACCTAACACGGAAAGCCGCTACTAGGAGATAGGTAATCGTCTGAAACGAGATTTACAGCCTTGGTGTATAACTCGCTTAAGAGAGGAGGCAACTATAATACCATGGAACAGGAGTTAATGGTTTCAGAAATGGTGTGCGAAACCCACTATTTACAGGGCGCTAAGTAATGATGAGGATTATTTCGCCAAGGAAGAGAAAAAACCCGGCGTTGGCATTAGCTTGCTCTAAATGCGCGTTATAAATTTATTATTGGCGCGATTAATTATCTAGTTATTTAACTTTAAGATTAATTTTGACGCACAATAGTCATTGTTAAGTACAGCAGCATTTAAAATTGTTTTATACGTATATTAATGAATGGATTAGCGATACGGAAATCGTTTAATGTTGCGTTTTCCGGTGTATTAACTTCCATAGTGATCCAGCCGATCGTCCGAAATCTCATGACTCGATTGAAGACACGAAAAAATTCAATAGAATTCAAGTACAAAAAATGCTTAGGCCCGGTGATTTAATCTCTCGTTTAATATTTTATAGATGTGAAAACCAAATGTTAAGCTTTCTCCCATCGATAACGCTTTCGTCACCTAATGAACAGTCATATTTTTTTCCGAATCCCAACTCTCAGTTAACATCAATTTACCGAAATACTATGTCATCTTGCGGTTAACGTTTACCAGATATTTTAAAAACAGTCATATTAATTATATCATTTCCTCAGTATTGATTCCGGCCTGTGGTGTAGTTGTTGCAACCAATGATATTTTGTAATGACTGTTGAACATAGGTAATGCATGTTAAAATAACCTCCAATTGATCGAGTTGAACCTGGAAATGGAATACTAAATTCGAGATATTTTCAAAAGGATGGGTGAAAATCTCTTTAAAAATATTTAAAATCTCTAAATTATTATTTTTAGTGATGATGCCATGTTGTTGGGGATCGCGATTTTTATTTCCCCATTGTTTTGCTACGATTTTCGTTCGCTCCGAGAAAAAAAATGCTGAAATCAAAGCATCATTATCACATCCTGGGGGGCTCGTAAATACATGGTGAAAAAATGGGAGCAGTTGCATGAAAATAAAAGGCTGCAGCCATCCTTTATTTTGTCTCACCTCCCTCCACCCAACCCACTTACCGCCCCCCCCCCCCCACCGGCAACGGCGGCTGGGGCCAAAATGTCTGGGCGCAGCCGGAGCCAACTACTTACACCCTGGAATCACACTCCCTGACGATCCGGCAAGTCTCTAGTCTTTGATTGTGAGGCGGAGATGCCCGCGGCGATGGCAAATAGGTTTCGGTGGCGTGCCAGGAAGATGAATGCTTATCCGGCTGCTCACGGAGTCTATGTCCCCCATCATAAATATTGAGTGTTGTGTGTGCACGCGGGGAGAATTTCTATTATATCTCTACAATTCCTACAACGCTTCATTACAGGTGAAGAAGACGCGCCATGGAGAATGATAGCACATTTCTTAATGTCTCATGATTTAAGGTAGGATGATTTCTATTACGGGGTAGCGCAAACGTGGAGGACTTTCAGAATAACGAGCGGACGAGAGCTTTGGAGGTAAAAGCCGATGAGCCGCCAAGAAGACGGTTAAATTGTTCAACGACCCACCTCTTTATATAATTAATAGGAAACTAATTACAATAAAGGATGTGGTAAACGGCAAATTGCTTGAAAAGTACTGATCGTCGCAATGGAGATGTCCATTTTCTCTTGCAGCACGAATTATTGTAAATTTGGCTATGAATAATTCTCATAGTCCTACGATCGGCTGCTAGCTTTCGATACCACCTCCGGTTACGAATTGGTTGTTTACAAAATTTTACGCTTACGAAAGAGCAAGTTACGAGCTTTCTGGATACGAGATGTCGTGGTTACAAGATGCCGCGGTTACGAAGAGGGTGGTTACCATCTGACGTGGAACCCTCAAAGGGTGTGTAACTCGGCACACCAGTATGCCGCGAAATTGTTGGACTATGGAGCGAAAAAAACTATTTGGAAAGTAGGAACTAAAAAAATAAGCTTGCGTATTAGATATTTTAGTAATGTTATCTATTAATCTTGGATAACTGAAAGTACATGCAATAAAATCGGGTTCGGGAGTGATCGACGTATTTCTCGAGCGTTCCATTGTTCGTTTACCCTCCACTAGGGTTCTTGATCTTTCGGGAATTCATTCCTCCTTGCGTTCGAAATTCCTCTAAAGCTCGCATGGCTGCTTCTAAATTAGGTATGTGACGCTATATTCCGCACGTTGAAATAATGTGCCGCGAACCAATAAAATCTTGAGAACCCATTCCCTAAGGAGTTTGGACGCCCCTCGCTGATGCCTTCTGGTGGAAGAAATCGAGAACTGTTAATTCATGATGGTGAATATGAAAGCTCGGGTATTTTGTAAACTATTGAGATAAATTGTATGTACCGTCAGTATGGGTTCCGAATTTTGTATAGAACTAGTTAAAGGAGCATGTGAGTTTTTTTATAACTGTCTATGACTGTCTATCGTGATCTGTAGCCATTCAATGATTATGTCTCTTTTTCAGCTCTACTCCATGACGCTTCGATATATTTTATGTAAGATAACCAGATTTCTTACCCGGGCCTAATTTTCAGTTTTTCTGGAGCATAATGAATTTTCCATTTATGTTTGGAAAACTCTTCACTCTTGAGTCCTACATGACTCACTATTTCCAAACGAAAATTTCTTAACTGAGGGAACTTCCTTAAGAGTTTAGAATGCAATAAATGTAATAAGGATTATACATATTATATTAAATGTTATTATCTCATTTCCTGGGAAAAATGTATACGGAATATGTACGTTGATTTGGATCTGAAATCTTTCCTCTCTTTGGTGTATATGTATAATCTAGCAACGGCGGAACAGTCCTGCAAAGAGGGATAGGGGGTGCTTGGTGAATATTTTTCTAATTGTAAGTAGAAGGTAACAACTCACTGAATACAATTAGAGGAGTGGTTCTCATCCTTCTTTCTTAGTTCCCCCTTTCACCGTAGTGCAGCATATCATTCCCAAGATATTATAACTGATAGACTGATAGAGGCAGAGACTGATTCAACAGCCCTGAGGACGATGGAAAAGTCTTACATCGAAACGTCGGTGGAGGATAATCTGACCCGGTCGGAAGCCTGAGAGAATTTCACTTCAATTATTCGCCAGGAAATCATAAAAAATGATACTTCTATTCTTTTTTGGTCGATTTGAGACTCGACGCTGAAAATGAAAACGATTTTACCGAAACTCAATGGACCCAGAAACTAATATTTAATTTCTACGCTGACGGGAAGATAAAATCAGGTTGTTCTGGCATAGGTCATGGTTTGTGGAGACTTTTTAAGTTTTTAAGGCGAGGAGGCAAAATATTTTTTTTGCTTCCTGAATACGGAGTATGACTCTTCCTACGTGTTTATTTGCAAATTTTTGAGTCAACGTTTTTTCGAGACACATTCCTCCATCTGCTCATGTGTTCAATTTTTTTAAGCGTGAAAACCTTGACAATATGTCTATCAGGTGCGCTTTTGGGGTAAACAACAACAAACTCAATATCTACATCTACAAATACCCTGCAAGCCATCTCAAGGTTGTATGGCAGGGTGCGAGTCATCACCTAAATGCACTACACTATACCCTAATAAGGTTCGTGAAACTACGACTGTTCATACATTAGCAAAAACCTGTAAATACTTCTCAGGAGAAAATATTTCACCAACATGCACTGCACTATAGGTATGCTAGCAACGTTAGAGTAAGTATTTTATTAATTTATTTAGTAACTATACGAATTCACAGAAATACAAGAGTTATTCAGGAAAAACGCAAGAGGTTCTTTTGGTACTACGTAGCCGGGCGATGCAAGCATTAGGGAGAAAATCAAGTAAATAGCTACACTATCTATCGACAAACCTAATTAAAAGTTTCATTGACACCTAATAAGGTTTGTTATCGATCGTGGGGAAAATGAAATTGGAAATGTGTCCGTTCTGCAGTCTGTTTCCCTAGTTTTATTCTCATGTTCTAATCTACCGTACTATGTCGGGATTCGTAAAATGTTATTGGTGTAGTCAGAAAATAGATCGGCATGGAGCTTGCATAAAAGTTTGTCTAAATTTTAAAGAACGGTCAGTAAGCGATTCCAATCCCAGTTGTTGCATAAAATAATTAATATAAAAGATTTGATAGGAGGGAGCAAATTTTCGCATGCCAGAATTGCGGGCTTGGATTTATGTTTGACTCGTAATGTTGTGGTTGCAACGAGTGTTATATCCAAGGTTATAATGTTTGCTGCGATGCGTCCTTTTCTTGGCAATTTAGAAAAACCGTTCCAAAAATAGCATTCTGAGCTATTTAATACTGAAATTCGCGACCGATTGTGTCATGTTTGTAATGCCGTGGATGCCGCTAAACACTTATTGCGCTAAGGAAACGGTTGTAGGCTTGACCTTGTGGAATTATTCCGTACTTAATATGCTATTTACGAACCATTTTACTCCAATACAAGTTCATGGCTAATACTGAGGAAGTGCGCCAATCATGGCTTGCTCACCAGCAATTACCCCGTGCACTCGTTTCTATGGTTTTATAGATCAGGAAATCAGCAAGAATGATTTACACGCTGGTGAATGATTTACACGTCATCAGAGAAGAATGATTTACGTAAAACTTGATAACTTATTTCCTCTGCGGGAAACCAGGGATTGTAATTTCTTTACGGTGCCGTAAATATCCAGCAATAAATATCACAAACTATATAATACTAGAACAATCCTTGATTCCATTTAGTAGGAATTTGAGTCTTGGCTCTGGCGCCAATAGCACAGTATCGGCGTGAAATCTTCCTATTATACGGATTTGTTGATGCATATCTCACGGACGACAGGTTGAAAGCACAACAGCGAAACGCAATCAGATCGCATCGGCAGCCCACGTCCCAAATACCAAATGCCCGGCATTGGAACCCACCCGGAGTGCTGTCAAAGCGGTGGGGGGAAAGAGGAAAAATTTCCTGGCTCCCTTCCCGTTGGAGCCACCACGTTACGAAAAATATCAACCCCCCCAGAAATTATCGCCCGGGGACAATGTGGACGATAACTTATCTCTTCCTTTTCCAAAAGGGAGATAGAGGAGGCAGTATATTGGAAGGCGGGGGGGGGAGAGTTGGACAAGGCTGGAAAGCGTAAGAGTAATTTTATTATCGCACCTCGTTTCTTTTCATTCCTGAAGCCCCACGAGAGAATACGCAATTGTATATCCCATATTAGTACATGCTAATGGTGAGCTTTCGTGGTGGTGGCTTAAAGGTAAAGGTGAGCTAAATTTCTGTTGGTGAAAAAAAACCGTAATTGGCGAAATTGACAATTATACCAATTGGTAGAGTAAAGAATGCGCATTTTTTTAAATGTAAGAAACATACGATATATTTTCAGTACACAACGAATATGCCAAAGAAAAGAAACCAATTTTTTTCAAAGATCTGCTTAGGTAAGAGAAATGTTCTCTTTAAGGAAAAACGAATCTCAAGAACAGCGAGAACAACGATTACAGATGAGCGCTGTAAAACACGACTTTCAACGTGCTTCATGAGCCCCGGAGGAGCATCAGACGCAATTTTAATATATGTACTTAGTAAGTCGTTCTTCTTGCAACTGCTATATTCCATTTAAAAATCCGAATGTGGTCTCTACTGGTAGGTACTGGAAAAATTCTCTATTAAATTCACTCAGGGAAAAATGCTCAACGTTTATGACGATCTTCCCCACGCCCCATCGCGAACCTTGAATAGTCTTTTAGTGTTATTGTTTTAATAATATACAGTATCAGTAAAATTACTTAATGCTACGCATCATTAAGCAACAAAACGGGAAACTTCCACTTAGACTTACTTGTTAGTAAAAGAACTAAGATGAGAAATGAGAAGTTTTGATTATTTTCCGTATGATAGAACTACTATATTATTTCCTTCTTTTATCTCTCCCGTTGAGAATCAACTGCTAGTTAGTATATAATTATAATGTATTCTTCCATACACAACATATACATGTCTGTTCAAAGATGAATTTAGGTAACCTACAACGTCATTGGCCCGTGCTTATGGCACCCTCTATTAAATATCATGCATTGTTTGGTTACAAATGTGTATGTTTCATTGAGGTAGATGGAGAGGGCGCATAGCTATAGTGGCCAATGCTTGAAGCTGTAATGCAGGCGTGGCCGGTTCGCCATCTTTGTTCCCCCGATTCACATAGCGATTGCTGGCTGACGCACTCATTTTGTAATTTCACGATGTTTTCCATCGATAACTCACTTGAAATCAGCTTGCATTTACTTCTTGAAAATTCATTCTTCATACATATTTTTTGAATTTATTTAAATTAATAATAATCCTTATTCCCAACGAAAACTATAGTAAAATCGAGTACAATCCATAACTCCAAGTAAATAATTTATTTTTCAAGAGTTACTCACCTTAAATTTTCAACAGATAGTAGATATTCTTGCTTTATGTCCGCTAATTCGTCCACTCGTCCGTGCTATTCAAAGGTAAGCCAGGAAAGAACAGGGGGAAATAGTAGGAGTAGTATTTTGGTTTAACGTGCTTCGATGGCTAAGGTCATTTCGCACATACTGTCTGCCACGCGCAGACAGAGGCAACAGCACTCGAACGAATCGGAGGATCACCCCTCCAAACTCGAGCCGTGCCCAACGATGCTAAACTTCGGTGACTGATCGGGAACCGGTGTTTCCATCGTGACAGGCCGTTGCCCCAGGGGGAAATAATATGGTTGATAGTTCGGTTGGCAGGTTACAGTTTGATTACACCATGCCCTCTCCATTTACCTCAATGGTCTGCACATGGAGGGTCTGCATGAAAAAAGAAACAAATGACAGATGCAATCATGAGAAATAAAGAAGTATTACGTAAGGGGAATACACTATACGTGGCTGGTACCCCAGACAAAATATATTAAATCTGGCTGACAGCAAAAGGGAAAAAGAGAACCTAACGGAACAATATTAAAATATAAAGAGGGGTAAAATCAGAAATGTTGAGGATACCGCTTACTTGCCATGGTATTAACTTTCACTTGGTCGCCCTGCAAGTACACATGAGTGCTAAAATTCCACAGAGTACGGAATCATCCGTCTTAACCGGGACTTTTTTTCGCTTTCAGGAGCAAAATGTGAGCTTACTCCTAGGTTTCTGAGAGCTGGCTTTAAAAAATGCCATACAATCTCTCATCGTGCTACAATTTCCCAATGGCAAAACTTTTCTGAACCGGGAAACCGACTAGGGACGTTTGGATTTTTGGGCCAATGCGTATACCGATGCTGTACATAGGATTCCTGATTCTCCAGGGAGTTTTCGTTTGAATTTAATGCTAAATGTACAAGAAAACATTGTTTGGAAAGTTATTTGAAGTCACGACTATACAAATCCACACTGATTGGCATGCTTACGAAGGCATTCTACAAAATTATTCGAACCAAAGAAACGACTGTCGCGTTCCTAAAAAAAAACAAATATGAAAATGTTTTTGTAGCATTTCTTCGAGGTATGCCCACTCATTATATAAGCTAATTGTTATTCCTTTAAAATATTTTTAAATTTTGTATTATAGAACGTTTTAATTTGGTGAAAATATTGTGTAATAAAACTCATTTTTCCGTTAAAATAATACTCTTCATAAATGAAATTATTATATAACATTGTAGCAAACAACCTGGCTGCCGCCTGTAGCTGCAAACAACCTGGAGGCCGCATACGATACGAATACCAAAATGTTTAATATATACATAAAATGGCTACACGCATTCCTACATTTCTATTTGCATGCGGGTAAAGCATCTCTCGGGAGGAGAAGAGTGGTGAGTTTCCTCTCAATCGCAGTCGACCCTCCCCCCTCCTTCTTCCCCCTTAACTCTCTTCGCCCTCCCCTCCCACTGATCCCCAAGCACCCGTCCTTTCCAACCCCCCTAACCCCCCCTCCCCCCCCCCAGCGTTTCCCCCACCACGTCACAGCCCCCCTCCCTCTTCCCCCTCCTTTACCTCCCCCGCTGAGCCCCCGCGCGCGGCGGCTGCGCCTTCCTCACCCCCGCAGAGCTCTCTGATTCGTCCAGAAGGAACACAGCCGGCTGCTCCTCCTATTTCTCTCTCTTCCCTCCTCCTCCTCATCCCCTGCAATATACGACTTCCACCACCACCAGCCCTCCCTCCTATGAAAACCTCCGATCTCCGCGCACGCTTCTTTCGATGATGCTTAAGGGACAACCCGTGGGGTCTTGGGACGGCGGGGTAGGGGGCAGGGGTTTTAGAAGATAACCCCCACAAGGGGTGCGTGGTGGTGACATGGGAGGACATAAACCATGTGCTTCTTGCACACGATCAAACTCGTTGCTTTCCATTCTAGGCGTTTGGCGCAGATCGGAACACATCTGCGCACGCGAACGACAATAAATGGAATATTATGTGCGCATGAGAAACGTTTATTAACCAGCCGTCTGGTGCCATTCTGTGGACACAATTATCAATGCCAAATCTTTTGCGAACAGTCAACGAATTCGAGATTATTACGGCACAGTAATTTAAAAATCGTATTGTTGAATGCAAGACTGCACCTTCTACGCATGTGGTGATTTCCCATTGCTTTCACTCCGGCCGATGCCGTGAACTTAACTCTCGCACGAAGCTGTGGCTGTTAATACCGGACCGATCTTCTTTATCTGCGCGATCAACGCCCTCTGCTGAGACTGCTGTCTCTCAAAAGTGAGGGCGGGGTTGCATGTAGAAAATTCTCGTTGTTTCGTCCAGGAAAAATCAGACAATTTTTTCCATATATTTCTCCTAAACAAGAAACAATTTAAAAACAATGGTCTTGAACCTACGACCATTGCATCAGATATGCTAGCACTGAGCCAACCCGGCCCCGAAGGTGTACCTAATACGGACATCAAGCACAGAATCGTCCAAGCTAAGAAAGCGTTCATGATGAAACGGCAGCTAGTGTGTTCAAAGGTGATAGGACTACGACCGAGAAACAGCATGTGAAAACATTCGTTTGGAGAGTGGCACTCAATGGATTAGAAACATGGAACATTCAAAAAGCAGATCCGAAAAGATTAGAAGCTTTCGAAACCTGGTGCTGGAGTAGGATACTGAAGATCAAGTGGACGTATCAAACAGGAAATGAAGAAGTACACAGAAGAGTTGAAGAGGAAAGGACCTTATGGAGCACTGTATACAGAAAAGAAGAATCAGATGTGTTAGACCAGGTGTGTTAGAGGCGAAATGGGTTTGTGAAGAATACAACTGAATGAAAAATATAGGGAAAAGTCCCAAGCAGGGAGGCCAAGGGATAAATAAATAGACCAAATGAAGAGGAAATTACATATGAAGAACTACCACCAGGGAGTAAGCGAAGTAACATTAGATAGGGAAGAGTGGAGGGCTGTAGTCAACCAATTTTAAGATTGAACGACCAATGATGAATCAAATCGTTGTTTTTTTCGGATTGATGGCTACGCTGCATTTAAGTCATGCATACTGAGTACAAGACGGAGTGACCCTAGGATGAAGGCCTTATTCACGCCCGCTCCAACCCGTGCACTGCATGTCTGTCTCCTGGTTTCTGGTCTAGCCGTGCATTGTACCCCTGACAGCGTCTGGTGATCGCCTTAGGGGCAGGGGAGCGTGCGAGGTTCTTATTTGTACTAGGACGAGCACTACAGGCCTGGTATGGTATCACACTATGCTAAACACTCTGAAGGCGGGTTGCGCGGTATTTCGTACATGTGGTTGAAAGTGATCCTGCCCGTGCCACGCGAGCAGGAATGAAATTTATGCCATCTAGCAGCCAGTAACTTCACCTAGCACACTTAACCACGATGAGGACTACAAGTTATGCAGAGTGTCCGGGGTGCATCTGCCTCAGTTCAAATAGCAGGTCTTGTATTTAGTTTGTTTTTCCTCCTCCTTCGCATGCATGCATGCTTCAGCCGTGGCTGGAAACACGGCCACGATCATGGCGCGTAAGAACTGGTCGAGGAGAATTATGTAAGATATGGTCGCCTTATGCATACTATTATTATTGTTATATGCATTATTTTTTAAGTGGTGTATTTTGTAATAGCGACTGTGATACTATTTGACACGTATGTATTTGACGAGGATTTAGGTGAAAGAAGGGACTACCTACTCAAGAATCACATTGCGAAACATGTGATCTGCACCTTGTCAAAATTTCATTAGGATATGGCATCAATTTTCTTCTTTACGAGTATGAAGTTACCAAGAGAGCAGTCCGTTATTATCCGCCAAAAACATGCACTTTTTCTGTTCTCATCGTGATAAAAAGTTGAAGGTGCATTGAAAAAAATTGCAAGCAGAGTCAAACACATTATAATATAAGATACATTTTAATGCAACTCATTTTCATGTAGAGTAACAAGTTGATTTTTCATCGGAATACGAACTCGTAACCCATAATTTTTCGTCGACAAGACAGTAGCCTCAATCACGTCCCAATTAAGCCATTTATGTGTCTCATTTGTGCCATCTGAGCACACCCTCGCCTCTTCTTATGTCCTCACTACCTCTCTTAATTCCCTTTCCCCTGGAGCTCCCTCCTTCAAAGGGGTCGTCGTCCAATACCCTTAACACTTAAAACTTCTCCTCCCTCCCCCCCGTTACCCCCCGCCCGCGTTCGTGTTACTTCCCCCCCCCCCCCTGGACTGCGAGAAAACACCAGGGGTAAAAAAACTATACCGTCGCCGGGATGGATGGGAGGGTGAGTTATGGCTCGCGGCTGTCGAATCGCAGTCACGTATTTTTCCCCCCTGATCGTCAGTAACCGGAGTGTTTTGGGCCGTCAAAATACAACGGAATCCAAGCTTCGCACCCGTTATTCTCTCGGGATACTTCGACATTTTTGCCTTCATCTACGCAATACCATGCGAGCTGCCGCCGCAGGGACGTACGAGAGGGTACGTTAAGTACACCGTTCGTTTAAAAGGGAGGGAGGAAGGAATTGGAAGAGGGATAGGACGACAGTAAACTGAATATTAGCGGTGTCCTAATGTTTCCCTCTATATTCTTCTGTCGTCATTAATGGTGTGCGGGAAGGAGAAATATTTTACCTAATCGTTTGGCAACGTACCTCTCTTTATTTTGTCACTTCTATCAGCTCTAGAGGTATTGTGCACGGATAAAAGAATATCCTCCGTGTCATACTGAAACTCGCCCGATCTAAAATTTGCAACTAATTTAAACCTAGTGTGTAGCCTCTGAACCTCTAGTAATTGCCAACTTAGTCCTTCCATCAGCTGTGTTACACTATCTGTTCACTCTTAATTTTTTAACGAAACGTGAGTTTACAGCGTGTATTTTGTATTATTACGCGTATCAAGTTTTTCTTTGCATGGTCCCAAACGCTCGGGGCGTACTAGAGATGTAGCCTTACTAGAGTGAAGTGACATCATTTAATGACTGTTTCTGCATTTTCGGGTGTCCACCGCGTACGTTGTTTTCCAGGACAGCGGTTTCAACTGCCATTGACATCGTATTTCCATGACAACTTTTTTGGCGAAACCGTTGCCATGGAAAACAACGTACGCGGTGGAAACCCAAAAATGTAGAAACATTCATCTCAACGACGCGGAAACCTACGATGAAACACCTACCATCCAATGGCCTTCCTACATTATGTTTGATAAATCCTTGTCTCTTTCATGGAGCGTAGTATTTTTTTTAAACTAAGGCGAGTATTCTAGCTTGATGTGGTGGAACTTGAACAAAATGTAAAATCAAGAATTGCACTCTTCCACTGGTTTAACAAACTGAATGAAACCAAGACTTTGATGCGTTATACCATATTCATCAGGGGTCCGATCAGATCTGATAGTATTGGAAACGAAAACTTAATGAAATTATTTATATCAGGGGTTATTCTTAGGTTGCTACTACTATCAAGGCTGGTTTAGATGGATTATTGCCATGATCACGCGTGGTAGAAAGCATGTATAAATGGGATGGTGGTACATTCGTTCACTGGGATATTAAAATTTCTAAAATTAAATCATAAATGCGAAACGTACCTTTAGTATTGATTACTTACTCTTATATCCATGTTCATTAATATCCAAGGTTGTATTTGGCGTCACCAACATGTTTCTTGCATTTCTTTTGACCTTCTGTATCATCCTCGGAGATCATCATCCCTGTTGGAAAGTTCCCTAGAAAATTGAACCCCCGTTTTCCCTAGAAAGTATACCTCTATGGAATAAATTTTATTGTTTCAGGCTTGACTTCGTGGAAGTGAAAGATATCCATTTTGAATTTTAAAAACTTTGTACTTTTCCACACTTTATTTAAAAACTGAGACCGGTTTCGCCATAATAAGGCATCTTCTGGCACATTCTGAAGCTTAGGTCATACAATATATGCCCAGAGAAAGTTCAAAAATGGTGGGGGTTGGTTTGAAATGGGGTAGAGAGGAGCAGGGCGGTTAGGGCATGGCAGAGTGAGAAGAGGTGGTGGAAAATTGCGAGAGTGAATCGGGGGAAGACAGTGGAAGGAGTAGAAGGCCACGAAGTTACACTGTTTTCTATTTTTTAAAAGGGAAGAGTGGTTAAAAGCCACTTTTAAACCTCCAGACATTATTTAAAAACTGAAGAATTTCTGATACATGGATTGCATCACAAAAAAAGCCTTAAGGAATTTACAGCGTATTGCTTTAAACAAAAAAGTCAAGTTAAAGCCATAAAGTGTATATTTAGTTGATTTTTAAGGAGTAAATGTTCATAAAAACAAAGTTTTTGCGTAATTAATACTACCATGTTTATTCCATCCTTCTCAAAACTGATTAAATTTTAAAAACAAAATCTAATATGGTCTTTATTAGGAACAGAGAGGAATACTTTTTAACAATCATGAGTAGCTACCCCTTGAGTCCCTTAAAGGATGCACCTCGATCCTCACACCACCTGCTTTTTTCCCTTCCCTTATTATCTCCCTCAAAACCTTTTCCAAGCTTATTCCCTTCTTACCATTCCCTTTTCAAGTACGCTAGGAATTGAGGCACCGACATAAGAAATACGCTTAAGTTCTCGTTCAAGTTTTATGTGGAGAAGCCTTCAACGGAATGGTGTCAGCGTGCAATTCCTCCTTCGACTACTTTCTTTTGGCTTTGAAATACTAATGGTGACACTAAAAGAGCCACTTTTTGACATCAGGCTTCACTGTAAAAAAACGTTACTTAGCTGCAATTATTCCGAGTGCTACATTGAAAACTTTTGCGTACATATTTAGTGAAAGCGGTCTATAACCGATATTTTTAATTTATCCACAGTAAAGTTAGTGACTGAAGTCGATCGAAAGGACAATAAAGAATTGTATTTTATATTGCACTATCAAATTCGATGCTTTTAAGTTGTGCATATGGTTTCTAAAATGTTTTAAGCGAATCTTAGTCCAAGAAGGTCCTAGAATTTTGTCTTCACATGCTTCATGGTACGTGTACAAAAAGTCGGAACATCTCTACATTTTCTCCGTCTCCTTCTTCCAAATATTTAGTCGTTTTGTCACTCCAGTACTTGTTAGTATTCTCACATCTCTCTCAAAAGTTTCATTAGCGACTTGGCTGAAAAGCCTCATACATTTGAAAAGTTGCATGAAAATTCAATAAATATAATTAAATTTGCAATGGATACTTACAGTTTTAGGTTACGGATGTGGGAGGTGAATGATGATACGAAAATTAGAGGGAAGTTAAGAAGCAGTGGACAGATTTGCTACACGAAAACCCTCTAGATCAAATGGAAAGATAAAAGGAATGCTAATGAGAAGTCTTTAGAGGAGAGTCAAAACAGCAACATGTGGAAGAGGAATAAAAAATGGTGGAGCTATTTGGAGTCTTTCCGAGTCGCTATAATAATAAGTTGAGCGCCGTAATAGAAAAAACGATGGGCATGTCTGAGAAGGTGCTAATAAAAGAATTAAAAGAAATTCCAAGGAAAATAGCTGAACTCGCGTAAGAATTGTTTGGAAAAGAAAAAAAAATGTTTTGAAGTTACATGAGATTGTAGAACGGAAGCTCCAAAAGTCACAGAGGAAACGATCAAGGGTATTTGTAATCATTTAACGCTAAATCTCTAAATGTTTATGCTAAGCGCCATAACGACGTAATCATGTTGTATCAAGTAAGCTATAGACTGAAAGAATGTACCATGTTCGCGACTCCCGCGCCATAGAACTCGAAGCGTTTGAACTGGGACTACAGTGAATAACTTGTCCTCTTACTCCGCAAGAGATCACCGCGTGATTGTAGCACGTTAACCAAGATGGAAGAAACGCAAGCTTACGCATCACATTAAAGTATCAATCATTATCACGGGCATTTTGGACATTAAATACTAGTAGAAAAGTTACGGAGAGAGTCAATGGCGAAAATTACCCTTGTGAAAACCATTGATCGGCCAAAACCATTGGATAGTATTAATCCACTTTCTAAGTATTTAAACCGTTCATTTATATATTTACTCTTCTTTGATGTTTTTGTTATTTTTTACCACTAAATTTAGAAACGTTGCAACCATCGAAGACAGTTAAATTGACTGATTTGGACACGTAGTTTTCCCCCATTTACGTTGTTTTTAAAAGGGTTAGGTAAGTAACATATCTATTGAACGTTCCCTAGCTAACTCCAAACAGCCGTAGGAGCTCTCAGTTCCTTTTTATGTTGCAAAGGCTTTATCAGATTGTATTTACCTTAGGGGCTACAGATCTATAGATTATAAAATCTAAGAAATCACGCAAATTTTTGCGTAATTATGCAGCAAAGGGACTATTATTAAACAAAGGAGCTGTTTGCATTTTTGAAAAACTCGGCTTGATAAGCCCCTCTCTATTTCACGATTAAAATGCGAAAATACACAATGGATGAGGAAGCTGCGCACTTTCATTACTTCAATACATTTGACTTTTCGGTTGATAAGTGTGTCTTATTAGCCTGAAAATAACGGAATGATGATGATATTCGTCTGTATCGGAAAATTCACATGTCATTAGATCACACTCCACAACCTAAAAATGTGGGATTTCGTAAGGTATCTCATTAATTAAAAATAAGTGTAAAGGCATTAATCGTGAAATGATCTCACCGTTTCAATCATTTCTCCATTCAGAAGACAAAATTCACTGGCAAATTCACTATTTTCCTTACCGCTGATAGCAGGGTTGTATCGAAAATATTTCATCCCGTAATTTCGGGTTGGTGTAGTGTCTAGAATATCTACTTTTACAGAGTACACAGTAAGCCACCTCAAGGGTTTATGGCAGGGTGTGTTTTTTTAAATCAACTTGCACTACACCATATTCTGCTATAGTTAATTAAATGACAAAGTTTATAAAATGACAGTTATACAATTACAATAACGTGCAAATAACTTTCAGGATGTGAAATTTCACTGACATTCACTACACTATATGTATGCTACCAATGTTATAGAAACAATGAGTATTAGATCAATTGGCAACTAAATAAATTACCCGTTCCTATTACACCATTCAATCTTCTATTATTATTCTTCGTGGCACAAATTATGCTAGTTGTTGGTCGTTTTATCGTAAAACTACTACTACATCAGAATCGTATCGTAGGCATTCAAACTGACGCACGTGATAACATTTTCTTTAGGTACACAAAATGTCTTTCATTTATTTAGGCCAAATTTCCAACTCATCCCGAATTACCAATTCACTGGTTTATTGCCTGGCTGAAATTAAGGTCTACATCTCACTACTCCACTGCCATCTCGAAAAGTCGTGAAAAAGTCAGCCTACTGTACTGAATCTGCATTTGCACTTATTTTTCAAAAACATGCATCGGGCTATCAGGAAGTAATGGGGAAATAAGGCATTGAAACCCGGTTTTTACCTAGGAGCTCATAACACCCTCGCTGCTGGGAATTAAATTTCTTTAATATCGTAGCATGCTGAGCACTTTAGGCGTACTTCATGATTTTGTTACAAAGCAAATTTATCATGCTCACAAGAACCGCATTTAAATGCTTGAAAATTTTACTCTTCACATAACTTTGCTGAATAAATGGAGAAAATAAATTAATCGAGGAATAAAGAAATAAATTTAGTATTTCGAATAAAAATTTCACCATTAAGTTTTGAAAACTCTTGTAAACCTCAAACATAAAATGCGTCAATAGAAGTCGGCTGTATTCTTCGGGAGTTTATTTTTATCACGTCAAATGACGGGATTTGCAGCAAGAGTTTTACCCACGAGCACGATTACGTATATTGCTATAATTTTTAAAAATGCTTGTTTCAGGCTTGACTTCGTGGAAGTGATAGATATCCATTTTTAATAAAAAAATTGTACTTTTCCACACTTTATTTAAAAACTGCGACCGGTTTCACCATAATATGTCATCTTCTGGCAGTTTCTGAAGCCTAGGTCATACAATATATACCCAGAGAAAGTTAAAAATGGTGGGGATTGGTTTGAAATGGGGAGAGAGGAGCAGGGGTGTTGGGGCATGGCAGAGTGAGAAGGGGTGGTGGAAAATTGCGAGAGGAAAGGAAGGAAAGTGAATCGGCAAAAGACAGTGGGAGGAGTAGAAGGTCACCAAGTTATACTGTTTTCTTTTTTTTTTGAATGAAGATTGGTTAAACCCCCGGCCCAAACATATGTGACTGAAAGGCAAGGAAAGTAGGCTAAGATCTGCCGAAACAATGATCCAAAAAAGGCCGCGAAGTGCGGAGCTGCAAAGAAAGGACCCCAGAGTAACCTCGGGTGGGTTTATGAATGGGCAACAGACGGAGGGTTGTGAGGGGAGGGGTTTGGAAGGGCTCCTAGCAACCGTAAGTGGGGAGAGGGAGAAGAGGAGTGGAAAGGCCGGAGAGGAGATAGGATGGGGGGAGTGACATTTACTTTTGCAAACATGGAAATATCGAAAACAACGGAGAGGAATGCATAAATACATGGTCATTACACAGATTAACATTTTGGTTTTTCGCTAGCACACAAATTTCTAAATGTTCCAAAGCGTCCATTTTTAGGCCTTACGGTAACATTGTGGAATTACAGGTTTAAAAGCAATGCTGTAGTTACACTCTAGTAGATGCTGGGCAAATAGGGATGTTTGGGCTGGGGCTTTAACCAATCTTCCTTTTTTAAAAAATAGAAAACAGTGTAACTTCATGGCCTTCTACTCCTCCTACTGTCTTCCCCCGATTCACTTTCCTTCCTTTCCTCTCGCAATTTTCCACCACCCCTTCTCACTCTGCCGTGCCCCAACCGCCTTGCTCTTCTCTCCGCCATTTCAAACCAACCCCCACCATTTTTAACTTTCTCTGGGTATATATTGTATGACCTAGGCTTCAGAATGTGCCAGAAGATGCCATATTATGGTGAAACCGGTCGCAGTTTTAAATAAAATGTGGAAAAGTACAAAGTTTTTTATTAAAAATAGTTATAATTTTTGCTAAAAAATATCAAGGTATTACCAGATAAAAATCGGGCAACGGCCTGCCACGATGGAAACACCGGTTCCCGATCAGTCACCGAAACTAAGCAACGTTGTGCTCGTCTCGAGTTTGGAGGAGTTATCCTCCGATTCGTCCGAGTGATGTTTCCCCTGTCTGCATGTGGCAGACAGTAAGTGCGAAATGACCTTAGCCGTCGCAGCACGTTTAACAAAAATGCAACTACTGCCCAGATAAAAATCATTGGCACCGGTCTATTCATCCCTCAGGATGTTCCTCTCGGCTTGTTCATTCGGTCCCTACTCCCGGCTCCCTGTTCCCTCCCCATCCTTTCGCTCCACGGCTACTCGTTGTGTTTCCCACTTTCCGTCAATGGGAGGCATCCAGAAAAGGGGAGAGAGAGGCAGTGGTGAGATGAGGAGAAAGGGTTGAGGGAAAGAGAGAGAGAGAGGTTTTGGCTTTCGCAATTGAGTCGACGCGATGCGAGTTCTCCCGAAACCCCCTTCCCATACTCCCTGCCCGCCGTCTTTCAACCCCCCTTCCCCTCCGTGTGTGTGGGGGGGGGAATGGGGGGTTCCCCCCACCCCTCCTCCACTCCTCCCCCGCCTTAAGGGTGTATACTTTACGTACCCCAGGTTTGCGTAGCACGCGCCATCAAGTGGGAATGCGTTGCTTCGCTCAACGCCGTGAGTTTATGTGCTCCCACCTCGATGAAGGGATAAAGGGAGTCGCTGGACTCCGGATTGGGATTCGTGGAGTAATTATTCCCCCTTGAATCTAGCATCTACATCTAAAAATTAACCTACAAGCCACCTCGAGGGTGTGTGGCAGGGGGTGAGTTTTCACAAACACGCACTACGCGATATACAACAAATTCTATTGAAACTACAAATATTTATGCATTAGCTAAGCATTGCAAACACGTGCCAGAAGGTGAATTTTCACCAACATTCACGACACTATGTTCTATCGATGTTATAGAAACTAGGAGTATTTATGCATTTTGCAACTGAATAAATGAATATAGATACAGGATGCATGCGAGACAAAAAACCAGAAGCTGACGACCTGCCTTTCCTCGGTACATTCTTTCATAAATATCCGAAGCCATCCTTTTATGAGATTAAGTTTTCAAGGTAATTGAGATAATGTCTTCTACAAACCGGCCTTAATTCCGTGTACTTGTTGAAATGCTGGTTTTCCTAGGAAATACCTCCCTGTATCTGCTTCCTTTGTAGGCTGAAGACTTTTGAAATGCTGGTACGGAGGACTACTGGGTGGGATCAAAAAGTAGTAGGACTGAATTTCTGTAGTGCGAACCGAGCGGTGCAGGGGGGTCGGACCACCGGAGCGTGGTAGTGGGGAGCCTTCCGAAGAGAACGATATTTTTTTTCCAGTTGCCTGCGGGCAAGCGGAGAGTAAGGACGTCGATTTCCGTGAACTTCTGTCAAGAAGTGTCGTCGCGATCCGCGTGCGTCCGCATCCTCCGCGGGCGTCCTCCGCCGTGACCACCGAATCTCGGTGGTCACGCTTCCGCGCGCCGCACGCAGAGGCCGCGCGCCGTGCCACACCGCGCTGCTGTTGCGGGGGTTTTAGGCCAAGCACAGGGTTTCCAAGTTGCCTCACCCCACCTACAGTCCACGTATGGCACCGCCGGACTTCTTCCTCATTCCTTGGCTCAAGCGGGACCTCAAGGGAAACCGATACAGCTCCGTAGAAGACGTCAAAGGGGCCGTGACGGCATCTCTGAAGGGGATCCCGGAAAGCGTGTTCCAGAAGGCGTACGCGCAGTGGGAATCTCGTTATACGCGTTGTGTCGAAGAACGAGGGTTCTATTTCGAGGACTGCTAAGGATTTGTACCGATTAGTTCAATTAAAAAATTTAAATTAATTCAGCCCTACTACTTTTTTATCACACCCTGTACGCTGAGGGCAATCTGGGTGCCGAGGAAGACAAATTATGAGGGTCTTGAGATGGGAGGGGAGGAAAAAAGATCGGTGGCGAAGAGTGTGGAGAGGAGGGGGCTGCAAAATCTGATGGAAATGGAGAGAGAGGGAATGTTGACGAGTTTGTGTAAGCGTGGAAGAGGAAAGAAAAGAATGGGTACGATATTATGGGAGACGTAAAGAACATATAAAGGGACTTAAAAGGCGGCTTTGCACAAGGAAGTTGACTTCTATGGAAGTAGCGAGTGCAGCAAGTATCGATTTTTATCGCTACTTGCAGGGCTCTGCTTACACATTACTTCCGGCTTATCCGCAAATAAATGAATCGAGGAACTGAGGAGGCGAAAGGAGGTTAAGTCAAAACATCGAATATGGCGTACCAAGTTCTAATGCAAAGAAGAAGACGAGCTCTTTCAGCCGTAGCTCTTTTGGAGTTGGTGAATGGTTGTCAACCGAAGAGAAGACGACGTTGTTGGATGAAGGAACACCTTGTCAATACGGCTGACCTTTTCCTAGAAGATAATCTTTTACTCAAAATATGTCCAGCTTATGTTTTCATAATAAGTCCATCATGATCTTCAAACATTCTCAGCAAAAGGTTGTGACCATTTATCCCCCTCATTAAATGCATTCTATTACAATGAATTTGCAATATAACTACTTATGATGTACAATTACTCTCATTTTAAACTTTCTTGCCTTTTACTACAGACTTATTTACTGCCTAATGAGCTGGCACTCCCTTGCTCCATACACTGAAACTACTTTTCCGTCTATAAAAAAAATTCCCACACCACACTTACCAGATTCGATGAACCATTCTAGGCCATATAATGTCCCCGCATTCACATTCGTTGAGCCAGCCAAGCTTGGAGGGCAGGCATTGCAATGACAGGGTTATCCTATTTACATACAACCTCATGAAGAATGCCTTCCCCCGTAATGAAATAATTCAGGCTCATTTCCACACTTTTAATAGATAAATTATTATGTACAATGAAACATAGGTATAGGCACACAATGGAAAAATAATAATAAAATCCTCTGACAAGGGCATAGCTCTATCCTTTCACAGAACACTATCATAGTCTTATTGCCAAATTATGAGTTCGATAAGAGTGGTGAAATCCGTATCTCTCAGCGAAACCACGTAATTAATCTGGCTATCTTAATAAGTGGAAATCCTCCAGAAAAACTTTGAGTATGCTTAATGGACGACGAGATTCAACACAAAGGACTGCACATCATTTGCACATGAAAACTAACGCCACCAGAGCAAAAGCAAACAAATTTGTCGCTCACATTACCCGCATTAAAAATGCAGGGTTTAAAACAAAACTGTTTTAAAATGATATTTAAGTAAATACTTCAGATTAATAACTTAATTTATCGTGAAACACTGCCACAGAATTTTCACATCACAAAGTAAACAACAGCGAATCACAAATCACAAGTCTGTGTCCGTGCGAAAGTGATCCTCCGCGCCTGCAAAATAGTTCCGTCGTGTTGTGTAATGAATCCTGTTTCAAACTGCGTTAGGGAGAGTATCAAGCTAATTTTTAATTCAAATCAGTTGAAAAACATTTTTGGAAGGTAATATCAACACAGCTTTTAATAAAATACTCATTTAATATATGAACCAGGCAGAATATTTCACCGGATGTTTTGCAATACTATCGCTGAATCGAAATGCTACTTGCAGGCAAAATAGAAGCCAGTCTATTTTCCTTCAAAGTGCGAACCGTGGTCGATTAGTGCCGCTATCGACCCCTACCGCCATGGAAGTACGTGCTTACACATCGAAGTACCACTCGCAAGCGACTTTCAAGGCCACTGTCATGGAAGTAACTTTCATGTGTAAAGCCGCCTTAAGAGAGACTCAATACTGGGATAATAGATAGTTTTGACGGAAACCGTTTTAAATATTGATGAAGGCTTCCGCGGAGTGGTGCAATAGGCATAGCTAATTTTCCGGAATTTCAACCTACTATCTTACATCTTCGGAATCTCCGGAATTTCTATCTACTATCTTACATCTTGTGCTTTATCAAGCTCTCGATTGTTACGTGTGAACAGACCTATGCCTTTAAGTCTATATATTCTCACAAACATTTTATGAGCAATGCGATGTGAGGATATGTCTTTCGGCTATCGGTCGGCTTCTATGTGTGAGCCCACCTAAATTGCGATGTCCATTCATCGAAACAAATGCGATGTAAATGCCATATGCCAATGGGTGGTTTCCAAGCACCTTGCGCAGATTAGAACATATCGTGGCAGATAGAATCACAAGAGTGCACATTCGAGTTAGCCATAGGAACGATAGGCGTTAAAGTACATACTTACATAATGGCGGGCGATATTCAGCTTCTTAACAGAAGTGGTCAAACTCATCTCTTGAAAGACAAAAATCCGAACTAATACTGTTTTTTTTTTAATAATCCTCATATTTATCTCAGATATTGAGATATTCCCGTTTCTAATGTAACATATTTCCCCACATCACAAGTTTCGTTTAGAGCAATTTAATTACTTGGGTAGTACGTTAGAAGAAAATGGACATGGTAGCAATGACACTAGAAGGAGAATTTCGCTAGTGAAAACAGCGTTCAGCAAATGGGAGAGAGCTGATGACGGGGACCTTGGGTAAGAGTATAATGTAGATGCTGGTGAAGAGTTTAACATGGATTGTAGCGTAGTAAAGTGCAGAAATGTGGACTCTGAGAAAAGAAGACGAAGATAGGCTGCAGGAATTTGAGACGTAGGTGTGGAGGAGGCTGGATAAATTGCGGTGGACGGAAAGAAAGACAAACGACGGAGTGTTTGGTATGGTTGGCGAGGAATGGAAACGTCTGGATGAGATTAGGGGGATGCAAAGTAGGTGGTTGGAAGAGGTAATTAGGGGTGAAGGTATGCTTAAAAACGTGATAGAAGGGAGAATGCTGGGTAAGCGGGGAAGGGGAAGAAAGAGGATAGGTTTTATGGACGGGATGAAGAAGGGTAGGATGTATCCTGAGATGAAGAAAGATATATTATAGGTAGATAGGGCCCTGAGAAGGTAAAAATCTAGAGGATTTTCACTGACCCTCATTAAAAATGTACCTTAACTAATGTAGCGGTAGGTTACTCTTAATAATAATAAGAACAAGTTTCGTTTGCTAGTGTAGATGCTCACGCAGGCAAACTACGGAGATGAATATTGCAGATGACGTCGCGAGTGTGATTGGAACACGCTCTGCGTTAAACAAATTACAACAGTATAGCGCAGGTGCATGTTTGGAAAGCACCCAATGACATGCCGATATTCGAATACCTCAAGCTGGCCTCCTTGTCAACAGCTTCGGCCTCTTTCCCTCCTTTCTCGCTCTGCCGTACCTTATCGAGCGTCATCCATTTGTTTGAAAAGAGACAAGAATAAACTCGAATATCCGTAATAAAATATTGACAGAAGGCCACGTAGGAAACCAATTCCAGCAACACTATAAGTTTTAGTGAGTTGCTTATGGGTAAAATACTTTCACATTATAAAACTCGTAGATGTGTTGTTAGCGTAATGCATAACACTGTGTTTTTTTTCCGCGCAGCTTTTATCGGCAACATCGCACCTCCGGTCTTATGGATGTCTTATTTACACAGGAAATGAGTTTCCATAAGTTTCCATACTGTAAACTAATTTTGATCTTCTTATGTTACCTGCCGGCTCAGAACTCCACAAGTCGTAAGACGACGCCTGGCCACTGCGAAGGCATCGGATGTATTGCCATCGCAAACTCCAGAAGGGTAAACTGTATCTTAATACTCAGCATTAATGACATAGTGAGACCATAGAACCTTGCAGTATCTTGAAGAGTATCATGCAGATAATTTTCCAATCACTGCATTGAATAAATGATGTGGTGCGCAATCGCGTGCATGGGTGCAAAGATACACACCAAAGCGATGACATTCGCCATGAAATAGTTATTTGACTTGACCGGGGTTCGAACCCGGATCTCCCAAGTGCCGTTCAGGTGTGTTATCCAGTTACACCACCAAGCCATCTTAATTCAATGCGAATTTCGGTGGGGGTTCATGAGAACTATAGTAGGTGTTTACCCTTTATTCGCCTTGAATTATGATGGCTTGGCGGTATAACTGGCCAACACACCTGGGGGAGGGATGGTTGTGCTTAAATCATTCGAGATTAATTTCGCTACATATCAAACGGCTGGTGTCCTAACACCCCCCGCCACACGCCTATTGAGGCGGCTTGCGGGTTGGTATGTAAATGTAGATGAAAGGACTCACTGCACAAAAGATATACGAGTGAGTCCTGAGTTACGTACCGAAATTAATCCCGATCGATTGAAGCACGCCCCCCTGACCGGCAATTGGGAGATCCGGGTTCGAATCCCAGTCAAGTCAAATGATTTCCTCGTGGCGAATTTCATCCCCTTGGCGTACATCACGCACTAGATTTGAGCAATCAGGTCGTCCCCGAGATCTCAACCGCCCAAGATTCCGCGCTCTCGCCCGCTAACGGCCAATCTCGCCGTCTCTCCTCCGGGATTCCGTCTTCTTCACGAGCCGTATCTTCCCTCCTTCCTTTTCCCCCACTCCCCCCTAAAACCTTCCCTCCCCCCCTCCTCTACCACGCCCCACTCTCCCTTCCCCCCTCCCTCCTAATATTTCCCCCCTCTCTCTCCACCCCCACCCCAACCCACCCATCACGCTGCAAACATTTCTCTTCATCTCTCTTCCCCCCCCCCTTTCCCTTTGAGTTTTCGTCGCTTCATAATCCTCCTCCGTCCCCACACCCGGAGAGATACACCTGCCCAAGCTATTCACTCTACCCCTGCCCTGATTAGCTGGAATTAAATTATATTTCTTTGATTCTCTTCCTCCAGCCCTTTGGCCATCCTTTCTCCTGGTGCACTTGTTAATTATCGCCTATTTTCACTCCCTCGACCTTTCTATTATTTTTCTAAACATAGAGTGGCCTACTGCTGTTTGCGTATTCCATTTTCGGTCTGTCGCCTACAGTTTTGCCCCATCACGTTTGGTGTCTCGGTTGAGACAACGCTGCATCGCGTCAATGTGTGCATTACTCACACATGTAGGCAGTGCACTGGTGTTTTCACATTCCACCTGCGCGATCTTCAATAGTCTACACTCTACAGGAATTATAGGTTGTTATTATTTTGAGTTTTATTCAATCCATTCAGTATCGCAAGCCTATTTGCTGATGCCGGCTCATGCGTCTGGCATTGGTACAATCATTGAGTGTAACTAATTAAGACTTAAATTCTTCTCCAGAATTCCACTGGGTCAAAATTGGAAAAAATATACAGATGCTCCTTTCCGTTGGCCAAAATTTCACCCTCCAACCAATCAGGAGTCACCTGATTGTTGAACCTAGCTTATAAGCCGCGCTTGAATGCACTTGAATTCCACGACACTAACCCTGAAGACGATGGACGAGTAGTCCGTTGAAACGTCGGTATTTTTTGCAAGTTTAAATCGGTGGAATTCCCGAGAAGAATTTGCACTAAGCATTCGCCGAGGAAACATTTAATCTTTTTCGATTATGACTTGTTTTTTGTTGTAACTGTGATGAAAAACGAAGATACTTTCGACGATTAAACAAATATAAGACAGTAAAATAAAGATAAATATTGATATTTAAAAACATTAATGCCGAAAATTGTTATTTTTTTTAAGGCTTGCATTTTATTCACAAGTCGCCCTTGATATTTCTGAAAGACACTTATGAATATAGATGGCACTAAGCGGGTTAAAATAAGTTATTGAACTTTCCGACCCAAGTTTCGACTTATTTAGTCATTAGCTACTACATTATCTTACTTAGCCTTCCATGAATCAAATGAATTATTTCGTGGGATTTTTTGTTGTTCATATCAAGCATAGGATGCGTTTTTCTATGGATAGCAATAATGCGAATGAAATCGCATAAAGGTATTTCATGGTCGAACCACCTTAAAAACCGTGAGGAAAATACATAATCTACATCTACATACTACCCCGCAAGCCGCCTCAATAGGCGTGTGGCGGGGGGTGTTAGGACACCAGCCGTTTACATATAAAAAGGAAACGCTCTACTGAAATTACGCCTAGCATTTATTGAAGTCCCTTATTGTTCGGGGGAAAAACGAATTCCCATACCTATCCGTTCGGCAAAATATCTCTCTTAATTTATCGTTTCTGTCGGACCTGGAAATATAGTGGGGTTCTAATATGATGTTCTCCGAGTCGCTCTGAAAGATATCTATTCTCAATTGTTCAAGCAATCTAAGCCTAGCGCGCAGCCCCCGAGTCTCTAGCGGCTCCAAGCCTAATTCGTTTAACATCTGTGTAACGCTGTCTGTACGTCCAAACATCAACCTGGGAAGCGAGAGATTTGAAATATCCTTGTGGATACCGTAAATCAAATATCCGGTAGTCTCCCTGAGGATCTGGGATTGTGGGATACCCTATGTCTCAGACACACCCGTAACATGAGGTGACAAATCAGGAGAAAAATGGCCAAAGATTTGCATTTTTGTGCGTCAAGCTGTCGTTATTCCCTCCCTCTCGTTCCGTGTGCAATTGAATCCTCTAGATCCCATCGCCATAAACGCGGCGTAGGGTTTGTTTACACATTTCCGTCTGATTTAAATTTCCCCTCTGCCACTTTTCCCATCATCGTCGCCCTCCGTGGTCTTCTTGAAGCCCGCTAGACTTTGAGATGTGCTGCGACCATGGAATAAAGAAGAAAGAAGATGGGTTAATGACGCTCGGAAGTGTAGCCTATTTTGTCGCGAAAAATTATCCACCCAACATGGCTGTCGCGCGAAACTTGTACATAAAGTTTATGCTGTCCTTTTTGGAAAATATTTCCATTTCACATTTCACTAGAAATTAATTGCGGTACTACGACATTTCCTCCACTAATGCTTATATTTTCGACGCATTAACCACACAGCTGACCCATTCAATGTGGTCAGTTGGTTTTTAATGGCTTCAATATTCCTCTATCTTTATCCATTATCTTCTTTAATCTACGGCTGCGATGAAATTATTTTTCCTTCTTTATGAATAAGATTGAAAATCTTTAAAGAAGGACGGAATCAATGTTACTTGCTTACTTGTGGGATTGAAGAAAGATTATATCGCTAGCGCAATGGAAATTAACTTGATTTTTCGTATGCTGTTGTTTAAAAAAAACTCAAGATTTTCCGCGTATGTGCCTAATAATGGCAAAGGCTGAGGAAAAGAACTTGCGGTAAAAGAATGGTGGGTGGGGCAATAAATGTGTGAGTAATACGAGAATGTGAAGTGAATGTTCTGGTTATAGTCAGGTATGAAAGCAGTGTTCTCATTTGGTTTAGGTTTATGTTGAGAGAATGGATGGGAGTTAAACTCATGGGAAAATGTGGTGAAAGGCACTCAGAAAAATATCAAGTCAGAAGTTTTGCGAAATATTTATGTGAAATGTATGAATAACGTAGAATATTGAGATGCATTCAAGGATTATACAATGAGTGGATATTGAAAAAACAGGGTAACGCAAAAAAGAGACTAAAAGGGGACAAATCAATATACCTAATTCATTAAATGAACGTCTTTTGTACTATGCGTTTATCTGGCTATTACATCATCACAATCATGTAGTCTCTGATAACTTTGTGATAAATATTTAAATGCGCCTTGCGAATTTTATAACTTCTGCGACATTTCTTCATCTACATAATACCCTGCAAGCCACTCGAAGGGTGTTTGACGGAGTGAGATATCACCAACTAGAACACAACAATTCAATTTTAGTATTGGTTAAATTTATATTGGAAAGAAATTTTTAACCAATTGCCTAATTTTCACAATGATATTTTTTCTAATGAGAACTCACAAGATAATGACCTCTGGCCCCTACAATAAGCAGTTCCTCATGCACTACAACCTTGACACGTCGGAAGTGTTAGCCTAGAATGGTTTGCGTTATTTAAGTTCTAGAAATTTTTTGAATGAAAGGTTTATGACTTATATATGTTTTTTGGGTTGTCCGCGTCTTGCTAGCTGGTTCGAAGGTGGCCGACGTTTCCTCTCCTTTGCCGGAGACTTCTTCAGGGCTACTGAGTGACCACTCCGGTTATGCATCTATTTATACGAATTTGGGGAGAGGGGGGGAAGGAGGAGGAGGGGGAGGGAGTTGTGGAACATTCTGGGTTCTTATATTTCTCGCTAAAACTGGAAGCCAGGAACTGCTGATAGCTTGTCCTTGGTCACGGTTAAAATTGCAGGGGTGTTTCTTTATTTCTAGGGCTTCTCTAACTAGCCTTGTTTTAAAGTGCCGGTCTTTGGCAAGGATGATCGGCTTCTCGGTTTCGATTTCATGGCCTTTTGCTGCGTGTTCGGCGACCGCTGATTTATCTTGATGTCCGAGGCGTATTGCAGCCGCATGCTCTCTGACTCTCGTTCTAATTATCCGTCCAGTCTCCCCCACGTAGACCCTATCACACGCGTTACACTTTAGCTAATATACGCCCTCTGTTTCTAATTTTTCTTTCCCTTTTACATTCCTCACAATGTCTCGTATTTGTTTCTTCGGTTTGAATATTGTCTTTATTTCGTATTTCCGTAATATCCGGGATATCTTGACAGTAGTTCCCTGGATATATGGAAGGTATGCTTTTTTCTGATCTTTTGAGTTTTTCTCCTCCGGTGGTTGGGGCTGAGGTCCTAATTTTTGTGAGATTGTCTTCCTTATCTCATTTTTTCTATATCCATTCTTGGCCAAGATTTCTGTGAGTTTCTTCAGCTCCTCATCTCTATGGTCTCCATCGCTGAGTGTGATGGAACGATGAATCATAGTTTTCATCACTCCATTAATCTGTGCCGGATGGTGGTGCGATCTCGCATGCAGATATTGGTTTGTGTCGATGGCTTTTCTGTACACCGTATGTCCCAGCGTGCCGTCTCCTCTTCTGTTTGCCAGGACGTCTAGGAATGGCAGCTTCCCTTTTTGTTCTTCCTCCATAGTGAATTGTATGCGGTGATCAATATTATTTAGGTACTCGAGAAATTCATCTAATTTCCTACGTCCGTGTTTCCATACCACGAAGGTGTCGTCAACGTAGTGTAACCACATCGATGGTTTGTATGTAGCATTCTCTAATGCGGTGTTTTCAAAGCTTTCCATAAAGATGTTGGCAATGGCTGGAGAAATGGGGGACTCCATTGGAGCGCCTTCCGTTTGTTCATAAAATTCTCCCTTCCACTTGAAATACGTTGAATTGATGCATATTTCTGCCATGTCTGCTATGTTCCCATCGAACTTATCTCGAACTACCTTGATGGCTTCTTCCCTGGGTATTTTGGTGAATAGTGTCACCACGTCGAAGCTAACTAAAATGTCCTCGGTCTCCAATTTTAATCCTTGGATGCGGCTAAGGAAATGCTGTGAGTTTTTGACGTATGAGCTTGCCTTTTCGACC
Organism: Pyrrhosoma nymphula; assembly: GCA_963573305.1. Taxonomy (NCBI): domain Eukaryota; kingdom Metazoa; phylum Arthropoda; class Insecta; order Odonata; family Coenagrionidae; genus Pyrrhosoma; species Pyrrhosoma nymphula. Next base: position 77,951,813 of record OY754328.1, on the reverse strand, counting down.
TCTGGTTGGTTTATGGTAAATCTATTAAGAACACATTTTTTCCATCACCTAAAGAACGGTAAAAAATATTCGTAAACATTTGAGATAAATGCCAATCTCCTTCGGAATGTTACTTTTTAATTCCACGTGTTTGGAAAGCAAATTTTTAATTCAGCCTTAGTGCCTTACTTGAAAACAGTGTGTAATATTACCGAGTGGTTAATTCTTTATCACAACATACTCGCGATAATTTCTTTCGTTTCGTCATTCATGGTACACAATTACTTCTATAAAAGCACATGTAAACCCTGTGTTAATAATTGTATCGAGCATGCTCGTTTGCAACAAAAAAATTTATATTTTTCCAAAATGGTAAAAAAGAGCCCCCGCAGAAAATAAAAGTATTGTTTTACAAAGTTGTACCAACCTCTCTCCTAAATAATAAGAGGCACTGTGCGAATTACCATCAGTGAAAATACTTTTTTTAGTTTCAGGAGGCTCGGCGTATCGTAAGGATGTCGCCACATGGCCATGGGGTGGGTGCAGCATGAGAGAATGGAGCTTTCGGAGGATTGGGAGCCATGTGAAAGATTATGCGGGTTACTTGAAGGCCGCGAAACCCTTAAGACATTCGAAGAACGCAGACGGACTAGCCACGAAGGTAAGTTATACGGAGTCACTCGCCGAGGAATGCGAATGGGTATTGCTCCGTGTGCTACGCGTCATTCTATGCACATAGATAGTACCTACCTAAGATGAGCATTTTAAAGCGCCACTGAAATTGTCAGCGGTACAAGATAATGCATCATCGGCAAACGTCGACAAAGATCGTAAAAATCGTGTAGACAAAAATCCACAATACCACACATTATTTTCCCGTAAAACGAAATACCACATATTCTGTTGGTAGGTTTGGTATTACTTGAAGGATTCTCGAAGCCCAAGGTAATTTACCTCCATATCTAAATTTCTTTTGGTATCAATGCTAATGCGTACCTGTACTTGTGCCTAAAATGGATGTATAAATAACCCTATTGCTGCTCATATTATTTCAGGTGACCTTATCCACACTACGCAAAAAAATTATATTTATGTTATATATAAATCGAATAGTCAAAATGTGTTTTATTTACAGTGATGGTAAAGTACCTACGATAAACTATTGTGGTACGGTAGAAAATTTAAGTCGTGTAATATTAAAACACATTGATACTTGCTCGGGAAGGGAAAAATTTTTGTATATTCACTTGCGAGACGTAAAATCGAACTCCGAAGCCAGCACATTCAAATTCGGATACGTGCAAACGTCGACGCGAAATGGTAAAAATCCAAATGCTGAAAAATAGTGAAAAGATTTCCCTCTATCAGAATTGTTAACAACTGATCAATTCGTGAATGGTCATTGTAGTTTTAATAGTCCGTAGCTCTCTTGAGATATTAAATAGGGCTTTCAAATCGTTATCTACGTCTAAATTGTAGTACGTGAAGGCTGTGCGGCAGGGAGGTGAAATGCTCTACTCTATAAAAAAATTAAAGAAACAAGCGTAAATGTATTTCGAAATTACATAATTGCTCGGAGATACAAGATTGATGCAAAAAGCATGTGAGGCGTGTTGTGAATACTCATCAGCATATTAATAGATCTAAGAAATACGGTGTCAATAGAAGCTATTACGGTGTCTCATCATTCGCGGAAAAATGACATTATACATCTATCCCTTCTGTAGTGTATGACATGAAAACGTGGATAACTTGTCCCTCCGGCTTCACGCCCGCTGAAGCGAGGCAGGGGCGAAGGTTGCTTTTAATTTTTGCCAGTAGATGGGAGGACGGAAAGATTTGTATTTTTCTCGTGTTTTTTTATTTACACTTTTGGTATATGCATGCAGTTGCATATTTAAACCTTCATAATGGTACTAAGAGAGACGCTCCTTCCACTTCGTGGAAAAGAAGTTTCTTTTAACTTGCCTGTGATTTTTTTATCGTATGCGGATACTGCTTCTCACATTGTCGTGTTCCGCGTTTTCGAGTGGCGTGGTTTAAATTATTATCAAATCCGTGACAGGACTCTCTTCAATCGAAAAAATCTTTCGCCTTTTACTAGAGGTTTCCGTGGCGGGAGTTCATTTGTCTAATTAGACAATTTTTGACTGTGCCCAACGTATACTGTTGGGCCAAATAATTGGTACCATTACAGATTGAGCTGATCTGATTCGATGCCGTCGTCTCCATGTCGTATGTGTTGAAAAGCCTAGTTTGTGATGGATTAACATATTTGCCCCTTATATATTGAATTGATTGACTTTCCCTCGTCATTCACGGGGTATAGTGTCATTTTGCCTTAAGTTGGAGCTAGACAAAGAAATATAATGACTATGAGTTGCGAATTTAGAATTTATTCAACCCAAAACTTCATCCATATACGTATATTTAATAAAGAAATTCCAGCTAATGACGTAGTTAACCTGTCATGAACATATTGAAGGATTTTTCACAAAATGGATGGGAAAATTTTGGTAGATTTTTGGATGGTCCTACAATATCGTCGACTATAAGTGTTAAACGTGGTTCCTAAGTTCTCAGTAGTTTATTCTTAGTTAAAGAAAGCTAGGAGATGTTGCGAAAAGTCTCATGATGTGACTATTGCGTGTGAAATTTCCACTAAGGCGGGACTCGAACCCGCGACCTCAGGATTGGCAGGCGAGTAGTAGACGGCGATATCAACCGCTGGGGCCGAAAAAAAAATTCCCATGCCGGGAATCGAACCCGGGCCTTCTGGGTGAAAGCCAGATATCCTAGCCACTAGACCACATGGGATGATTAATATTCAACAGAACTACTGAAAACTTACTGATAACGCTTGACAAATATAATCGACGATATTTTACGAACGACGAACCCGCATACTCTCGACCAAGAGTTTGTTTCTCAAAGCTACAAGTTACGTGTCTATTCACTTGTAACTTGTGAAATTCCGCTCCTAGCTCCGACGTATGCTAGGTCTGAGAGATGGTCCCTTGTCGATTCATAAAAAATAGGCCATCTTTGGGCGATAGATGTTGTGCGTGAGTGCAAAGTCAATTATGCTATTTCCCCTTATCCTTGTCGGCTCTATCGGGGCGACAATGTCAAGATTTTTATTGCTGGCCCACTGAAAAATGTCTTAATATTCGCATTCGTAATTGGGCAGTTCCAATGAGGGTGCTTGCAATAAAAATCCTCTCCTGTTATGTTTTGTTCGTAATTTGATAAACGTTTATCAAATTTCCCTTCGTCAAAGCTTTTGCTCGGCGGCAGGTAACACGAAAATATCTTTATATAACCTATTTCTGGTATCATATTGGCGCCAATTTCTTCTAATACGTTGCTCTTAATTTCTGATAGAACATGGGCCGTCATGTTTTCCCGGATAATGATTGCGACGCCCCCTGCACTTTTTTCCCCGGCTAGTGGGTATTTCTTTCCGGATTATCTCATATCAGTTATTTTCTTTCCTTAGATGTGTTTCTGACACCATGCAGACATCTTATTATGTTTATTGAGAAAGTGATTTAGCTCTTCTGATTTACTTATTAAGTTTAGCGGTTCATTCCACAAGGAAATGGCCAGTACAGGGACTCGAACCCGCGACCTTTATGATTGGCGGGCGTGTAGTCGACGGCAATAGTAATAGGCGATGTCAACCGCTGGGGCCGAAAAAAAATGTTCCCATGCCGGGAAACGAACCCGGGCCTTCTGGGTGAATGCCAGATAACCTAGTCACTAGACCACATGGGATGATTGACAATCGTAATAAACTACTGAAAACTTACATTGTTTAGGTTCTAAGCCACCTACTCTTTACCGATATGTATATCCTCGGTCGTGGAAGCGTCGGAGCTGTACTGCAGCTCGCGCGGTACTCGAACGCATTACCTCCGGATTGATAGGTACGGACGTCACTACGCCGCCACCGAGGCTGGAAAAAAGGGTTCCCATTCCGTGAATCGAATTCTAAGTGAAATAGCCAGATATCCTAACCACTAGATAACGTAGTGTACTGAATAGAAACTGATCCAAATACAAAAAAAAACAATATTTGACAATTTGTTGACAAAAACTGATCATTTCGTGAAAGGTCATTGTAGTTTTAATAGTCTGTAGATCTCTTGAGATATTAAATAGGGCTTTCATATCGTTATCTACGTCTAAATTGTAGTACGTGAAGGCTGTGCGGCGGGATGGTGAAATGCCCTACACTATAAAAAAATTAAATCAACAAGCGTAAATGCATTTCGAAATTACATAAATGCTCGGAGATACAAGATCTATGCAAAAAGCATGTTAGGAGTGTTGTGAATACTCCTCAGCACATTAATAGATCTAGAAATACCGTGTCAATGGAAGCTATTACGGTATCTCACGATTTGCGGCAAATGACATTATACATCTATCCCTTCTGTAGTGTAATACATAAAAACGGGGATAACTTGTCCCTCCGTCTTCACGCCCGCTGAAGCGAGGCAGGGGCGAAGGTTGCTTTTAATTTTTGCCAGTAGATGGGAGGACGGAAAGATTTGTATTTTTCTCGTGTTTTTTATTTACACCATTGGAATATGCATGCAGTTGCATATTTAAACCTTCATACAGGTACTAAGAGAGACGCTCCTTCCACTTCGTGGAAAAGCAGTTTCTTTTAACTTGCCTGTGATTTTTTTATCGTATGCGGATACTGCCTCTCACATTGTCGTGTTCCGCGTTTTCGAGTGGCGTGGTTTAAATTATTATCAAATCCGTGACAGAACTCTCTTCAATCGAAAAAATCTTTCGCCTTTTACTAGAGGTTTCCGTGGCGGGAATTCATTTGTCTAATTAGACAATTTTTGACTGTGCCCAACGTATACTGTTGGGCCAAATAATTGGTACCATTACAGATTGAGCTGTTCTGTTTCGATGCCGTCGTCTCCATGTCGTATGTGTTGAAAAGACTAGTTTGTGATGGATTAACATATTTGTCCCTTATATATTGAATTGATTGACTTTCCCTCGTCATTCACGGGGTATAGTGTCATTTTGCCTTAAGTTGGAGCTAGACAAGAAATATAATGACTATGAGTTGCGAATTTAGAATTTATTCAACCCAAAACTTCATCCATATACGTATATTTAATAAAGAAATTCTAGCTAATGACGTAGTTAACCAGTCTGAACATAATGAAGAATTTTTCACAAAATGGATGGGAAAATTTTGGTAGATTTTTGGATGGTCCTACAATATCGTCGACTATAAGTGTTAAACGTGGTTCCTAAGTTCTCAGTAGTTTATTCTTAGTTAAAGAAAGCTAGGAGATGTTGCGAAAAGTCTCATGATGTGACTATTGCGTGTGAAATTTCCACCAAGGCGGGACTCGAACCCGCGACCTCAGGATTGGCAGGCGAGTAGTAGACAGCGATATCAACCGCTGGGGCCGAAAAAAAATGTTCCCATGCCGGGAATCGAACCCGGGCCTTCTGGGTGAAAGCCAGATATCCTAGCCACTAGACCACATGGGATGATTAATATTCATCATAACTACTGAAAACTTAGTAACAACGCTTGACAAATATAATCGACGATATTTTACGAAAGACGAACCCGCATACTCTCGACCAAGAGTTTGTTTCTCAAAGCTACAAGTTACGAGTCTATTCACTTGTTACTTGTGAAATTCCGCTCCTAGCTCCGACGTATGCTAGGTCTGAGAGGTGGTCCCTTGTCGATTCATAAAAAAATAGGCCTTCTTTGGGCGAATGATGTTGTGCGTGAGTGCAAAGTCAATTACGCTATTTCCCCTTATCCTTGTCGGTTCTATCGGGGCGACAATGTCAAGATTTTTATTGCTGGCCCACTGAAAAATGCCTTAATATTCGCATTCGTAATTGGGCAGTTCCAATGAGGGTGCTTGCAATAAAAATCCTCTCCTATTATGTTTTGTTCGTCATTTGATAAACGTTTATCAAATTTCCCTTCGTCAAAGCTTTTGCTCGGCGGTAGGTAACACGAAAATATCTTTATATAACCTATTTCTGGTATCATATTGGCGCCAATTTCTTCTAATACGTTGCTCTTAATTTCTGATAGAACATGGGCCGTCATGTTTTCCCGGATAATGATTGCGACGCCCCCTGCACTTTTTTCCCCGGCTAGTGGGTATTTCTTTCCGGATTATCTCATATCAATTATTTTCTTTCCTTAGATGTGTTTCTGACACCATGCAGACATCGGATTATATTTATTGAGAAAGTGATGTAGCTCTTCAGATTTACTTGTTAAGTTAAGCGGTGCATTCCACAAGGAAATGGCCAGTACAGGGACTCTAACCCGCGTCCTTTATGATTGGCGGGCGAGTAGTCGACGGCAATAGTAATAGGCGATATCACCGCTGGGGCTGATAAAAAATGTTCCCATGCCGGGAAACGAACCCGGGACTTCTGGGTGAATGCCAGATATCCTAGTCACTAGACGACATGGGATGATTGACAATCGTAATAAACTACTGAAAACTCACATTGTTTAGGTTCTAAGCCACCTACTCTTTACCGATATGTGTATCCTCGGTCGAGGAAGCGTCGGAGCTGTACTGCCGCTCGCGCGGTACTCGAACCCATTACCTCCGGATTGATAGGTACGGACGTCACCACGCCGCCACCGAGGCTGGAAAAAAGGGTTCCTTTTCCGTGAATCGAATTCTAAGTGAAATAGCCAGATATTCTAACCACTAGATCACGTAGTGTACTGGATAGAAACTGATCCAAATACAAAAAAAAATATTTGACAATTTGTTGACAAAAACTGATCGATTCGTGAATGGTCATTGTAGTGTTAATAGTCTGTAGATCTCTTGAGATATTGAATAGGGCTTTCAAATCGTTATCTACGTCTAAATTGTAGTACGTTAAGGCTGTGCGGCAGGGTGGTGCAATGCCCTACACTCTAAAAAAATGAAATCAACAAGCGTAAATGCATTTCGAAATTACATAAATGCTCGGAGATACAAGACTTACGCAAAAAGCATGTGAGGCGTGTTGTTTTTTTCCTCTGTAATCGTGCATAAAAGTATATTTAAGATCTGATTCTGGGTAGAGTGACCTTGGTCACATTTATGTATCAAAGGTAATTAGTTTGCCCGTTTATCCCAGAAATCTTTAAAGCCATCATTACTCAGTCACAATTCAGCTTTACAGTTATGTATGCCTTGTCATTTATGTACCCCGCAGTACTCCAAAGTGATTCAAAAGACTCACTCAAGTGAACGAGTCATTGAAGTGACGTGATCCAAACGACTCAAGTCAATAAATAGAATCATTTGGCCCACCTCTATTAAAAAAAAATAATATATTAAATAATATATTATATATATAAGATCAAATTTCGTCTTGTCTAATTTTTTTAATAATTAGACAAGACGAAAGATTTTTTCGATTGAAGAGAGTTCTGTCACGGATTTGATAATAATTTAAACCACGCCACTCGAAAACGCGGAACACGACAATGTGAGAGGCAGTATCCGCATACTATAAAAAAATCACAGGCATGTTAAAAGAAACTGCTTCTCCACGAAGTGGAAGGAGCGTCTCTCTTAGTACCTATATGAAGGTTTAAATATGCAACTGCATGCATATTCCAGTGGTGTAAGTAAAAAAAATTGGGTGTGCTTAGGACCACACGGGAGAAGTGTAAACTTCTATGTCGATATTCTGATATATATACTATATAAAAAATATTTCATCATTTGTAATATTTTGCATTTTATACAAAGGTGTTTGTATTATATAATTCAGCCACGCTTTAATCACTCTTTTGTTCACTACGCCGTGCAGAAAGCTAGACTTATGAATTTTTTCTCTCTTTATGTGAACGTACATACAGTGATCATCATCGACATTTTGCGGTAATTTACTCACCATTGCATTAACCTCAACTGGAACATTGATTACTTGACCATAAATCCCAAACTGACCGTGGATATGTCCCAGTGTATTTGCATGAAAGGAATTCGGGGTGATATTAATCTTTCAGTCACCAAATCTAATGGGAAATTTTTTAAACTATCTGGAAATGGGCGATATTTGAAACCATTATTTACTTATAGTTGTAGAATATTATTTTTGTGATACAGGTTGCACATATCTGAAATTCCGATTTCTGAACCGGAACAATTTTCCTGATTAATATTATGCTTTTTGTACTGTCAACATTGGTAAATGTTTTTAATCATTTTGAAACCAAAGTCTATCACAACCATCGCAAGCATGTCCAAATTCATTATTAATCAATTGCTTTATAAACTCTTTATGTGCCGACAAATGTGTTGAGAATGAGCTGTACATTATTTGCTGTTGTGGTTGTGCTTGTATTAGAGATTCGTTAATAATATTTTCGTTTGACTTATCTTTTTCATTCCGCCGTTGAACGAAATCGTGCACAACATTATCAACATTTGAATTTGACTCACCCCGATCCTCTCCTCCATCAATCAGCATAGCCGGAATATGAAGATCTGGAGATGGTCCACCACTTTCAGAATTAGGATAGGTAATATCTTTCCGCGGTATAAATGACACCTCTCTCGTAGAGGGACCGGCTATTTGCGAACAATGAATTATACGATCTCTCTTGGGACGAATGATAGTTTTTTGGAGGGCCCCGCTATTTGGCAATCATTCATTTCCATAGTTTGTAGTAAATCATCGGTCCCTTGTCTCTCCCTGTAATTTGTAGAACGAATTTATCCTGGCTCTTTCTATGAGCAGCATCTTCATTTCCTACACAATCTTTATTCTCGACATCTGCTTTTTTCTTAGCACGATAATTTCTGGCATATTTGGCTTTTTTCCTCTTGTTTTCCGCTTCCTGTGCACTGTGCACATTCATTATTTCTTGCGCGGTAATTTCTGGCGTATTCACCTTTTTTTCTCTTCCGATCCATGTTAGTTTTTTTCCAATTCGGGATCAGCGTCAATTCTCCCCAATTCTTTCTTTTTAGCGCGATAATTTCCGTCATCTTCGGCTTTTTTCCCCTTTCTTTCATCTCACTATCCTTCCGCTAAATTATTCAATTGTAAAATCTCACCCATTTCGTCTATTTTTTCACTACTCCTTTGATCTTCTTGCCGCTCTCTTCCACTTTCTGCATTTTCAAACATTGCGGATTCAACACAAGTTATGTTGCCTTCATGACGTTTGTCCATGTTTCCGTGCCTACAAAAGAATTCCAAAATAATAACATTTCTCGATATAGCAGATCAGGTGCGTAGGTCAAATTTCCTAAAGAAATTCTCATAATCACCCACTTTCTATGAAAAACCATTTTTACCCCACAAATTTGTCGGAAAAAGAAACTTTTTGACAAGTTCAGAACAAAATCTGAAAGAAATTGTCAAGAATTGTTCCCAAAAAAAATTCTCAAAAAAAAGAAAAAGCTCCACCGCTAGGAATATATCTTGGGACCTTAGGTACGTGGGACGACGACTCCAACAACTACGCCCTTTTAGTCTGTTAAAGTCAAAGCGTTCTCATGAGTTTACATTCCGGGGCCCCGGAAAGAAGAATCTGACGGTACGTGACGCGAGTTTGCTCTATTTCCCCCATGCCAAAAGTGGCCAACGGGCTCCGAAATTTGGAGGGTGTGTGTTTTATGCATACCTTATTCCTTCAAACGGTTCAAATCCGATTTTTAATTTCGAGTGATCCCTCCTAATAGGCGTCATAATGGCGTCACCTTCACCATACGCCGAGCCTCCTGAAACAAAACAAAATATTCCTAACTGATGGTAATTCGCGCTCCTCAATTACTCTTCAATTGTATTTAAAACACTGGGAACAAACTGGCCAGATTGGAGTTCCAAACTTATACATGGCCCAGAGGGCAAAGGCGATGGTGGGTCGCTGTTTAAGGATGTACGAGGCTTGGCCACCGGTATTTAAGATGTGGGTGTGGAGGAGAATGGAGAAATTTTGGTGGACTAAGACGACGGCAAACGAGGAAGTTCTTGGTATGGTGGATGAGATAACTTCGTGAGTAGATTAGGAGGTGGCCGAGTAAGTGGTTGGAAGAATTAATGAGAGATGGAGAGATGCTGAATGTCGTGACTGAATGGTTGTAAAAGGAACAATTCAGTTAGTTACGTCCCACACAATTTATTTTTCCTCTACCGGCTTCAACGTTTCCACGTAATTTTCAAGAGACTGAGATTATATTATAGAAGGGGGCATTGATTAGTATGTGGGATAGAAAAACTGGTAGGAGAGGGTGAAGAGAAGTAAGACGTACACTGAGATTAAGAAAAACGCGGGACTTGCGCCTGTGAAAATATGGAGGATTTTTCCCTAACTTCACCAGTAGATTATCCCAACAATAATATATGTATATTGTAGATATTACGCAATAAATGGTAGTGAAACGAACTTTGTAATTTCCACAGTTTATTTCTGAATGTACATTCTGATAAACTGTGTATAAATAAACTATACCTAGTGCATTCTGAAATAAACTGTGGAAGTTACAAAGTTATTTTTACTCTCAATACGACGACCTTCTACCAAGTAAAACTTTCAACTTTTGAACATATTACGTCATAACATTCATCCATTTTTTTTCAAGGCGTAGGAAGTTCCCAGCGCAATGCTATACATGGTCCAGGTCGTAGAAAGGTCATAGCTCAACATTGTACGTTTTACTGATTATGGAGGCCTCGTAAAGTGAATTGTGAAGTTGATAAACGGGCTACAGCAATCAAACTTGTCTCTTATTTCCTCGGTAGCCGTGCCCTTGCGGACTCACGGACCGCGAAAGTCTCGTAGACTCGGGCGGACCTCTGAAGCGATGGAGATCTCATGACAAGAACTGACTTACGGCCGGACAGCTGCAACGAAATCTCCCCTTGGTTTCGGAGGCGGAATCGGAGGGTGGGGAGCTCGGGGTTCGGAGATGTGACGACTTCCGAATTCAGGAGGAGGGATTGGGAAGAGCCAAGATCAGGGAGAGCTACCACTCATCCCACCGGAAGTAGTGTGGAGGACTTGGGGAAGAGAAGGAGCGAGGAGGAAGGAGGTTAGGAAGACGTAGTTTATTCTATCAAAGGCAAGAGATCGCTCAGTACTGTACGAAATTACAGTACAATGCAGTGGAGAATTTCACGGTGGACGGCTGCCCGGGGTCCATGAACCCGGAGGAGCCCACAGACTACCAAGCCAGGAAATGGTAGTATTATTCGCGTGATAACGTTTTAATTGAACAAATCTGAATTTTTACCGAGTCTCAAGCACACATTTTATACGCATACTCGCAATCCTTGTATGTGATTTTGTGCATGTGATTTGACAATGTGATTTTTATTTTCATGCAATTAAATTTTTGTACGTGTTCAAACAAATATTTGAAGAATAATAATTACGTTATTTTCATTATTACTCTCGTTTTTCATTATATTCCGTGTTGTTTAATAAAAAATAAATTAAAAATTGTAGTCATTATGTAAGCGCATGGCTATGGATATAATGATTGGTATTCGTAAATTTATCAAATTAATAAATTTATGAAATTACTTATAGAATGGGCTACATTTAGTTCCACTACCCGGGTCTCCCAAAAACCGAATTCCGCCACTGGTACAATACTATATAATTTGATCGTGAGGCTGTGTTGCTGCCTGAGATCTCACAGGGATTACAGGGGCTCCTGAGTAACTTCATAAGTCAACAAAGAATGGAATCGAGGGCGAGTGCGACAAAGATGAAATTTGTCGTTTTTGACTTGCATAATTGGATAACTCCATGGGGTTACTAATTGTATAACTTAGTTCATCTATGGAAGACTCAGTTCTCTAGGTGACTAAGCACCATCTCGGCTTATAAGTGTAATGACCAGAAAAGATCATACTCTATTCTTTGCCGAAGATGAGTAACAGCACTACTGTGTATGCATAGTGCTGCCACCATATAGCATTTTTAAAACTGCTATATACATATTTACTTATTTCATTGTTGAATTCATCCATAACTTTCTATAAAAAAATAAACGACGCTTCGTCACCTATGTTACCGAGCCTTCCAGTTAGTGTTGCCGCGAGAAGAGACTTGAGGTCAGTCTCGTTTTTCGTACTCGGGTCTCGTCTCGGTCTCGAGTCTCGTCTAGATTTTATTCTTGTAGATTTGACACACATTAGGATTGAAACCCGAAATCATTTTACGTTGTAAAAGGGTTAAACTCTTCGTATCTTTTGTCTCCATTTACGCCGTCCAAGATTCCTATTCCTCTTCTCCCTCTCCCATACTTGTCAAAAATACTTCACTCTGTCACCACCTTCAGCGTGTAAACTACCCCTCAATACACCCTCTAGGTAATTTTACTCCCTCATCGTTATTTTTCCTGTCAGCTTCCTATCCTCTCTGACGATGTACTGAACTCTCTTCCTCTTCGCCTTGTCTTCCGCAAATCGGCCGTATAATTAATTGAACCTGATCGTCAGTAAATCTAAGAGTAGTAGTAGTGGTAGTATTTTTGTTTCGCGTGCTTCGATGGCTAAGGTCATTTCGCACATACTGTCTGCCGCGTGCAGACAGGGGCAACAGCACCCGGTCGAATCGGAAAATCAGCCCTCCAAACTCGAGCCGAGCCCAGCGATGCGTTGACTGATCGGGAACAGGTGTTTCCATTTTGGCTAGCCGTTGCCCTGCAAATCTGACCTTATCCGTTTTCCTCTTAATTTCATCCCCACTTCCAACTCTTCCCACGCTCTTCAGCCCAATAAGTTACAGTATACGTCAAAAAGCAAAAGATATAGTGGGCATAGTGGATATCCTTGCCTCACTATCGTTGCCCACTCCAATTCGCAGTCACCTACAATTTACTGCACGATCTGACTCATGTGCAGATTTCTCATAAGGCCATCTAATCCTCCCTATACTAATAATCCCTCTAGTCCGCTTGTATGTTTTTAGAATTTTGCAAATTAGAATGTAATATTTATATTGGGAAATCAATCGAGTTCTATGAAAATTTTCGGGATAAGACAAATATTGCATGCAATAACCCCAGTAAAGTAATAAAAAATCGTATAATTACTTATTATCTTTAGCGATTCCAAGTATTGCATGTTGAAACAAAACAAGTGGTCATTTTTCATTTAAATTATTAAAACTTTTAACTGCCCCATGCTAACAAATTTCCCCCTCCTTTTGTGTTTCTTCCTTCGTTTAAAAAAGAAAAATGAATGATAACTTTCCCAAACAACGTTTATTGCGCATGCGATGTACAACATGACTGTTCAAATACTAATTAGCACTTAACCTGGTGAATTATTAGCGAAATATGCCTCACCAGTCATAAGTGCAAGACTTTTATGTTAAAATTTTATAATTGATCATTCATTCTACAGAAAAAGGTGACAACATGTATTTATTAAATTTAAATATTCCAAACGTATATGAGCCTAAGAAGTAAAAGAAACTTATAGGGGGCGAAGTAAATTGAATTGAAACACAAAATAAATAATAATAGTAGTATTTATTAGATATAAAACAAGATACAATTTGCATTAGTCTTCGTCATAAGTTAATATACAGAATTACAATCGTATTAATTACAAGAATTACAGAATTAAAAATACAGAAAATATTATTAATACAAATACAGAAGATTTTAAATTACAAGAAAATCATTTCATCCTTGTCACTATCGAGGAATTCTTCAATGGAGTAAAAGGCCTTTTTTATGAGCCAGGCATACGCAACTCTTTTAAATTTTTAAGACTAACAAGTTTGACTTCGGCAGGTAAACTATTATACAGGTGCAACTTAGTTATTTGGAATGATTTATAAGTTTTGGATAGTCTGCAATAGGGAACATTAAGGATATCTCTGTTTCTTGTATGGTTGTGCACATTTCCTCTTGTCTCCAATGAGTTTAGATTTGCCTTTACGTCACAAAGACACTTCATTGCATACATAGAGTACAGGGTCAAAATGCCGAATTTGGTGAAGAGTGGCTTACAGTGATCCCTGGGCTGGGCACAAGAAACTACTCTAACTGCCTTTTTTGTATTTTAAATAGGCGTAAGGAGGATGAAGAATAGCCCCATAGCTCGATGCCATAGTTTATGTGGCAGTGAAATAAGGCAAAATATGCTGGAGTAATGTATTCTTTTGGGATCAGTGCTTTAATTTTACGTAGCATGTACACTGCCTTTGATAGTTTACCTAAAGTGGCTAATACATGAGGTTCCCAGCTTAATTTGTGGTCCAGTTCAAAGGCGAGCAGCTGATAGTATCATCAGTATCATTTGAACATGCTGTATTACATTAGGAGAAAGCAAGTGATTGGGTTTTGTCATTGTTTAAAACAAGCCCATTGGCAGAGAACCATTTAGTTGCTTCAGACATAATCGACTTTGATGGTGTTGAGCAGAGTATTTGAATTATAGATGAAAGTGGTGTCGTCAGCATAGAGTAACGATTTACACGAAATATTTTATGGTAGGTCATTTATCAAGATGAGAAATAAAAGAGGCCCAAGAATTGAGCCTTGGGGGACACCATAACTAATGCTTAGGGGTGACGATAGATTACCATTGATGTAAACACATTGACAGCGATCTGAAAGATATGATTCCATGAGTTGAAGCTCAAGATTACTGACACCATAATAGTGTCAATAGGGAACTTGCATACATATCAGATATAATCATGAGCCCCAAAACTCAATAGAAATATATGTTTGCGTTTCACGGTGAAGTTTTTTATTATTTTTTGACGTTGTTAGCGATATTTAATTCATTAAAGTTCAAGAAAATTTTCAAACACAAGTGAGAATCGAAAACGCCCGATGATTGGCTGGTGGCAAAGTGACGTAATTATTCAGTACGCGGAAGCAGCATACCGCTGCAGGGCTAGTATTTGATCTTTATTTTCCTCCATTGAAAGCCATATATTGCGTAAAGATGACGGAATAAGTTTATTGTAAGGAAATGATGGAACCTTTGATTATTCCACAAAAATTTTCATTTCGCTTGCCGACTATAAAGGTTTCGACTTGTTAGTTAAGTCATTTTCAAGGGCTTTGGTATTGAGTTACACAACATTTCTCAAATTTCATATTATTATCGATTATGTATAGATACTTCATTAAAGGGTCCACTTCCCAAATATTAAAATATCCCCCCTTTGAAAAATGAAGGCGATGTCTAACCATTGACGATAGGTCGTAGTTATATATATGTGAGTTATAAATGTTGAATGCTGAGTGAAATATATATATGGATACCTAATGGTGATCCCCCAACGCTTATCATTTTCAAAGCATTGACGACATAAGTTGAAACATTGGTTGACAAGCGAACTAAGAAATAATAATTAAAAATACAAATTAAGGCCTTGATAATGTCTTCGTAGGCCAAATTCTTGGACAGGCAGTGAAACAAAGTATGTATTGTAGCCAAGACAAAATTTCTTTCATTTCATATTATTATCGATATACTGGAATAGTGTAACCTGCCCTTAATAAAATCTATCCTCTCTTTAACTGCGCGCATGGCAACGTCTAATCACTTTTAACCATATCGGTAGTATATAAATATTTATTCTTTTAAAATTGTGTGCAGACGGTGAACCGGTGATCCCTCCACGCTTTCCGTGATCCAACTGTTTTCCCATGATTTTTACCAGGATTTTGACGTTCCCATTACAAAAAGACACGACGGTTACCACTATTCCCTGATCTTACGAGGGTAACTCAATGCTAGTAGGACCATCTACCATGGTAGGCGTTTTCGAGCGTTTCCATTACTAGCATTGCGTGAGTAAAGAGTTACCGTCGAAGAAATGTCAGTAGTGGAAACGGGGCCTGATTCCCTCATGATTGCAAGGTATTTCAGTGAAACTGAGGACTTCGTCGGCGCCGAAAAATGGAAAGGTAATATATGGAGTAGCTGATGTGCTTCTGAAATGTTTTCTAGTTCATAACAATGTTTAATTTGCATTTAATCAGCTCGTAATGACGAAAGCGTATATTTATGTGAGATGTGAATTATTTTTGTAGGTCCGGTAGAGAATTTTATGGTGACTCGGCAGTGGGTTATGTGCAGGTGAAAAAGTGTGGAAATATGGAAATTTTACTTACATTAAAGTGATCTTTCCACACATAGCACACGAATTTATGGCTTATTTTTCCGTGACGCTCATCTCGACGAAGGGCATGCATCCAAGCTTTTCTACTTTTTTCCTCCTTCGGAACGCTGACGAAAATTTTGTCTGGAGTACAAATAGACGTGTTTTTGCACATCGGAACAATGCACCACTTGTAATTTTTCCTTTTTTCAGTCATTTTCTCCTTTAAAACGCAACGTGGTTCTTCCAAACTTGATGCTACGAGGTTGTGGGGCTAGATCTACGACTTCTACTGAATTGTGACGTCACGGCGTAAGATTAGTGGGGGCGGTATTTTTTAGCTTTCGAAACTCGGCAGATTTTTGGGAGTCATTTTCTAGTGTATAAACTGAATTTTGAGCGGAAAAAATTATATTGCGGTAACATGTATTTGCTGTAGAATATCACCATACTGTCTATTAAAAGTATGCAATTTCCCTATTCCTCCTCCCCAAACAAAGAAATTAAAATCACGAAAACCCTTCAAAAGCAAAAATAGGGATGATGCTGCTTTATTTTGGATCATAGTGATTGGATTCCATGTAGACACTGTCATTACTTTTTAAATATTAAACATTTTAAATTGGCATAGTATCTATAATTATGTACAATTTGGTTTTACATTTATTTTTTTAAACCGATGAATATTAATACAAGATCAAAGCTCAAAATTTTAGCTAAGTACAAACTATCTATTTGTGTTTTCTCTTCAAGGTCAACGAATTGATTCTGTCACTTTTCAGGGTAAATCCGTCCTTCCGACGCATCTGCTTCGATGGATAATAATTTTGAATGCCTCCATTAGCTTCGAGGGGTGGAAAACAAATCACGTCTGCCACGCAAGCGAAGAACAAATGAGGCGCGATGAGCGCAGTTGTCAGGTGAAGTCGGTGTCGGTGCCCTTTTTATGAAATGTTTTTCTTGGAATTGCGGTGAGGGTCAAAATTAATAACATTACTTAAAGCATGTGTGCCAATCTTAGACCATCGAATATTAATAATTGCCATGAATGACGTACCGAAAGTCGATGCTCGCTCGATACAAAACAAATTGCTTGACTGGGAAAGGCTTCAAAATCCATTAGCTCCATTAACTTCTCTTCAGGAAGATGCAATAGATGATCTATCTAAAATATTAAGCTCACGGCCACTTCCATCTGGGGTAAGAGGTCCTTCTCATTGGATTTTCTATGATAATTTGAAATAAATGTCATTTACTCAGTGAGTTATGTTGTGATCTTCTGATTTATTTGTATTTTTAGTTACACCGTGAAAATGAAGACACTTCCAAAGTGCTTAATGTGGCAGGAGTGGATGACCATGTTGGATTATCGCCAAGTTTTTCCGACCTAGTTTGTGGCAAAATTCGGATAGAAACTTCCAAACAGGTAGTTCCTCTGTAATTGCAAAATGTGTGGAAGTTTATTTCTATTTCTCCAGGTAGACTTAAGCACATCCCATGTTATGGTCACCGTCTCATTTATTTTAGTTCCTAAATTGGTATTCTGGCGTTGAAGAAGAATTGATGAAGGAAAATGATGTGGTCTATGAGAGCTACCAAAAACAACTTGAACAGCACCGTGATGAATGCAGTGCCCTTCTAAATCAGGTTTATTGTCATATATATTGTGACTTTCATTTTTATTGAGTGAACGATGCCTGGTGTTGTTGATTGTTATTTAATATTTTCTTACTTAAGCCATTCCCCTATCTATTGCAGATTGAAACTGCTTTGAGCGACTTGGGTATTTTAAATGAACAGTATCAATTGGTCTCCACTAAAACTAATTCCCTGCATGAAGTCAGTGAACATCTATTGTCAGAGCAGGTATGTGGACGTAGAATATGTGACATATTCAAATGGATAGGGGTGAAGTTAATTATGTGAGAGTGAATTTTCCGGCATACATCCTTTTCTGACTTTTACTAGACTTTCATGGACTATTTTAACAACGTATGTTAATTTCAGAATAAGCTGATTGATATTGCTAATGAAGTGGAAAAGCGCCTGCATTATTTCACTGAAGTCGATAGACTGATGAGCCGCTTGGAATCCCCTACGTTGTCTCCATCTAGTGAAGCATTCATTCGAATCCTTGATAAGCTTGACGAATGTATTGAATACATGGGAAGTCATGTGAGTTAATCCTTAATTTTGACATCTTCTTCATGATTACTGTGTTTTATGAAAACTTGGAATAATCTCCAATGCCATTCAAATTAGCTTTCAGCAATAACAAATAGAGCCGTAATTACTTAATTTATGCATTGGAACATATATGCATGCCCTGGAAAATCTAATGTAGTTCACAAGTAGTGGAATATATTAAGGTTTATATTGTTTCTGCTCAAGAGGAGGCAAATACAAGGAACAAAAATGTCCATACATTAATTCAACTTCCGAATTTTTACTGCAGCCAAAATATAAAGAGTCAAGTGCCTATTTAGCCAAATACAAGCATGCACTGGGTCGTGCTGTGGCACTGGCAAGAACCTTTGTGGTTAATACCTTTGAAAGTGCAACTCGGCAAGCTCAGGAGAGTACAGCCGATGCTGGAAATGGGTCAACAGCAGATCCATCGGCGAAAACGTTTGCTCTTTTGTATGGAAGATTCAGGGCCTCTGCTCCACGTGTGAGGGAACTGCTGAAGCAAGTGGAAAGTCGTTTGGAAAAAAGTCCTGAGTGAGTGATGCAGTGAAATATTTATATTTATTTTAAAATTGTATCCATGAAGTGGAATTTTTCAAAGTTTGAGCTTCTATGTAAATTGGGTACTTAATTGGCTTATAGTGGAGATTTGGGTTCAAACCTCAGAAGTGACCAGGGTTTTTCTGTGAAATCACTATCCTTAATTTAGTACCTTGTGGAAAGCTTTTCGAGTGCATCTTTCATATGGGGCTTAAAACTCTGGATGCCTCGGTGCCTTTGGCTATTGCCAACCATGAGTTTCTCTCCACCTACCCTTACCTGAATAATCCTACCTTTACCAACCTATCCACTTGTCTTTAATGGTGTGAATGATGGTTGGTTATTTGTGGGAATCAACAAATAACTGAGATCATTTGCACCATTAAGGACAGGTGAGTTGGTTGGAAAGGTAATTGAAGAATGGAGGAAAGGTCGAGGGAAACCTGGCATTGGCCTGCTCTTAACTAAATGTGCCTTGTTGACTATGGTTTAATATCCTATCCAATGGACAGAGTACAGTATTTTAATTGCTCTCCTCATGGCACCGAAGCAAGTATTGGGATCTCATGCAAAAATCTCTGCCGCCACCGGAATTCGAACACAGGTCCTCAGGATGGGGATCAAGTACTCTAGCCACCACATCAACTTGATTCCCTGGTGTGAATGACCTAAGTTTTTGGTAGCCTCTCATAATCATACTTCTTGTAGCTTTTTTGTTACCTATCTCTCCTAATTAAGTGTCCATTAATTTCTGGAAAGGTACGGTAGTAGGTAATTATATTTTTCCTTCGGTTAGGTATCATCACCTACTCACAGAGTGCCATCAGTGCTACGTGAACCAGAGGGAGCAGATAGTGGGTGAAAGTGTTGCAGCAGGAGTGGCTGAGCTTACACAGCCACCATCTCAGATGGCCAGTGCTGGGGGGAAGGAGGGCTCAGTGCAGGGGCCCAAAAGCCAAGGCAGTACCCTATGGAGGGGTGGGAGTGCTATTCATGGGCTGCGAGGAGATCACTGTGCTATATTTCGGTCTGCTTGTGCCTTTCTTGTGAGAGTGTGTGAGGATGAATATCAACTTTTCTTCCAGTTCTTCTCAGCTCCATCTCCACTTCTTACGTAAGATTTTTTAAATTAATTTTGGAATGCCCTCAAGTAGGAAAATCTTGTTGAATTGGAGTAGCAATAAAAGAATGCATATGAATTCAAAATATACAATATTTTCAAAATATTTTATATTTTCATTGAGTTACTTAATTGAATGTAAATGGGTAAAGTCATCATTTATGGATATCAAATTGTTTGAATTCATTAAGTGAGACCTATAGGTTCAAAGTAATGAATTATTAAGTTAGTGTGGATACTGGCCTCAAATTCTTAGTTTTCTCTAGCTTTTTTGTTGAAGGAGTAAGGAATTTTGTCACTTTGATGACTAAATTGGAAGTGCAGTGGTACTCCAACCAGATCCTGGTCAAATGGAAGACAAAGCTTCAATTCTAAAGTTGTTATCTAGCACACCTTTTCTACAAGGTGTGTTTCAAGAGTAATAGTGGCCAGTAGAATGCATGCATTTCTAATTATTTATTTATTCTCACTACTCTTGAAGACT
This sequence comes from Pyrrhosoma nymphula, assembly GCA_963573305.1. Classification (NCBI taxonomy): domain Eukaryota; kingdom Metazoa; phylum Arthropoda; class Insecta; order Odonata; family Coenagrionidae; genus Pyrrhosoma; species Pyrrhosoma nymphula. The sequence continues at coordinate 77,931,380 of OY754328.1, read as the reverse complement.
TAAATAAATGCTGCCTGTTGGTAGGATTATAGTAACATGGATGAAATGCTTAGAATATGCTCATAAACACATTGTTGCAATTTGTACAGTCAGAAAATGTATTGACTTTTTCTCTGCATTAGCTAATATAATATGTTTTCATTCAAATTATATCTATGATGTTTTTCACCTAATATGACTTGCCGTATTTGATGGCATATAAGACGCACCAAAAGTTTTTCCAAAGTTAAAAAAAATCTTTTAAAAATCACCCCAGGTCATACACGTGAAGGTATGGCCTTCCACAGGCTAATGGTCACTTCGCTCGAGTGTGTACAACTGAAATGGGAGTGCGTCTTATATGCCGTCAAATGCGGTAATTCAAAACTAACTAAACATAGATGAATAAAACTTCTCTGAGCATTCAAAGAAGTGTGTCAGCTATCATTGCTATGCTCTCAGTTTTGGGTCAGTGTCACTCACCAACCAAGAGAGTGGTGAATGTATTGTACCATATAATTTTGGAATAATAACCTGGGATAAACCCTGAAATCCCTCATTTCATCATTAGTGATCACCCTGAAATATGACACATTATTTTGGAAGAAAATTTGTAAAGGTATTTTATTTTTTTAGTATAACCTTTTCTATTTCTACTTCTTTTTCATTTTCATAGCCCTTTCTTGAGTCACTTTTGTGTGGTGATAAATGAAATGTTTATAAGGCTTATTATGTTGCATACTTATGATGCCACTTTTCATTTTCAGAGCTTACTTGGAAGGTCTGTGTACTCATTTGTATGATGCACTCCGGCCTCTTGTCATCCATGTGAATCATTTGGAGACTCTGGCAGAACTGTGTTCAATCCTTCGTGGAGAGATGCTTGAGGATCATGTCCAGGCCAGTCGTAAGTTTTTTCAATGGCAAGAAAGGGGTTTCAGAGATAGGCCTTTCAATGGCAGACCATGGGAAAGTGTTTTGAGGTTCCTTGAGAAATTTATTCTGGCCTTTTCTTCGTCAATATTTTCCTACCTTTTTTTTTTCAAGGTATGTTTAGGAAAAAATTATTCATTGTGCCTCCCTTTTTGAGGTCCTAAAAATCCTCTCCCTGTTGCTGCACACGTGAAAATCCAATTTCATAATAGTAATAATAATTTATTCACACCGAATTGGCAATATACATTGCATGGTTTCGTCAAGGGTAACATGAAAATAAACATCAAGTCATAAAATAAAGTACTGTATAATGGGTTTACATACATTCATTTAAATATTCACTGATTTCATAATAGGCTTTACATGCCAAAACGTTTCGTAATTTGACCTTGAATAAGGAAGGGGGACAACTTTTTATCTCAACCGGTAGTTTATTGAAAATTATGGCTGGAGTGTGATGAGGTCCCTTGAGAGCTGGAGATAGATGGTGACTTTTGAGGTGAACATCACCTTTTGTGTGAGTGTGATGGTCGTGCCATTCTTCATTGCTTGGAAAATGCTGATGATGCAGTTTAACAAAAGTGGCACAGTTCAAGATAAATATGGAAGGAAGTGTTGATATTTTTAGGGCCAAAAAGATAGGTTTACCAGGAGTCCTTTTTGGGACTTGAACCATAGCTTTTATTGCCTGCTTCTGTAGAGAAAATAGTTTTTTTGCATGGTATGAGATTCCCCAGATCTTATTGCCATAAGATATATGAGCATGAACATTAGCATGGTAAATAAGTTTGAGGGTAGCAGGAGATAGAAAAGGTGCCAGCCTTCTGAGCATAAAAATACCAGTGCTAACCCGATTCATGATGGCCTTGATATGAGGTGTCCATTTAAGGTCATCCGAAACTAGGAGACCCAAGAATTTAACACAATTACTTCGGGAAATAGGCTCATTCATCAGTTTAAGTTGATGATTAGTCATAAATGTGACAGTCTTGGGGTGGAAATCCAGGAAAAGTTTTATTAGTGTTAATTGATAGATGGTTGTTATTGAACCACTCAGCCATCCTAGAAATGGAGGTATTGATGGAGTTTAGCAGATCAGAAATATTACTGGAATGTGATAGGCGTGAAGTGTCATCGGCATATAACACAGCATCACCTTGAGGAAACAGGTTTGGCAGGTCGTTCACAAAAATAATAATTGCCAAATTACAGACGAAAGAAAAGCCAATATTAAAAGTTTTAGTTGACAAGCTTGAGGGCAGTAGAGTAGTTGCAAGAACATCAATAAGAGTGGCAGATTGAGTTGTCACTCTATTGGGATCACAATTTAGCACTGAAAGCCCAAAGCTTTGAAATAGATTTATCAAGTCACATTTATCATTGGAGACGCATAACAAATCAATATTAACATCACCGCATAATAAGATAGCCTGTAGATATAAAGAAGTAGCCAACATAAGAGCATCATTAAGGGCTTCAAAAAATTCAAAGACACAACTGCCTGGTGATCGATACACAAGTATGACATATTTGTTATTACCAACTTTCAGAATGGCTCCACAACATTCGAAAGTTTTATCAACACTAAGAATTTGATTCAAACTGGTAACACATAACTTAGGACTAGCATAGATAGAAACACCGCCACCTTTACACTGATTGCAACAGTAGTAGGAGATTAAGCTGAGGCTTTGAAGGGCAAGAACAGAGATTTCATTCACCCTTAGCCAATGTTCTGCAATAATCACTATATCAGATGCAAGTTCTTGGATAGCACATTCAATTTGAAAAGTTTTGTTCCGAAATGATTAAGTATTAAAATAAAGAAGGTTTAGCAATTTAGTTTAGGAATGTTTAAAGGTAAGCATCGGTCGTGGGATGAAATTGCATTTAAATTGGAACTAGGTCCAGCCCCTAGTCATATTTGCGTAGGTTTGAGAGAACCTGAAGCGGGAAGGTGTTGGGTTATTGGAGGAGAAGGAGAAATAGGGTTCATGGTTGAAATGGAGAGGGGTAGCACATATGCAGAGTTGTAGAATGAATCCAGTATGGAGTTCAGGGTCTGCTGGTTATTGAAGAATTTGTGTTTGAAATATTGTTGCCATCTAAATCACCATTAACAGGTAGGAACCATAAAAAAATAAATTACCTTTCTTTTCTATAAATTCAGACAAGTTTGTGGTCAATATTTTAGTTGATATAGTATTTTAGAACTTTTCTGTTGCTTGTTTTCATAAAATGTTCTTAAAAGTCTTAGTGTATTTTAATTATTATACTGGTCTTTTTTGAAACTCAATAGAATGGCTTATAGTTGAAATGGTGACTGATAGACCAGGTGAAGAATTTTTTTCTGCGTAAAGAAGGAAATTGCAATTTTAATTATACCATTAACAAAAAGAAAATTTCGGGAAAAAATTGCTTTCTCATTATTTATTCCTGAATTTATTCATTTACTTGACCACTGATTATTTTAGTAGCAATCATTGAATTGGATAAGTTAATACTTCAATTTTTTAAACTTAAAATAAATACAAGAGTGTTAAGTTAAAGAGTACACTTTTTTTAGCAAGGGTCTTAAGTCTAGTTTGGGTCTCCAAAAGTTTTGGTGATGTTAAATGTCTAACAGTGTTAGCATTTATTATGAGATCATTGGATCTTTCTTGTTGGTGAAAATTTAAGGAAGGGAAGACCATGAAAATATTTTAGATTGAATTACTGAAATGCATTATTCTAAATTTAAATGTTAAGTGCCTGTTGAAATGAAGGCCATGCATATGTTGAAGTTATGGAAGTTGTACTTGACTGAGAGTTGATCATTCAGAGGTGCAAATGAGAAAGAGCTGACCATGGTTATGCAAAATGTGTTCACAATTATATGCATTTAGTTTCTTAGACATCAAAATAATTAGGGAAATTTAATGGGAGGAATAATGATGTTATTTGTCAGCTTAAAAAATATATTGCTGGCTTGGTGATCAGTTATTTATCATAGCATTGCTATTGATTGAAGGAACGTGATACATACATAGTTAATTTATTACTTATTCCTGTTGCAAGATGATGTCATGTGATATGGATGTTTTTTATGATTTTTATTCATTTTGTATTTACCTAGTAAATGTTTTTAAAATTATGGTACCCCTGATGCTCATAGCATCCTGACAACATTATTGTCACTCTTCATTTTTTCATTTCAATTTTCTTAAATAAATCAGACAATGCCATCATTTTTCTCTACTTTTAAATACCCCTTTTTAGTACTCTAATAATATTCTAATCTAATGCTATTTGCTAAAATTTATCTTCTTTTTTATCCATACCACTGCAGCAGAAGCATTGGAAGCATTTGGAAAGGTGGCCAGACAACTTCTGCAGGATGTGCAGGAAAGATTAGTCTTCAGAACTTATCTTTACTTGCGCTCCGACGTTCAAGGCTACAAGCCATCACCTGGTGATCTAGCTTACCCAGAAAAGTTGGAAATGATGGAGGTGAGCCATAATAGGGTCAAGAGAGTGGGTATTCTTAACCATTGTTTTGTTGTTGGATGCACTTTTTAAAATTCCTGCATCCATGCTGTTGGGTGTGACATGGCTAAATGATTTAAATATGTATACATAGATATTTATTGCTCATGTACACATAGAAAATATACAAACATGAATATAACTGTTTCAGGCGGGATATGGTGGAAGTTCTCGATATTCATAATGAATAAAAACACTTGGTAATCTTCCACAGATGTATTTCTTTGGCACAACATGTTTCACCACACTGTGGCATATTCATGTGCAGGGTTCTTCGGTTTAGGTCAAGCATATATAGCTTCCTACGAAGGCGTTAGGGAGTGGGGGGGAGGAGGGGGAAGGATAAGGTGGCAAATGGATGCTTAGGAGACAATGGAAATTGTGAAGCATCAAAAGTGCAATGACACCAAACTGTGTAATGATTTCCTATTTCACAACCCTTCTCCTTTTTTGGCCACAAAATGTTTCCCAGACTAAACCACCCCCCCCACCCTCCCACCCTTAACCGTTTTCTTTCCAACCGACTCCTGCCATATGTCCCAAAATCTTTCACACACTACTTCCTTACCCCCCACCCCCTCCAGTGCTCTGGTGTGGGCAGTGCACTGGCCATTTAAAAACCTCTGACCCCCCCCCCTCCTTTCCCTCACCATCCAAAGTTCTCAAGGAAAGGAGGCCTCCGTCATCATCCAGTCCCAACCCCTGCGTCCGTTTCTCCTATGTCTTTCCTTTCTCTGTCCACTCAAATGCTAGTTCCCCCTTCCCCCACCGCTTCACTCTCCTTCTTCCCACCCCCACTTACCCCCCCCCCCCTCTTTGCTCCTCCCTTAGCATTCCCCCTCCTCCCCCCCACTCCCTAATGCCTTGGTGGAAAGCTATATATGCTTGACCTAAATCGGAGAACCCTGCACGTGATTATGCCACAGTGTGGTGAAACGCATCATGCCAAAGAAATAAATCTGTGGAAGATTACTAAGTGTTTTTATTCATTATGAATACATACATGAATTAAAACAAATGAGCTTTAGGGAGCTTAAAAGGAATTCCAAGTGGGTTGCTACCATCATGACATGAGTGTTGTAAATAAATGGCTGGATATGGAATTTTGCACTATAACAACTCATAATGTTGTAGCATTATTATTAGGTTAGTTTATTTATCCAGTGATTTGAAACCTGTCCCATGAAACAGTCCCAAGAAAGGAAGATGGAGGTGGTAGAGATGAGGATGGTTATGTGGTTGCTTGGCAAAACGGGGATAAACTCTGGCATGAAAGATTGAGAAGAGAGATACAGAGTCCAAGAAACCTAGTTAAAATGGTATGGATGTGTAATGAGAAGACCTGACCATTAATTGGATAAAGTGAGATCGAATATGACTTTAGAAGAAAAGAGAAGCTTAGGGAGGCCTATAATAAGGTGGAGGGACTTTTTATTAAAGGACAAATACGTGGATAGAAAGAAATGGAGGAGATTTGTCATAAACATCAACCCCATATGACAAGGGAAAAAGATGAGGAAGAAGAAGTAGTGTTTTGAAACGGGTTATGGGCTGTATTATGGACACTCCTTATCATCAGTTTGAATTAATTGATCCACCATATTGGACACAAGACCCTGCAAACATCATAATGCACTGAAAACAATGAAGTCATGCCAGCTTCAGAGGGTCCTGGCACCCAGTGTGAATCAATATGAAATATTGAGAACTCTATCCCTATCTTAGAGGTGTTGTCAGAGCTGTGAGCTCATGCAAATTGGCCAACCCAACTTTTCCCCATCTGTTGTTTTTGCTTGGAATGACCCCAAATAAAATTTTAATGCTTGCTGAAAAAAGTTTAACTGTAGTCATTTTTCTCTTTTACTCAAATCCAGCTTGAATTCTGTGTGAATAAAATTACCATTTTTATTATAATTTTACTTTTCAGACCATAGCGCAGAGTATATCTGCCGCACAGTATGGTGGTCTTCGGCGTTCGGAGTCTCGTAATTCTGTGGTGTCTCTGGGCTCGGCCACATCTCAGGAGGTGGCTGCTATTATCAACAGTGGAGGGGAGCATTCTGGGCGTTCACAAGCTGGCAGTAAGAATTGTCAATTTTTCTATGCAGTGATGAATTAAATTCATAACATATCATTATACTCACTCTCTGTTTGTTGGATTTACAGAATGTATAATTTTATTTACTGTAATATTAAGAGTGTTATTTACTGTTTTACTGGGAGTTTGCTGGTATTTAGAGGTAAATTTTAATTTTAGAGTATAATTATCATTGCATTATATTTTATTGTAATACCATAATTAAATCAAAAATGTGGAGTTCAGTTGAAATATTAGACAGAGAGAAATCATTGGAATGGAATTATAATTATGTTCTTGAATGTTTATTCTTCAACAGTTGTTGAACAGGTTTTGGTTTCATGTAAAAAATATAGTATTTAATTCTTGTAATTTACAGCCTCACCAGCAGATTTGCATGGCATGTGGTATCCTTCTGTTCGGCGCGCTCTGGCCTGCCTCTCTCGTCTGCACAGATGTGTGGACAGAGCTACATTCCGAGGTCTTTCTCATGATGTACTTTCAGCATGTGTTGAGAGTGTGGCATCTGCTTCAAATGAAATCTCTTCTAAGAAGGTATTTCTCCTTGTTTTGTGTGAAATAAGTAGGTATCCATAACTAAACAGGGTTGTTACTGACCTGGAAAAGTCAGGGAAATTGAAAATGGGTCTGGAAAACCTGGAAAAGTCAGGGAAAATGAGAACTTACCTGGAAATTTGCTTTCCCAAGTCAAAATCTGTTTGTTTTCAATAAGTGAGCAGTACCATTTTAGGCACTTTCTGTGTGTGTTGGCTCAGAGCTTTTAGTACCTTGCCTAAATGAGGCATTAGAGCTCTTTTTTGCTCTAAAGCTAGAACTCTTTATCAATTAATTATAGGCACCTAAAATTAAATTTCAGGTCTTATTTTGTACACTCCTGCTAAGGATGATGAAATTTTGGTTTGTCCTCAGGTTGTGTATGTACAGTTAATTCCTTGCTAGCCACTCCCAAGTCATAATAACCTCCAGCATATGAGTCATTAAAATCAAAAGGAATGAGCAAAAGAATCTCTGGTCCATTGAGTGCCCTTATTTCCTTTTTTGGGGGAGTATTAGGTCTAAAATGTCTGAGAAAATATGATTTTACTTTCGAAAGCCTTACTTCACACTGCAAAGAAATTTTTTCATTGAGAGGCTAAGGTACACAGGAAATGCAGGAATGTTTTATTATTAAAATGGAATGGAATTTATTACTTCCTGAAAAAGTTAAAATGAATACAGGTAGTTGGACTAAAGTAGTTTGTGTACATGCCTCAGAATATGTTTCATTCTTTGTGAAATGTCTATTCTCAATGTGCTTTATATGAACTGACCTACTTCATGTTAAATGACAATGGTGCTTTTGTCATCAACATCATTGCTAGTCGTCAACCCTATGGTTGGTTTGACACGGCTTTCCGGTCTATGCTTCTAAGAGCTAGGTTCTTCACTTCTACATGTTTCTTTGTTTCCTCATCATTCATTATTTGCTCCATGTATCTCATCAGAGGTCCTACTCTGCTTCTGGCTGTCTTCATTAGACGCTTGTATCTTAAAATATGCCAAATTAGGTTGTCCCTCCATTTCTTTTGAGTTTTTATGAGATTGCAATCATCTCCCACTCTTCTCAGTGCCTCTTCATTAATTGATCGATCAATCCACTTGTAATTCCAATTGTATATCCTTCCATGTATAAATTCCTTAGGGATGAATTTTTTAAATACATATGTAGCTACTACTAGTTTATTTGAAATTCTAAGAGTGGTTCTCCTCATTCATTCTATTGTCCTTATCCATATCACAAAGAACACCTGTAGTGAAGTGAGTGTTGCCAGTGGCGTACGCAGGATTTCCTTCTGGGGGGGGTTCATTAATATTTATTTGCATAATCATAAAATATTTGTATTATTATTCACTAAAACAATAATTAAATTAACATTGTCTTTTTGTGAAGACAATTTAACGATGTTTTTCAGCCCAATAAGCAAAATTCTAAACGCTAGTTAAGGTAAGGGAACAAAAACGAATGAAGGTAAACATGTTTGGGGGGGGGGGGGTTTAAACCCTAAAACCCCCTGTCTGTATGCCACTGAGTGTTGCTCTACTGATCATTATGTTGTCTACATTCACTCAGGTGAGGAAGGGCCGCTACCCTTTTTTCTGCTTATTCCCCATGACTCCTTGTGTGATGAGTATAGATGATTATTTTACAACTCACCTGAAGGCTGACCTGCCATACGTCACCTGGTGGACACCCTTAACCCTTTCGCTGCTGTGGGCATGTTAATGCACCCACTGCCGACATGTCCACAATGCCCGACGTACCCTGTGGATTTCGTGCCTACCGTGAGAAAGACGAGTATATGCACCCGGCGAGTTTTCGCTTCACTGCATTGTGTTTTGAGAGATGTGTTATGTCACCGATTGCTCTGAGGAACTCTTGTGGGTTCTACATGATTATTAGCAGTTCCCTTGACTGTCACAGGGTGGTAGCTTGTATTTATGGGCCTCTCTTTTGTCCGCTTTCTTTTTACCGCTGAGCTTTGAGATTTCCCTCCCTTAGGATGAAGGCCTTGGATTTTCCCCTTCTTGTCCTAAGCAAATAAGAGTCCATAATTATCCCTTATTTTTGCGATTGTGCTTCTGGAGAATCATTTTACCCACAGCTGCTAGATTTATTGCCTCTCTGGCTTTCTTTACCGTTATTTTTTTCTCGATGCATCTTTATACTCGATGATTCAGTCTTCTTCTCTCCTTGCCATTTTGAGTTTGACTTTCTGCGTTTCCTCTTCTTCATATTTTGGCCTGTCGCATACTGTTTGAACCATGTCTTCAGAAATAATTCCACTGTGCATTTTATTGATAATATCTCTGGGCTCTCCTGCACTTCTCTTCCGGCATAGACCCCTGCTTTGTTTTGGGCATTGGGCATTCATATCTGGACTTTTTAACAATCTCTGCTTTTAATTGGTGGTAGGGCGTTCTCTGAATTACCTGAACAGTGTTTTCTTTGTCTATTGCCCTGCGTGTCATCTTAGACATATCTCACGGCATTTTGAGACTTTTATTGGTTTTACATTGACCAATGCTTTATTTTGGACTGTTTTGGTGGCATCCGTGTAACTTAGGCTTTATTTTGAGCTTGGATTATTGTTGAATTATTCTCCACCATCCCTTTTGAGACCTTCATTGATTCTGCACAAAAAATATGCACGAAAGACGTACATATGTCCTTCAAGAAGAGCTTTACAATGGAAGGTTTTAGAAATTCTGGAGGAAAATGGGAGTGGGGATGAATTTCAAGACAATTTTCCAAAGATTACTATCTGGTAGAAGAGGAAGGTGCTTCAAGCGCTAAATCTTCCCAACCATTTATGTCAGGCATCAAAGTCTTTGCTAAAGAAAAATAATTGCCCACCCCGGTGGCGGTGGGGTAAAGTCCTCGCCTACTAATCCGAGGGTCGCGGGTTCGAGTCCCGCCTGGGTGGGTTTTTCGCATTCCCAGGGTGTTTCTGTCAAGTTCTGGTTAGATTGTTATTGGGGGGGCCTTCGTCAGGAGCCCGGGCACTTAGACCTCTCTTGGTCCATTGTGCCAACCCCATGCCTGTCTGCCACTTGCAGACAGGGGACAAGAGCACCACGGTAGAGGTATGGAGGGTTGGCCTCCCCCTGCCTCACCCCAGTACCAGGTATGGAGGGTGTCCTCCCTCTAACTCTCCTGGTCTGGGTATATCTCCCACCGGCCTCCCGGTGGTCTGGAGGGAGTATCGCCTCTCCATCCATGCCTGGTGCAGGTATGGAGGAGGGTCACCCATCCAACCACTGTCCGGGCCCAACGTTGCTTAACTTCGGTGTTCTGATGGGAACCGGTGTTTCAACATGGCTAGGCCCTTGCCCGTCAAGTTCTGGTAGTTTGGCCCCTGAGAAACCTGAAGACAAGCCAATGGCTTATCGGGATTGCAGGGCCATTCAGACTACCAGAATCGTCGGAGAGCAAAAAATAAAATTTCTGAGCTCTCCTTTGGAATCTGAAGATAGCTCAGGCGAAGACGATTTACCGCCACCTTTGGAGAAGAAATTCCCGGAATTCGCATGGCTTTCTATGGATTTTAATCTGGAAATTCATGGATTCGATCCCCAAGATTCTGGATGCAAGGCGAGTGTTAGCAAAGATTCTGCAATTCCAGATTTTTTCCATTTGTTTTTTTCAGTGGATCTCATGAAGATTATCGTGATAAAAACCAATAATTATTACAAATATACCTGGAGGAGTGTTACAGAGAGTAAGCATTCATGGATCAAAAGTGAAAGATAATGATGATGAAAATATTTTTTGCAGTTATTGCAGTTACTTTACTGTTACTTTACTATTCATTGCAGTTACGTTACTGATGTCAAGGATGAAGAATTTATCCTATAATGACTATTGGTACAAGGACTCACTAATAAGAACATCAAATTTTGGTGAAATGTCACGAGATACATATGTACTGTAATCTGCTTCGCCAGTTGCAGTTCTGCAACGATGATGATGAATGAAAATGATCACTTGGCAAAAATTAGGATCATAGTCAACAGTCTATGGAGCCCTTGGAAGTCCTTCAGAGATGTCTGTACCTCTTTCCAAAACCTTTACATTGACGAGAGTTACTTGTTGTTCAATGGACGTTTTCAATTCGAACGGGAAGGATGCGAAAATCTCGAGCATGCTCCGCAAAAGTATTCAGCACTGGAGGGAAAAAACTCCTGGAAGTAATTTGGCACAGGGGAGCGACTCTGCTGCCGAGTGCGCCACAGTGAAAGGGTTAAGCATAGATAAAATGAGTTCACTATGAACTTTGTGGAATTCCATTCTGTAAATCGATTTATTTAAGAACTTTTACAAACCACAGAATAAAATACACTATCTCACATACACACGACTTGGGTTTCGGCACTGAGCACCATCATCAGGTGACGAAGCAAGGCGAACAACCTGTATATATACCACTAAAGGACCGGAGGTAGGGGTGGGTTAGGTGGATGGGGGATGTAGTACATAATTAGGGGTGGACATGGATTGAACTATGGGTGGTTGTGGAGGGTGGGGAGATAAGCGGTGACGTGCAGGGCTGGTGGCAGACTTGGAGTGGAATGGTGGAGGAGCGGAAGCAGTGCCTGCGTCAAGGATAGGAAGCTGGGTACAAATATTCATTTATTACAGAAACCTTTGGGTCATTTGATGCTTTTAAAATCTCCAGTTGCTCTAGTGAGTTTAACTCCCTTCTGTTATTAGACATATGTAAAAATGTCAACATTTTAATGTGGGGTACCCCGAGTGTGCCTTCATCCTGATGCGTCATGTGCAAAATATAATTTGGTATTATACAGTCTCATTGCAATGGTAATAAGTGGACACTTAAGTGATATTGAATTAAACCCTCCAGCATGACTTTAAATGCAAGTATTTTATATATTCATTGTACAATGTTCTCTAATGTCGAAGATTTTGTGCGTATGTTAACTGGAATATTTTTAATACCCTAGTGGCTCTTTGAAATTATTCCAATAACATTGTTGTTATTATTTTTTATTCAACAAACTACCTACTACCTAGAGCTACCATCCGTGAAGTAGAAAATATGAGTATAAAAACTGCTGACTTCGTGAAATAATCACTTCTTTCTACCACATAGTTCAGAAACTTGATAATTCTGTACCTTAGCGGAAAAGCATTTTGTAGATATTCCTAAAATGTAAACGTGTGCGAAAACTATTTTTTTACAACACTAAATTTGCTCCCTCTAGAATTTAAGAAAATTTCATGCGCCATGTGGAATTAAACATTGGTACAATTAAGGGCCCTCGAAAAGGGATCTATGTGAAGTAAAATAGGTGAATCAACATGAGGAAAAATCCCTCTGTTCCACATAAGTCCAAGCATGCGCTAGTGGTACAGCACCCGATATATTTGGCATTTGTCCCCCGGCCATGCAGACTTTGAAATACGATCGAGTACTTAATGTCGAGGAACATCATAAATGAAGCATTTCTGCATAATCTTCACAACTTTTCATTTTGTACCTAAATTATTACATGAAATTCCGTTAAGAAACATCAACTTTAACGATTTACATGTAAACAACATTGTTCGTGAGTATATGTAGTCATAAGAGAACCACAACTGCCATGATTTTTATATCATGGGTGTAAAGACAGAGGAGATGCTTTTATTGAAGGATATATTTTAAATACCTTTAAATTTCAGTCTCGGATAGAGAGAACATGCAAAAATATGGTCTCCTTGAACTGCCGCCACTTCTACTATTGGTAGGTTTGCAGGGGGCCGATGTGTAGCGTCAGTGGTCATAACGCAGTGGTTAGATTCTGAATTATGTTTTATAAAAGATTCAAAACCAACCTGTTTTTCATGTATTTCACTATGATGCATATTTTATCACTATATGGTTTGCATGCGTTACTGTGTTTTTCTCTTATTCTTGCACTTTCAATATAATACCCGTTTATGATAGAATGGATATTTTAACGTGGAAAATTGAACATTTTGGCCTGGAAAACCTGGAAAAGTACTGGAATATTACAATTTCTGGTCTGCAGCAACCCTGCTAAAGCAAAATTGCTCTTTGGGTGGTATAGAAATTTGAGTTTCTTAAGCCATAAAAAAGTTCTGTTCTTATTGAAGAAAAGGATATTATGTGGATTTTCCATGTTATTTTTTCACCTTCTGTTGTTCCCTCGCATTTGGTTTAAATGGCTGAGAATCTGGGGGGTGAGATCCAAATTCATAAGTATAACATATTATTCCATAAAAATTCTTCTTTACAAAATGTTCCAAAAACTATAGCTTAGAATCTTTCTTTTCATCTTCTAACCTGAGCTCTCTCCTCAGTGATGTGCTCAATCTTAATTTTTTAAAGGCTGAAATATAAATTTAATATTTTACTTGTATAAATTGGTTATTTTGTCAAATGTGGGGTTTATTTTTTTTCAATGCTGACTCATTTTTCAGGGACCAGTTGATGGTGAGCTATTCCAAATTAAGCATTTACTTATTCTGAGAGAACAGACAGCTCCATTTCAGGGTGATTTTTCTGTGACAGAAACAAGTCTAGATTTTAGTGCTGTGAAGAATTCTGGTAAGTTCTTCTGTTTGTAAGTAAATTCAACATTAAAAATTTGGTCTTTGTATCATACTCAAAGATTTTTTTCTTTTAGCCATTGGATTTGTTCAACGGCGTATTTCATTATCAAGTCCACCGACCTCAAGCAATACTACGGTGAACTCTGCATCTGATACCAGTCCAAGTGGGAACACATGGTGGTCACTTCTAGGGTTATTAGCTGAAGGCGCCACTCCAAAAGTACGAGAACAGTTACTAGATTCCAGAAAGGAATTGGATAGGAGACTAAAGGCATCTTGTGAAGCATTATTTGGACATGCCACCCAACTTCTGGCTGCACCTCTTACATCACTTTTAGAAAAGGTTTGTCACATCTGAGAGGCTCTTTGTATTCAACTTTATTATATGGGATGTAATTGAAATTATTCCAGAGCAGCAAGTTCCCAACCTTTTTCCACTTGCTCTACGGCATTGCCACTGCAGCTGCCACATTGCCTAAGATGCTGCGAGCATAAGGGACCCTGCACAGAAATATTTAATTAGCTAAGTAAATAAAATACAAAGAAAAGCCTCAAGCTTCAATCAAAACTGCCACATCCATATAAAAAGTGTCACATAGTTGATGGAAGGATTAGGTGAGGAACCATTAGAGACTCAGAGGCTACATGCTAGGCTTTAAATAACTTGAAAAACTCCAATCAGGCGAGTTTCAGTGCAGCACAGAGAACAATATTTATCCCTGCGATGTATCTCTAGATAGAAGTGACAAAATAAGAGATACTCTGCTGAACTGACCAGTAAAAAAATTCTTTCTCTCCATTCACCATCAGTGATTATAAAAGTAACTGAGGCAGGCGAGATGTAGTGGAATGACATCCTGATTTAATGAAAAGAGAGATGGCACTTTTCCACAAATTTATTGAAGTACTTATCAGTGATTATAATGAAAACAGCGTGACACTAACATCTGGCACATTGTTAACATACAATTCACTTCTGCCCTCTCTCCCCTTCTTTTCCCCATTCTCCCCCTCTCCGTGGCTGGTATCCTAACACCCTCTGCCACATGCCCCTGCAGTGGTTCCTTTTTGTTCCTTTTTCCAATTTTCAAAGCTCAATTGCAGAAAAACTATTGTACTCTTGCAAAACTTTCTAAGGAAAATTCCTCTTAGATTTCCATGCTCTATACAGTGGTATAGGTATGTTACTTGTTTTTTTAATACCCTACATACTTTTGATTTAAATCTGCTTTTCAGCTTGAATGCCTTCCTAATTAAGGCTGCTGTCATAATCTACATACTACCCTGCAAGTTGTTGCAGAGGCATGTGTCAGAAGGTGTTAGGAAACCAGCTATTGAAAGGGGGAGAATAGGAAAAAGAAGGGGGGAGAGGACAGAGGTGAATTGTGTGTTAATTATGTCTTTTGTTAGAGTCACACGCCATTTGTTATAATCAATAATGGTGCATGGAAAGAAGGAATTTTATACCAATCAATTTGACAGTGTATCTCTCTTATTTTGTAGCTTCTATCTGTTCTTGAGATATAGCACAGAGTCAAAATAATATCTTCCATTTCATAATTAAATTCAAGTGATATGAATTTTTCAAGTAATTTACACCTAGCATGTAGCCTCCAAGTCTTGTGCAGCTTCCAATCTAGTCCTACCATCAACTGTGTGGTACGGCGTCGGCTCGTAGCAATTTTAAACTAAACATATGACTTTCCTTTGTATTTTATTTTCCTTGCAAATTAAATCTTTCTGCGGAAAGTCCTCAATACTCACGGCCTATTCATGATGTAGGCTAACCAGAGCAAAGTAACATTTCTCCTTCACTTTTTCATGAGGGAACCTTCCTAATAATCTTGGCTAGAATGTGATATGTAATACCATGTTCGTAGAATTCTTCCACCTATGACTTGAAACAAATGAATTCACATATGAATGTACTCCTTGTGAAATATTTTATACATCATTTTCTGTATTATATATTTAAAAATGTGCATGTGATGCCGAATACTGGACATAGGTTCTGAATTTTAATGTACATGTTAGTGTGTGTGAAATGTAATTTAAAAAATTATATTTCTTGATGCTTTGATTGATGTATCATAAACATACAAATAAGCATACACAGATGGACATTTTTTCATACAGAATCTTACTTTTTAAGATTATACTCGCTACATTCTTTAAGATTACCCAGGAATTCATTTGCTGTTCAATTATCCCATATGCATTCCTATTTGATTCCAGGCATCTCACAACCAGCTTGTTTCTTCCCCGGGAACACCAGCTACAAGTGATTCATTGCCTTCCAAAAGGCCTTTCACTCCACAGGAAGCAGCAGAAGCTATTCGACTGACGCAGAGGTCAATAAAATTGAGACTGCCATTTGTGTTAAGAAGCTTAAGACTGTATCTTGCCAACAGAGAAACTGAATTCATTCTCTTCCGGCCAATTAAGGTAAACTAAATCTAGATAGATTTGCATGATTGAATTCAAGGGTCATTAAGGTATGATAAAAACCCAAGCCATAAATGCATTTGCCATTTATGACAGTGGATTTATTGTAATGACACAATTTGGTACCTTAGTAATGATACTATCATTCAGAAAGACTATAGGTTGACTCATGGGTAGGTCTTTACTGTATTTTTTTTGTGAGACAATAAAAATGGCTCAGGTTATTGCTATGCTTCATGACTTTTTATCTCTTGAATCACTCATGGTGTTTAACTTGATCAATTATCCTGCTACATATTTTTAGAATCCTCCTTAATCTGCCCTAAAAACTAAACAGGAACATATGTATTGACTGGCATAATTTCAAAGTTCCTTTTTTAAGTGTTTATGGAACATGCCTAACTCTTCTACCCACATGCAGTTTTTTTGAAACTTAATTTTTTTTCAAACTCCGAATCAGTATGTTAGGTTTTTTCTAATTCACTCTTTGACTGATCTTTGTACCATTGTTACAGTGTGTGAGATATATTTTGGCATCATCAATCCTACTATTCTCTGCATTTGGAATTGAAACTTTCGTGGTAAAAACCTCTATCTGTCTAGTTAGATCCTGAAGCATAGTAATTAATCGATACTGCAGTTATTAAGTTCGTCCACTGTTTTAAAATTTTTGGTTTCTTACACAATGATTGTGGATAAAGTGTGTCATTTTGGCTTTAAATAATTTTGTATGTTGTGTTCAATGATCACCTTGAGTTCTTAGATATAAAAGTGAGGAACATAGTGGATATTCCAGTCAATAATAGTGTAACTTCTCATTTTACAGAATAATGTGGTTGGAAGTTTTGTGCAGCTTCAACAAATTTTAAATGCCAATTACACTGCAGAAGAAAAACTTTTAGTTGGCTGCCCGACTCCTGAACAAGCTTCTGTCCTCCTTTCTTCTTCAATGGTAACTAGCGGGCATGAAAATAAAATACCACCACATCCTCAGCCCCCTGTAGTTGCTCCAACGACTTAACCCTCACAGAGAAGTATGACGAAGTACATATTTTCAATGGTGTAATTTTACAAAGTGCTAAATTTTTCAACATGTAAAATTCCCCTGAGCTGTTAAAAATGATAAAATGAACTGGAAGCTTGTAAGTACATTTCGCCCTAAAAATCCCTTCAACATTGACATTAATTGAAAATGTCCCTTATAGAAGGGCATTGAGTATTTTTTGTAAAATGAGTTGATGATGGTGCTTCATCTGAACACACTGTCATGTTGAAAAAATCAAGATTCCATTCTTGAATGAAGTACCTATATAATGCTGCTTAAACAACAATGCGTACTGTTACCCAATAATGTTGTGCAAGTTACTAGTCTTTTGTAAATACTTTGTTCCTATTGTATAATAAGTGAGAATTGTTACTTTTATCAAAATATATAATGTACTTTTATGATTGTTATATTATTTGTGCCCAGTTTTATGTAATTATCTAGAATTGAATGAGAAGAACTAATTGTTCTAAATTTAATTCAAAAATGTGCCTATGCTCTATAAACATAAGTAACTAATTATGGCAGTGATATAATGAGAATGTGATGTACAAGTTGTGGAAATGGCATCTCAGGGTAAAATTTAACTACATTTATTCCATGATTCTTTTGACAAATATTGAGACTAAAATAGTTTAAGAAAGTACATAGTTATGCAATAATTTTCAGATGAAACAATTATACATTTTTCATTGAATTTCATTCTTCAAAATGATAATTTTTAAATGCATCCGCACTTCACTGACCTGAAGAAGCCGACTCCCACGTCGGAAAAACTGTCGTCCGAAGAAAATGGACCTACATGGAATAGAACACGGAAGACCTATTTTTTCACATCCATCAACCAGTGGAAGCCTACACTAGGATGTATTTGGTACTTAGATTGCATGGATACAGGTACTTTGCAATCAGTGTGAATGGCTTTAAACAACAGTGAAGAGCAATAATTGCTTACATACAAGTACAAATAAATGAATAGGGCATAGTTTTATTATAATTAATAGGCAACTCTTGAAATTATCAGTATGCAAAAAGTTTTAAAAATTGTTGTCTGGAGATAAAAATTAGTCACTCATAATTGACCCTTAACACTAGGACGCCCAGACTTTTATCCCCACTAGAATGCCCATTGGGTGTAATTTCGAATCCACCCAAAGGAAAGTTATTTTTTCTAATGAAAAAGCAATCTTATGTGACTTGAAGCATTTTATGCACATCTTGAACTGTTTCCCATGATATCAGACACTTTTACCTGCCATTGGAGGCAAAAAATATTAATATAATCTCCTGAACATGCTTAATTGTAATTCCAGTTCAGCATTTTTGCTAGTTTAAGTTAAATATGCAGAAGAAAGTTTGCAAATTTATTTATTTAGAACACATTGCAGTACTTTCTTATGAAAAGTGTAAACAACCACACCTGTCACCTGGTATGCCTTTTATCTATTGGGAAATTTAGACCTTTGATTAAAATTTTCAATGCATTCGGGGGCTGACTTTATATATTTGTTATGTTACACTGTCTAAACAGCCCCCGACTACATTGAAAATTTTAATCAAGGGTCTAAATGTCCCAAATGATAAAAGGCATACCAGGTGACAAATGTGGTTGCAGATTACCACCAACACCTATTCGTAATAAAACATTATTAACAGATATTAATTAATATTTATTCAACAAAGTGTAAACCAATCTTATTTTTATCTTTTTAGTGCTATTTTTGCATTGTGTTTTTTTAATTTTTTAATAAATTTATTATATATTATAGAGAAATAAGCTGTTTCAGACTATGGTGAATATGGAATTCCCAACCACATTAATCAGATTGATACAAATGACCCTAAAGAATACAATATGCAAGTTCAAAATAGAAGGAAACCTCACCCGAGAATTTGAAATTAATCAGGGCTTGTGACAAGGTGATGTGCTATCCGTCATGCTCTTCAATGTGGTCCTGGAGTGGGTGATGAGAAAAACAGAAGTCAGCAACCCAGGTGGTACATTGTTCAACTGTATATCGCAAAACCTAGCCTATGCTGATGTCGATATGATATCGAGAAGACTCAAGGATCTCGAGGAGGGACTGGAGAGATTAGAGATGGAGGCTGAAAAAGTTGGGCTAAAAGTGAACTGTGCCAAAACTCAGTATTTGTTCTCTTCCAGGAAAAATACTACTGTGAAAGATAAATCTATAAAATTGAATGGGAACAAATATAAGAGATGTAACAACTTCAAGTATTTGGGAGTGCTGGGGACATAAGATAATGAAATGCAAGAAGAAATAAAAGCTAGGATTGCAGCAGGCAATAAGACTTATTGAGCTTTGTTGAAGGTGCTCAAGTCACGGAACCTAAGTCGGAACTTGAAAACCAAAGTTTATCGAGCAGTGATTAGACCTGTGGTTATGTATGGTTCAGAAACATGGACCATGACCACTGAAGAAGATGATCTACTTAAAAGATAGGAAAGGAAAATATGGAGGAATAGAGAACTGAAAGAACTCTACAGTCATCCTAACATAGTGGCAGAAATTAAGAATAACAGGGTAAGGTGGTTAGGGCATGATACACTTAATGGTTGAGGCCTTTACATTATAGAAATCCATTTCTTTGGTTAGGGCATGTTGAGAGAATGCCTGAGGATAGGATGGTGAAAAAGATATACCTTGGACATCCTGCTGGTAGAAGATTTAGAGGAAGACATTGGAAAAGATGGTTGGGTTATGTAGAGGATGATCTGAGAAAGATGAGAATAAGGAGATGGATAATGCATGCAGGAGATCGTGATGTCTTGGCTAACATTATCGGAGAGGCCAAGGCCCTACAAGGGCTGTAGCACCAAGGAGTAAGTAAGTAAGGAAAATCTGATGATAAATTCTGTAAGTCAGAGACACATGTGGGAAAACTTATGAGGCTACAATAATAATAAGATATTTAAAGATCCACGCACTTAACCCTTTCGAGACGGTGGAATTCTCTCTTTAGCATGACTGCTACACTGAGCTCCAAGAGACTTTTTCGTACTCTCTGTACGGAGCATTTTTGCGGGGCATCCGTAAGAAGGGTCTCGCAGGTAATCACAGACCCCCAGACCCCAACCTTTTTCGACCCGTCTCAGCAGGGACTCCGCATTATCTCGAACTCTGAGGGTAGTTGGGCTACCTCCTTTCCGGGTTTAAAACCCTCCCTGTGGCATTGTTTCGTCGTCAACCTATGATTTGTTTATATGTATTAGCTACATGCATAATTGTTGCTTGCTCTTAAATTGCAGACTTTAGACTGAATTCCTAGTTTTTTTCTGTGCATTGTCAAATTTTAAACGAAGCTCTACGGTCAATATTAACGGATTTAATGCAACAATCATTTCCAATCCGAAAATAAATTTTAATGGATGTTAACTCATTTAACAACAAAATATTGAAATAAACTATTCCGGGTATGCATTATCAAGTGTTGGTATCATACTGTAATTGAGATTTTAGTTAATATTTATCGTAGAATTTCGTTTAAAAATTGTAAACGCTCATCAAAAGACAGAGAATTCATTTCTTAGTTTATAATTTCTGAAATAAAAAAAACATAAATTTTGAAAAATGACAGAATCAACAATCGTATGACCGCGGTCCCTTTCCACAAAGAGGGGTAATATACGACGAGGGGTACAGGTACGTGCTCCCGGATTTCGTGGGTGAGGCCTAACCCCAGCTGCGTTGGGTCCCAAAACTAAGACTTCGCGTACCCGCGACCGTCATAAAAGGGGGGGAGCACGAAGCCGAATATATTCGGCATTCGTTCCCTTGGCCAGAAAAATCTCCGACGAATATATTCGGCCTTCGTCTCCCTGGTCAAGAAACTTAAAGCCGAATATATTCGGCGTTAGTAGGGAAAGGGTTAATACTCCTGTAATTGAGATTGTTACTTTAGTTAAAGGAGTTCTAATCATGAAAACACTTATTTTAGATTTCCATGTTGAGAAAAACCAACTTTGTAATTTCCACAAACTTGATTCCGCCAATGTGTGTTTCACCACACTGTGATTCATGTGTGTGTGCTACAGTGTGGTGAAACGTGCGTCGTGCCAGCGGAATCAAGTTTGTGGAAATTACAAAGTTGGTTTTTCGCGACATAGCTATCCATCATTTCCACAATGTCAGGCCTGATATAATCAGTTTCCTAGTAATTTTCTAGTTTTCACGATGCATTGTAAGGGATGCAACAAAGGCCATATCATAAAATGGTGAGAAGCATCACCAAATGGAGATGTTTTATGAGAAAATACAAGGGGTTTATGTATTAAATAAAAGGGGTTTTATGTGTCAACATTCACCTGCACTCATTACCAGTGGAACGAAAAATTTGACTATCAGCCATTCCTCAACTCTTCAACTGCACAATCTGATACTTAGAGCTCCACTTGTACATAAAATACATTATAACTGTTTTTAAGCCACTTGGCACTTTTCAAGGGCAACTGAAGGGAGCTGTGGGCTACCAAATATTCATATATTTAGAAACTTACTTAAGTGGCTATCATTACTTGTTCAAATTTCAATTAGATGAGGGGAGCAGTCTAGGATGTTCATAATTGATTATGGGGGCAGTTAAAAAGGGTCAGTCATCAGTTATTGTCTCTCACATTTAAATCTTGTCAATTTGCTCCTACTTTATCCACACTTTCATTTGCAATCCCTTACTTTCATTTGATTTTTGGGATAATTTGAGTCCTGTGAGAAATTAGGATTCTGGGAAGTGGTTAACAGCCCTTCTGCCAAATCATGCACCCTTTGCTTAACTTAATCTGTTTAACGTTTAATTTATGTATTTAACTTTGCAGCAATTAGATGTTCATTCATCTCCACAAACAGAATAAGTTAACATAATTGTGTAGTTACCTACATTTCATTAATGTTTACTCATGGTGAATAATAAATAAGCAATCCCCGATTCATTTAACAATTTAGAGTACCCATTTAAAGTACATATTTTTCAATCAACTTGGATATATCACATTATTTCAGGCTATGTCATGTTGATAAAATGAACCATTGGCTTTGATTTAATGAATGATAGGCAATGGAACTACTCTTTAGAGAAGGAAATTAATATTCTCATTTGTAAATCAGAAAGGGTGTTTAATGCCTATTTTTGACAATAAAATAAGACATTTTACTATCCTTTTCTATTAATTTTATTACAGAACCTGATAACTTTGCACTTTGAAAATATCAGGTTTAGTTATATGCACATGCAATTGCTCATATAACATTAAATACACAATAAATACAACCATTCCACGGGAATCACTGGTTACACATAATTAAAATGACTTGATGAACATAATCTTATTGATAAAACATAAAAAATGACTATTTATGGATACAGGTTTGTATATGTAATTAATTTAAAAAATGCTCATACAGTACATAGGTAACACTCCACATGATGATAGGGCATTTGAAGTAATAAATAAAAATTTAGAATAAGGATGAAATAGGATTAACACTAGGCTAAGGGGAAAGTGCCCTGAATTGATGCTTTCAACAAACTTCTCAGAGTAAAACTGTTTACAAAAAAACTAGAGAACATTTTATGCCTCTTAAAGGTACTTGAAGCCTAATTACATTGCACACAAAAATTCTTCTGTTTTGCACCACTATCCAAGATAAGCTTAACTTAGGTGGTGCCCAAAATATCTACATACGTTTTGGACCCATACGTGGCATGGAAGGTTGTACATTCATTTAAGTGCCACTTGAAATAAAATCGGGCCATTCATTTAATCATCACAGTGTAATCTTCGAATGTCTAATTGTAAATGATTCTAATTATGAGTGTTAACACCAAAAATGGTTTCACTTTGCAAAAGGGCATAATGTATAATGTAATTCAAATCCTATCTTAAGTTAGAACAGACAAAGAAGGAGTACTTCCACGCAAATCTACAACTAAATTGCCTGAGTACATTTAAGACTCATAGTCTCAATGATGATTTTATATAATGTATGAATTCACCATTGATTGATTCATTACACCAATGGAATGCTGGGCATTTAAAAAAATATAAAAATATATTGCAAAGCTAAAAGATCCATTCCAACTGACTTGAAACATAAATAAGGCAACATAAGAAAAACTGACTTCAAAAATACATAAATAGAGACAAGAATATAATATGAGATCATTTAACTTAGCTACTTCAGACTAGAATACATACTTTAAGACAGAGAAAATTATCTGAATTTTTATCACCATCTTCCACATACTTCATCTCACCAGTAGAGGGAAAATCAGCACTTAATTCATCTTTCCCCGAATCCAGTTCCATTGCAGTATTGACGTCAAAGTCGCTGCACAATCCCATGCCTACTTCTAAGTTTCCAGGAACATCACCAGTCTGAATAGGGGTCAAACCAATCTCTCCTTGGATTCCATTTAGAGCTAAGTCCCCATGCTGAATGCCATTTAAAGCAACATCCCCATAATGGATGCCACTAAGAACAACATCGCCTTGCATACTACTTGCAGAAGGAACCCAGACCAGGTGGTCTTTCATAGTTTCCCCATCGTGGTATGTTCCTTCCATTAAACCATTATTTATTCGCCCATCACCTATCAACAGCAAACTTTCAGGATTCAAGTCCAGCTCTTCCCCAAACAAACCTCCACCAAAAAGTGGCCCAGCATTCGATGAGTCATCAAATTTTCCAGGGACAAGGATCTGTTGCAATACATTGACATTATGATGACCATCCAATGGAATGCTATCTAATGTAGACAAAACGTTGTCTCCATCATCACCATCATCCTTCAATGACACTACATCACTAGATTCAAAGTATGTCTTTAAGTTGAAGTAAGTCTTCTTAGCCTTGCCCTCATCCTGGTCCTTCCTTCCATCATCAAAATCAACCACATCAGAAATTCCAGAATTTAGATCATCCTCACTAGTCAGCACCTGAGATGAGTCTACTTCTGACTTTCCACCTCCTTCAGCAATTTCAATCACATTGGGAGCAACAGATGATTCTTCCTTAGGCACTTTCTTCGTAGCTAATGCTTCTTCAGCTTCCTTTATGTGTGTTTCCCTGTGCCTTTTACGATTACTACAATCTCGGAATGCTCTTCCACAGATGTCACACTGCCAGATTAAAAATAAGTAATTAAGCATAACACCTATTATGCGCTGAACATAAGTTCATGGATGCATGAAAAGAATATTTCATGATCATGCAAATAATATTTGTAATAAAAATACAGGGTGTTTCTACAGTCTTCATCTGATTTTAAAGTGCTTTATTGAATTTTTAAAACAATACAAAAATTTTCAAAATACAAAGGTTTTAATAAAATATTCTCAAATGCTCAATGTGACCTCCTCTGGCCCCACAGCACACATAAATCTGATATGTAGTCAAACTCTTCCCATACCTTATGTAGCATTTCTATCACCAATGAATTAACCACCTCTGTAATGCGTACCTTCAGCTCATTCAAAGTGTTTGGTGGGTGAAGCACGTACACAAAATCTTTGATGAACCCCCATAAAACAAAATCACATACTATGGTGGAGAGCTGAATCTTGTCAGGTGTTGTTCAACCTCAATGCTGGGTTGGGAGAAATTCCCAAACAGAATTGTTGATCCTGCACGCATTAGTGACATCTCCGGCCAATCAAACAAAACTTAAACTGTCCGACTTTCAAAAACTTAGGTGGTTCATTCAAATGCAATTTAGATGTTCTAAAGCTACAGCACTTGGAAATCAGGGGAAGACACCCTATACATAGAATGGTAATCAAATATGCATGGTAATTCAATCTCATCCACCTACCATTTATAGCTTTGAAGTTTTACAAAGTTTTAAGCTTATAAGCTTTACAGGAATTATGTATGCATCCGTTAATTTACATGACTTGAAATTAACTCACACATGCATACAAAACCTTTTGCCATTATTAGTATTTCATATCCCTACTTTAAAAAAGTATGTATTGTAACGGTACAAGCTGTTACACCTTTTGTCTTCCACCCAAACCACTCATCCCCCCCCCCCCCCCTTATTCCTTCGCCTTCCTTTATTTGGCTTGTTGAGGTGGGAGGAGGTGTGCATGTGGAAATCGAGTGAATGTGTGCGTGTCTGAGATCGAGGAATAAGTGACAAGGTCGAGTGAATGGAGTAAAATGCAGTGGAGTGAGGAGTATGAATGAGTCACAAGGTATGGTTGATTTTAAGTTAAAAAGCGATGTGTGAATCCCCCACTGTGTTCCCCTTTCCTCAGTTTCCCCTATCCGCCACGTCCCCTTCCCCTCCACAAAGTGATATAAAAGGTGATCGCGGAAGGAAAGAAAAAAATGAATATTCTAAGCGATATCACTGTGCGGAAGCGCTGCTCGAGCTGGGAGAGCCGACTTGAAAGTGCTGGAGGCCGAGAGGTACATACCAGGTACCACGTCCGCTGTTTGGACCACATTTCCCCCCAAGATATTCTAGACGGACATGGAGACCACGAGTGGCGTGTTGAGCCTGGAGTCCGCCATAGGAATCAGAGGATCCAGTTTGTACTACCAAGTGCCTGCCACGCTTGCCTGTCCTGTGCCGAGAATCCTGTGTCAACGGTCACGTAAGGTTGCCGACCCGACAAACCCCCCCCCCCTATTTCAGCCTCCTAGCCATCAAGTCAGCGATGGGCCCCCACATTACGACAGTGTTCTTCACAATGGCGAGTGATTGATGCCCAAAATAGATAATTATACCATAACAGCAAGAGAAAAGGGAAGGACTAGTAATTACCTCCCTCACCCCCAGTTTATTTGGAAGTGGACTAATTAAGTAAATCGCCTGTGTGCGAGGATAAGCCTTTTTTTGTGGCTATTACATATGTTTATCATCATTTTCAAATTCATCATATTCATTCATTTCATGAAGGGTTCGTTTCAATCATTTAAATGTCTCATCCCTCATCTATCAACCCATCACTTCACTAATTATTAGAAGGGCATTTTGTTTGAGATAATTGTAAGTCGTTTTTTTAATATATGCTTGTTTTTTTGAATGGAAAAGGTATATTTCTTTTAATCTTCTTACCTAGCAAGCCGAATAACCCATAAACCCAGTACAAGTGACCCATCTCCATCCTGCCTCGGCGGTAAAGCCAGGGAACATGTTAAGTTATGCAAGGTCGGGGACCCCCCACTTATCCTCTCTAAAAGAGGCTTCTAATTATTTTTTTTGTCTTGTATTAGGTGACGCAGGTTTGCCCCGCGGATCTCGTGCAGGAGGGGTTCGCGAGGATATATTTTTTTATATATTGTACACGTGTCTCTCGGCCCGAAGTTTAATCCGGGCGGGCCGTGGACCACCACAGAATGTATATACATATTTTTTCTTTGAATGAACAGGTAGATAAAAATGATGTGTTTCAATCATTATGGAGCCCTTAACAGTGAACAAAAAACCTTAGTTCATAGTTGGATAGTAAAGATATCAGAATAAAAATCTTTTTCTAAATTTAGGGGTCCTGTGAGCACAGAAAATTAAGGCTGAGCTATTCATTAACAAATTATGTGAAATCAAAAGTTTTTCAAAAATTACATAGGAAATTTACGTGGCTCCACAATGTATTTAAGTGTTTATAGCATGGGCAAAGTACAACACTCAGGGCCACAATCATGGTGTGCTTGCACTATCATCATTTTTCACTTGTACTCATAAGAGCGAAAACATGATCATCATTCTTCAAATTTGCCAAAAGCTTTAAACCACTAGTGTTAAATAAAATCTTCTGTAAATTTGTGGTACTCCACAGTCAACATTTTTATCTATAGACAGACTTTTGCAAATACCACCACAATAAAAAATTACACACAACCTAGGTTTCAACAATTGATTGTCAATCTCAGGTCAAACATGCTACATATCCTAAATCAAACGTTAACACTGTTAGCCTGATGATGACAATCAATTATTGAAACCTGGATCGTGTGTAATTTTTTATTGAGGTGGTATTTGTAAAAGTTTGTCTATAAATAAATATACTCACTAGATTTAATCGATGGAGTGTGTTCTTTCAATCTTTCTTCTATATTTCGCAGTGAGCATTGCCCTTCTACAGTGGTTTGCATTTTTGATAATGATATGTAACGACAACGTGAATGAAGGGACCTTGATCCTACCCCAGGTTCCATAGTTGATCTGCTTTTTCTGGAATTTAAATACATAATTTGGATAAATATCAGAATTCATTAATGTATCTATGTACCTGCTTTTTGAAAGCAGCTTTAGTGGTTTACAAAAATAATTATATAACAGATTAACTACAGCTGACTGATCTGTGGCTGGCAGCTAATCTTCTGATTTTACCTAACACAAGAAAAATCTGCATGTATCAGTGTAGTAGTGAGTGAATTGATGGCACTAAGGGAGAATTATTAACATTTTTGATGTCCAAAAGAGGAAAGAAAATACTTATGAAAAGACCGCTCTCATTATGCAAATGATTTTATAACTAGGTTGGCAAATATAGCAGTTAATATATTCCTTGGCTGCAAAGTCCAGCATCACTTCTCCACATCACTTCTCGTCCTGCGTAAGGCAGAGGGTGTGTCGAACACATTTAGACGACATCATGCTTTCATAAATTAAAGCACAGTAAAAAGAGACTGAGTTGTATTTGTAGCAAAATGAATGCAACAGCATTCTACTTTTCGTATAAATTGTCCACTCAATCCTCTCAACAATAACAAACTTATAAAACACTCCAAACTACAAAACTTACCAATGCATTGACTTGAAATTTGATAATATCACTTACTTAACATGTACACACATAAATATCAAACTTTTATCAACATTTGACATTGTCAGTTTTTATGCTTTGGATGATCAGACCTGGAATGCTCCAGATCAAAGAGAAAGTGCCAAACAACTGTCAACAACTATGCAGCTGTGTAGCCAACAGCACAATTTTATTCGGATGAAAAAGTAAAAGAGAGGTGCTATTTCGCACTCGTCCGGCCACACCTTGAATATGCAGCGAGCATATGGGATCCGGTGCAGAAAGACTTAGTCCGGGAACTTAATAAAATACAAAGGAAAGCTGCGCGATTCGTCAAAAACAGCTACGGGCATACAGACAGCGTTACACAGATGTTAAACGAATTAGGCTGGGAGCCGCTAGAGACTCGGAGGCTGCGCGCTAGGCTTAGATTGCTTGAACAATTGAGAATAGATATCTTTCAGAGCGACACGGAGAACATCCTATTAGAACCCCACTATATTTCCAGGTCCGAGAGAAACGATAATTTAAGAGAGATATTTTGCCGAACGGATAGGTATGGGAATTCGTTTTTCCCCCGAACAATAAGGGACTATAATAAATGCTAGGCGTAATTTCATTAGAGCGTGTCCATTTTATATGTAAATGGCTGGTGTCCTAACACCCCCCGCCACACGCCTATTGAGGCGGCTTGCGGGGTAATATGTAGATGTACTCTTTAGTGAAAGACGAGGAATCAGGAATATGTAAGGAAATATGTACATAACATCATATGAACATTTAGAGATTGCATGCACATTATAAATTTCACAGGGATATCATATAAACAAAAATCAGTTTAAATATGGAGGGAAATATTGGCCTCCAATAGTGCATGCATTCAATCACTTAAATAAGCACGCAAGCTGGAGTGTAAAAGCATTTCATGCCTCACTTATGCAAAGAAAGCTTTGTGATAAGAAAAAAATCTCTCACCACAAATGGTTTTTCTCCAGTGTGCAGGCGGCGGTGACGATTCAGGGCACTGCTTCTTGCAAATGACTTTCCACAAATTTCACAAGATACACTTCCAATCCCTTCATGCTGTAAAACGTGATCTTCCATGGCCAAATCAAGGTTAGTAGAAGTAGGTCAGAGAAATGAGTTATTAGAGAGGACATGAAGAGGATGGGACTGAGATACTATGCCTTGACACCTTGTAGGCATGTGCTGCGGTGAACTTCACTCGAGACAATACTCAAGTCAGAAAGGAGCATTACACCCACTAATATTCAAACACATCACATTACATAGTTAGCCTCTGTGATTAGTACAAAAGCCAAGATGCCAAATAAACCACCAATATCTGAGACATTATTCAATTTTAGACAATGGTATTTACTTCTGTACATATTTAACACGTGCCATGTATCATCATTTCTTGCTCCCCATGATGGCAAAAAGATGACTCTTTACCTTGTACTCCAATAACCATAAAGAGACAAGTTCCACTGGTAATAGACTATGCCAAAACTTGGCAGTTGTTTTCCCCGAACTTTCTGATGCCGAACTAAATGAGTAGGACCTAGACGTGGACAATCAATATTTTGCAAAATAATCACATCTTCATTTTATAAAACCTCTGCGGTTAAGTTTTATTAAAAAGCTTAGCTCTAGTGACTACTACAATCTGTTATGTCACACTGGCTCTAGGGAGATGGGTAAGACCACTCGGCACTCAAATGCCAAGCCCAACAAACATATTGTACGAATGTCAGGATGAAAAAAAAAGTTGTCTAATGATAAAACGGTGTTTAAAAAATAAAAACATGACAATTTGGTCAATTAGGTCACTAGGCCAAAAGAAGCAATTTTGAGGAACAGGAGAATGGTTGCTAACCTGAGGAAGAATCCGTTGCCCATCAACCCAATCCAATATTTTTCAATACAGTGGCTAAAGACTATAATTACAAGAGGCATACTGGATCAAGGATTAAATCAGAGAGCTATTCATTAACCAGAGAACAGATTCCAGCACATAAATCAAAACATCATCTGGGATGCCACAGACACGTGGATGTGCATACATTTGATCGTAAAGTTGCTAGGAAAAAAATGAAGATGAATGCAATTTAATTTAACTTAAATCAGTTAGAAGCTTTTTATCATTGTGACTTTAACCACAAGGTTGCACGAATTAATGATATAGGTTGCAGGCAAGAGGAATCTATAGCAACACTGTCCTTGAAAGTGGCACTAAAGTGGTAAAATCATGCATATTAAAAATAAAAATTTACATAGGATGTCATCACATAATTCTTCATCTCAACAAGCTGTCATCCCACTAAGGGAAGTAGGACAGAATTTATCAATATAACATTTTCCATGTACTTTAAGTATCAGTGGATATTATCTATTTTTCACCAGCATGAGGAGCAGAAATAATTGGCTAACTTAGAATTAAAGTCTTGAGTATTGTAATAATGTACTGTGTTTTAGTTTTTTTGATTAAGGATCAGGAAAGAGCAGTAGTGTCTCATCATTGATAAGCACCAGAAATTATGCCATGCAATCACCGGATCATAGCTCCAAAATCCAAAGAAAATGGTGCATAGGTGAACAGCTGGGTAAGTTATTAGAGCTAGGACATTCATAGCAACTGTCATATGTTAATGAGCAAAGACTCGGTTAAATCCAATTTCACTTCGTCAAGCTGTGAGACATTATTCCATATGACTTCAAGATGCATATCTGTGGTAAGATGGCACAATATGATGTCATGTTTTGCAAATTTTGTAGGAGAGCAGTTTTAAAGTTTAGTAGGCTCTGAAAAATCATAATCTCAAAGTTTAGGTCTTACCTTTTTGTAATAGATGTATAAAACTGCTGTTATCATATTTTTTTTAACTTTCCAAATCCAATGGTAGTAGCACTACGAATCCAACTGTATGCATAACTCACTTTTACAAAAAATGGATATATCGTATTTAGCCATCTTACCACAGATATAAAATAAAGGTTTAGCCATCCTCTTATGATTAAAATATAAAACACCCATTATCACAGCAAGCATGCACATAGACACAAAGCAAAACCATAAAATGGAAATGTCAGAAAGTCAGATCAAAATGATTAGTCATATTAAAAACAGTATTTAAGAGCACAAAATTAATTGAGTCTTTTCCTTATTTTATCTCCCTGCTCCCAGACAGCACAGAAGCTATATGTATGCATAATGTATCTTGGATGTAAATATAAATTTTGTAAGCTTTCCCTGCATTACTATTGTAACACAATTACTACAAATTTACAAGGTAAATCAATAGAGTTCTTAAGTGGCTAGTGAATTAAGTATTAAGGATAAATCCTAACAGTCAATGAAATGCAAAAGGAAATCAACTACAATGTTAATATTTTGGTCATCTATCGAGTGGAGAGGTGGTTGATATATTTTGGGGACTTAGCACTCACGAACCTGTGAATATCAGCTGAGAGCCACATTTGGGGTCTAGCTCTTAGCCAACATGTGTGGTCTCAAGCGTTGCATTGCCAAAACAAATCCATCACCTCTCCTCCCCATAGATGGTCACTTAAATGACCAAAATGCTAGCATAGGAGTTTATATCCTTTCACATTTATGTATGCTTTTAATTGGCTATTAGAATCTATCCTCAATAAAATATCCATAGGGTGTATTTGCATACATTTGTTTCATAATGTACCATAGATGTATTATTCATGTATTCCAGTTAGATGCCTGTAATACAGTTGTGGAGACTACAGACAACAATTATATTTTTTTAAACCAGCTATTTATTTATTTTAGTTCTAAGGTTTCTAAAAGCTAGTATCAGATTTTTCACAGCTGAGAATAATTATGAGATGAATCATATTTACCTAAATGTTACAATTTCAGTATTGTAAATATGAGTTTAAGGATTTTGGAATAATGTTGGGGATTTTTATCAGCACTACTCTCAGAATTTTTCATAAATGTTTCAATCATCTATAACACCACAGTAATTCTTTCAAATTGTCACTTTCTCTTTATGAGATTGATGTTATACTGTGTCTGAGTGGCTAACATATCAAAGCAACCCAATGTAAACAATGACTCAATTGATTTTGGATCACTGGTGATCTCTAGGAACGTATGCTAAGGAACAAGAACATTCTCAATTTGCAATGTTTGAATTGATAGCAAGTTACCTAACGTTAGCACATAAGTAGTTACAAACACTTTGATAGACAGCATATTAACCCGGTAACGCCTGGAAAACATTTTTCTTCGAATCCTATGATAAACTAATATTTTAATATACTTTGTTTTCTGAGTTACTACATCCAAACGTTTTACTTTTAACACTGGTAGTTGTGGAGATACAGCCTGGTACCAAACAGCACCACTAGGCGCTTGGGGGTATAAAATTGAAGTTTTCAGGAACTTCATCTAATTTACGTGTAGCTGTTCAAAATATTTTTTACGTTTTCACTTTATTATACATTTTGAGCATAAAATAGAATTAAAATGACAAAAAACTATTTAAACAAATTATTTTACAAATAATAAAAAATAATTTTAAAAAATGCTCAAAGTGAAAAATAATAAAAGTTTCCTTTCGTAGCTATCTTTAATCACTACCGCACATGAAATGGTGTAAAAAAGTCAATTCATAACCCTACATGACATTTCACACACTCCGTTCGTGTCTAACTGGTGCAATTGATATTACTCCAGTTTCACTGGCTCTGGATGCAGGTGCTCATCCCACAGATTTTAAGGGGTCCTTGAATCTCTCCAAGTACGTCTATACAACTGCCCGTCGGAACTCCAGCTGTGTTATACCTTTTCCAGACTTCCTCATCAGTAACCATGCATTGTGTGCCCCATGGCATCAAGCATCCATGTGAAAATAGGCCACCACCATTACTTTGATCTAACACCAATACGATAAAGAGATATATTCCAGTCCATTTGATCTGCGCCCCCTAGAAATTCATTGTATTTCCCAAAAACATCCGGTCGTGGCACAAGGACTCTCCTTTTCTCACTTTTAGAGAAACTGCCTGCACCAGATATGGGATTATTTCCTTGACATGATGAAATTACCAAATTGACTGCATTGTCCACCCACTTCACCTCAAACATGTTGTCTTTCACAGATCTTTTGGCTTCAAATGATCCTCCCTTCACCTTGGCCAATTCCTTAGAGGACTTCAGAGGGCAGTTTTTAGGTATTCTATTTTCCCTTACTGTACCAGTTGCACCATAGTTCCTTCCCTTGAGGTATTTCACAAAGCTATAACTGATAAAATAACTACCAAAATAGAACCGAAAAGGCAGTTCTTTCTTTTGCAGCTCGTCTATCATTCCTATTAGAGGTGCTGCAGCTTTTCCAAATTCTTTTTCATAGTTTTCCACTCTTCTTGGATTATTTCCCTGATAAACATCAAACTTAAGCCAAATCTTATGGGATTCTCCCGAATGAATTGTTTACATCCATGCCTCCAGAAATATGACACCATCAAAACTCAAGCACTGACCTTCTTTGAAATTCTCATCCATTTTTTTCCTTGCCATATCCAAAAGAGGGTGCATTTTCCAAATTTTATCCATGGCATCAACGGTAGTATTGTCACAGCAGTGAATGAATCTATTTATTTGCAAGAATCTGTCTCGCCTCATTGAATTATGCACAAGTTCACTACTAGGAACTATTGTCTTTTACTAGGAACCGTATTGTACCCACTTAGGAATAGAATTGCAACAAACACTTTCACTTCCTCAGGTGCTATGTTTAAGCAATTGCAGAACTGCGCATATTTATTCAATTCCACCACTAAATGAGATTACGTCTTCACTAAAAAATAGTTCAATAACTGTTGTAGGTGACATGTCACAAAAGGAGGAGTAATCAGGATTAGGGAAAATCGCTCCATGTAATGTAATGTCTTTATCATCCCAGATGATCTCTTGTTCATGCGTTTGATATCTCTTACATGATTTTTGACTCAGACCAGGCTCACCACATGCTTGGATATTCTCAGACTTTCCTTGGTCCGCATCACTGGTTGCACATCCACCGTTCCAAAAAACAACTTCAACTTTGGTGTGCCATTGCCGTCCATTCAAGTTGTCCACCATTCCTCCGCTGTCTTTTTTGGCCGAATCTTCATCAGACAAGGCAGTTACTGCCGGTGGTGCGACGTATATTTCGTCGAAAACAATACCAAAATTCTTCGGCACTGCGCGTGGATACTAAAGAGTGGAAGTAACGAAAAGGGTGCAAAATATGGCTTAACCAAGTGCGATGGAGAGATGAAAGGCCGAAAGAATAGAGAGGATTTAGCAGTAGTTTCTCCCTCCCCCCCACTCCTCCTCATTCAGTGACTTTCTTCTTCTTCAGAGGAAAGGTTTTTTTAACAAACATACTCCCATTTCCCGTAATCCAGGTAGGAGTGTGCGACGCGAGCCCATAAAGAGTATACACCTCCGGAAGTACCTACTGGGACAACCGGGGGCCTAAGTCATCAGGGTGACGGTGAACATAAATACGACCGAACTAGACATATTTTCGTGGTTTACATAAATGAAATGCATTATACATATATATTTAAACATTAATTAGTTATAAACACAATGGAGCAAAATAAATCTGATAGAAACACCAAAGCCAAAAAAAATTACCACGTAATCGCTCCCCATATAAAAATAGCATGGGAAGCGCCTAGCGGTGCTGGATGGTACCACAGAAATGTAAATCCTAGTAACTTCCCAATGAATAAACCTGCAACTAAAAATTTTAATCTAATCGAAAGTTACACATATTTAAATTCAATACTACGTGAAAATATCTTGTAGAAAATGTTAATACTGGATAAATAAAAGAAAATCGGACGGTCTGCAAGAAAAATACTGTTTTTGGGCAATCCATAAAAATTACCCCATTTCAAAAATCTGAATTGGCATTAAATTATGGCCCAAAACTATTAAATTTTCGAAATCATAAGGTGTAGAATATGTAAATTGATGTAAATTTTAAAAAAATCCAGTGAAATATTAAGGAGTATAAGAAAATTTAATTTTAGTAATATACTACCGGCTGGTACCAAACGGTACCGCTAGGCGTTAACGGGTTAAAATAGCCACAGCAGCCAATTTTTCCATTGCATCCAACAAAAAATGAGCAAGAAAAACAATTTAGGCAAGGGAAAAAAACTGGCAAAAAGAAAAAAGCAGTGGTGAAAGGCAATGCAAACTTACCCTTGTAATTGTGCTTTTGAAGAAACTGCTTTCCACAAAGATCACATGTATACCTTTTAGCTTTCTCGTGGACCCCAACAATATGCCTGCGAAGCTTATACTTCTCAGTAAAACCCTTACCACAGTCACCACATTTGAATCGACGTACACCTTAAAAATAAAACAATAGGTGATTGTAAACCAATCGACTTTCCACTGTGGCATACTTCAACATTGGAAGATTTAAGTCAGTGTTTAGGCACTTTGATGAAATACAAGAACATATCATACATCAGAGTCCACAAAAACATGAACCACTACATAATTAATCCAACATCATACGTGTTAATGACTTAAGAAGCACTAAAATGTAAACGCATTAGGAAATACTATACACAACTAATTATAATACATACCATAATTAAAACGGAATGAATAAGAATTAAAATAGATTGATATAAAGGTTAAATATATTATTAAAGTAAGGAAATAAGTGGTAGTAAATAAATATGAATTATAGAGAACAAGTAATGTCAGCAGCTAAGGGCTGTCAGTCTCTAAGAGAGAAAAAAAAGGCAAAAATAAGTTCGAGCAAAAGAAGTTTAGAAACTTAAATTCATATCAGTCTGAAATAAGCCAAGATATCTGGGCAAGAGGAGGAAAATGCAAGTTTTAAAACCCAAGAGGTGGAACATAAGGTTAAAAAGTGGTATGTGCAAGAAGGAGCTAGTTCTAAAAGAAAGAAATCAGAGATAAATGAAATAGCCAGGTAGGCATAGAAGTAAGGGGCAAGGTAATGGCAAATGAACTTTCAGGTAAAGTCTATATTCAATTAAGGTTTCTAAATTGATCGGTTATGGCCATAATTTTAACACTGTGAAAAATAATTCACACAAGTGTGACTACCTATTCATTGAAATATTCAGAAAATAGCTATGGATTTGTTACACTAGTGATCTAACAGAATATGTCTTCCAATATTTTTTTTGTGTGTTGTATTTTAAAGTGACACAAAGTGCTTTAGTTAAAAATGAACCTACAAATTTTCAGCAAATCTATTACTACAAAAAACAAGAAGATTAAGTTAAGCTGGTTATGGCAAACAAGAGAGAATACAGGAAAGTTCAAACTACTGTTAGATTAATGTGGGAATAGTGGGGTATTAAAGATTTAAAAAATGGTCCATAGAATAAATAGAGAGAAGGGTGTGTTACAGCATAAATGTTGCAATTAAGATTAAATGAAACTTCTACATACAAAGGCTTATACTTACTAGCATGCCCTTTGATGTGTATAGCTAAATGTCCACTCTGTCTAAATTTCTTGTCACACACTTGACACTGGTACAGTTTCACAGAATGTCCATTTGCTGAAATATTAATTATTTTTTATGTGAGACAAGGGCATTACCATAACTAGTGCATCATACATATATTCAGAAAGAGTCGGCTGCAAGATTTCATCTACTAAGCAAACCAGCATTATTCTGGATCCATTACATAATACCACTTGTAGAAACTAAACTACCCAGCAGTGAGTAGAGCCGAGAGAAAAAGAAGGTATTTGGAAAATTGAATGGTTTGAGGCGTAACTTTGTGAAATTGCTTCATATCGGAATGAAAAAACTTTGTAAATTTCACATGAGTAAGTTTAATACGACCAGGCTAGGTCTAGCCTTTCTCTTCCCGGGTTTCCCCTTCCCCCCCCCCCCCACCTCCCTTCGTTCCCACTAAACTACCCACTTCCCCCTCTACCTCACTCATCCCCTTGTCCAGCCTTCCGCCCCCAATTGTTCCTAGTGTATTTAAAGATGTGATTTCCTTGTATTTGTACCTGAAGATGTCGCTCAAGCGATGAAACTGGTCGTATTAAACTTACTCATTTGAAATTTACAAAGTTTTTTCATTCCGAAAGGTATTTGGAGATAGAAAATACCTAATTCATTTGAAATTTAGTGAGGGTGACTGTAATTTAGAAAAATGTCAGAGCAAATGTACAGGTCTGAAGTAAGTACACCAATTTCAAATACTCGAATCACTCAATTGCTGATACTTTTAAGTAAAAATAGGAAACAGAAAGCAACTGACGTAAGATTGGCTGACATAGGAAACATCATTGATATGCTGACCTATTTTGTCAGTATCTGAAGAATTATACATATTATCTCCCAATCAGGAGGTTACATAGAGGATGAGTAACATTAGCATACAAAAACCCAGCCACTAGCTAGTTCTCTATCAGAGTATTCCTAATTATTCTCCATGGACATGTTTTACGAGTACCTATAGGGAACCAATGTGAAACTGCTTGGCAAGTTACTGCTAAGTAAATACCACAGGTTTCCAGACATGAAATCACATAAATGTGATTTCATGTTTCATATTTGAATGTGGACAAGAATTTCTAAAAGCATCAGCATCCCACACTAATTGGCTGAACCATCAGAATACACAATTCCATGCAGTAAAGTTACTGTAACAGTTCTTTGATGGTTCAATGCACGAATCCACCTATTCCACTAATATCCCAACATTGTTTCTTTTCTTGAAGTCAGAGCATGGGTGAATTATGACAGATGTTACAAAATTATAGCAGCTAAATGTTCATGAAGCTTTCAAACAATTTATCAAGGAAGAACAAGTCATGAAGTGGCAAAATAATTATTAGAAATCAGCGGAAGGTGCCCGTTGAAATTCAACAGGTGTGAAAAACATTGAACTTATTTTCCACCAAATTACACCTACAACCGTTTCCTTTGTGCTTAGATAATATTTTATGAACATGAAAAAGATTTAAGTAAGGTCAAATTTTACAATATCATCTAATAAATAAAACTCACGCCCCAGGTTTCAACGCTCTAGCATCATCATCAGGACCTGCTGATGATGCTTAAGCACCGAAACCCAGGTCGTGAGTTTTATTGATTAAATGGTGCCGTAAAACTTTAACTTTATTAAATCTATAAAAAGATGTTATATTCATTGCTAACATGCGTGGATAGGTACTAAGCCAATGGAGTTAAAATGCTAAGTCACCACCAATTTCCCAGAAAAATGTTAAGCAATAGTAGAGGAATTGGCACAAATAGAAAGCATAGTGAAAGAGCAAGCAAGCACACCTATTCCTGCAAGGACCAATCAAATACACACAGACAATGAAGAGCCCAACGGAACTTCACAGGCCTATATTTAAAAAAATATGAGAGGCACTAACAAAGGGACATTTATGTATCTTCAATACATGCACGGGTGTCCTTTAGATCTAGCACATTTCACACCAACCTCTGAAACATAAAATACTTTATAAACCTCTAATATATGGGTCATTCCACGCCACTTCAGACAGGAGTTGACCCTTGACCTCTCAGATTTTGATGAAAATTGGTGAAATTGTTTGCCTCACCAAATAAAAAATATAATTTAAAGCGTTTTGCGAAAATCGAAAAAACAGATGAATAACGGACATTTTACAAAATGGCTGTTTTCGATGTCACGAAATATTCGTTATCATATATCACGGGGAAGAAACTAGGTTAAAAAGCACTTGATGGCTCATTTCCAATTAAAATTCTTTGAACAATCTCAAACTGGCGTAAAAATAGCGATAAAATGATAATTTGTTTAAATAATTCAATGTTAAACAATTAAAAGTTTAAACTTTTGAAGTTCTTCAAGTTTAATTTTTCTCATTTTTTCAACTATGGTACCTTGTAACATTATGAATGCTATATAAAAATTTTGAGAGGGTGTTTTTCCATTTAAGAGAGAAAAACATTTTTTAATTTTCCACTGCAACGACCATTTGATGTAAACTTACGAAGATAACTCCACATATGCCTAGTTTTTATCACTTATCTATCAAATTTATACTTCCCCTAGACAGAACAATGGCAGATGAACTTAGATTTAAAAAAAATATATGGCTAAAATTTGACACAAAAAATTTCTTAAGGTATGTATTTAACAAAAAATGGAACAATGTTGTCCAGTGAAAAACGATCTCGTAACCGATGACTTCAGGTCATACGGACTTCTCAGTTATTATTTCCTGGAACTTCTTAAGCGGGCGTTCATTGGTTCAACGTTATTACATACTTAATATACACATTGTATGAAACAGGTTTAAAATATGTGAATACAAATTAAAAACAAAAATTGTAAGCACTGTGTGGCGTGGGGCACCGGCTGTACGGGCGATTGCTTCCCACAACTATTCCTCTACCTTTTAGTCTTGAGTTTTGCTGACCTCTCTTTGGTCATAGTCCTTGCCATTATATTTGTGTTTTGATGTATGGTGAAGTGTTATTACGAATTGTGTTGTATTTTGTGGCGTGAAATGGGTCGCAATGGAGGCTCACTAGGAAAAGTTTTAAAAACACTGTGTTCACGCTCCGTCGTTATAAAAATGAAGAGGGAGTTTTCACGCCGGGGCTTGCACTTACTACGACTGAGAAATGGATTTAAAGTGAGTGTTTTGTGTCAAGAACACGAAACAGGGAACCTATCAAGATATCCGGCTCAGCTAACTAAATGCTCCGACCCTTTCACGATTCAGAAAGCATCCGTCTGAAAACAGCTGAAAACTATTTCTTTCGAACTTCACGAGAAGTGTACAATTATAAGTATTCCTGGGATAATACAGGGTAAAAAACTGTGCATAGCTTATAGGAAGGCTATATATATATATATAGCTATAATGAAGTAAGTACGAATGAGACTACACCGAAAGAGCATGACCCTGATAATGAAAACAAGAAAACATCCACTTCTTCCGTGCATCACAACGAGGCATTAGATAACTTAGGCCTTCAGGAGTGCACCATCAATATGGTGGGATAGGATCCGAGGATAGATCATCTGATCACGAGTGTAGTACAAAAGTGTAAAAGAAGGATCCCAGCGTATTTTGAAACAAAAGAGATTAGTTTTAGGAAACCTGAAGTAGTCATTCACCCTGTTCAAAGAGAGATTTCCAAGAGAAGATTTTCCAAGTTTGCTCATTTAGACCTACAGAGTGTGTCCTTGCTGGAGCTTCAGGTATGCACAGTTTGCGTGTGCCTTATTCATCAAAACACAAAACTCATTTTCGAAGGTGCTAAGCTCTGCCAACTCAAGCGTGAAAATGGAGAAACAGTTTTTAACGCTTACAGAGATTGTTTACTGATGGCTGTATGTGAGATTCCTGGGAAGATACGTTACTTTGGTAGTTGCAGCAAATGCCCTCAAATCACGAAACTGAAAGGAGTGTCAGAGAGTGTGCTTGATTCAAATTTCATGAAAAACTTATCTTACCAGCAATGGGTGAAAGTAGTCTCATTAACAAGGAAAACGGTTAGGAAGAGCTCAGATGAATTTAATGACTTTTTCGTGTAGAAAATCCCGAATTTGGTGAGGCATGATCACGTGGCGAAACAGCAGGCTGAATGTTTTCAATACACAGGGAAAACCTAGCAGCGTGGGAAGCGATAGTTGTTGCTGACTTCTCAAAAAATTATTCCATTGTAATTCAGGAGAGCGCGCAAGGGGTGCATTGGAACAATAGGCAATCTAGATTACACCCATTTGCCTGCTACTATCGCCTAGTTGAAGGAAAGGAAGTAAGCCCTCTGAAGCTTGTTGTCATATCTGAATGAACTGCTCATGTTACTGCGACTGTGCATTGTTTCCAGCATTCGCTAGTTCAATTTCTGAGAGTCACTGTAGCAAATTTGAAAAAAGTTATATATTTTTCTGATGGATCCACAGCACAATATAAAAATAGATATAGTCTCCTTAACCTAGTCTATCACGAAAAGGATTTTAAAGTTGCAG
This sequence comes from Pyrrhosoma nymphula, assembly GCA_963573305.1. NCBI lineage: Eukaryota > Metazoa > Arthropoda > Insecta > Odonata > Coenagrionidae > Pyrrhosoma > Pyrrhosoma nymphula. The sequence continues at coordinate 77,890,429 of OY754328.1, read as the reverse complement.
CGGAGTGGAATTTCTTTGCCACCTCCCATGGGAAAGGCCCAAGTGATGAGAGACGGGACGGGACGAGTTTCGCATACGTGCCTAATGTGGAAGTGGAGGATAATAAAAAACATACAACAAGAAGGTATCGACAAGCTCCTGCTGTCAAAGGAATCCGTTCGTACCACGCAGCAATACCACCGGGTGTAAGGTTTCTCATTTCAAAGACACAATCATCAGGTTCCAATGAGCGTTTGATGCGAATGAGGGGAACAACTAATACCCATCCCCGTAGAAGGTATGTCGAGGAACCAGTTAGAGTTCAGACGAGGAAGAGTTGTATTAATAATGCCATATAATCACGTGGGATAAACTTTCTTCTGTTGGCTGAATGTCTTCCCTAATATTTCAGGCTACTTGTATGACCCACGGGCAGAAATTAGAAGCGGTGTCCAAAGCAAAGTAATGAATTTTTGCATTTAGGGTAAAATTAATTAGGAAAGATTTAAATTACATGAAATCAGCAAAGCTTAGGATGTACGGCTTTTTATTCATAATTTCTGACAGGTAATTATGACAATGTAGACAAACCTGTAAATTCAATTTGTTCATTCAAGTTGTGTAATTTGAAGTCATCGGTTACGAGATCGTTTTTCACTGGACAACATTGTTCCATTTTTTGTTAAATTACCTTAATATCATACCTTAAGAAATTTTTTGTGTCAAATTTTAGCCATATATTTTTTTTTAATCTAAGTTCATCTGCCATTGTTCTGTCTAGGGGAAGTATAAATTTGATAGATAAGTGATAAAAACTAGGCATATGTGGAGTTATCTTCGTAAGTTTACATCAAATGGTCGTTGCAGTGGAAAATTAAAAAATGTTTTTCTCTCTTAAATGGAAAAACACCCTCTCAAAATTTTTATATAGCATTCATAATGTTACAAGGTACCATAGTTGAAAAAATGAGAAAAATTAAACTTGAAGAACTTCAAAAGTTTAAACTTTTAATTGTTTAACATTGAATTATTTAAACAAATTATCATTTTATCGCTATTTTTACGCCAGTTTGAGATTGTTCAAAGAATTTTAATTGGAAATGAGCCATCAAGTGCTTTTTAACCTAGTTTCTTCCCCGTGATATATGATAACGAATATTTCGTGACATCGAAAACAGCCATTTTGTAAAATGTCCGTTATTCATCTGTTTTTTCGATTTTCGCAAAACGCTTTAAATTATATTTTTTATTTGGTGAGGCAAACAATTTCACCAATTTTCATCAAAATCTGAGAGGTCAAGGGTCAACTCCTGTCTGAAGTGGCGTGGAATGACCCATATGCCATTAAATTCTCATCTCACCTAATACTGTTGAATCTCTTCCACTCTCCTTCATTTCATCACAAGCGTGAACTCTTAAATGATTCAAGAGAGAAGAAGGCGTTTTATATAGTTTACCACAAACATGACAGCAGTAACTGCATATATTGGAATGAGTGCCCAAATGCTGCTGAAGGTTAAATGCAGTACTCAGTTTTAAGGGACAATGCGGACACTGGTATTCTAGCTTTGAGCTGAAAAAAATGGTAGGCACACTTATATAAATATTACACTACTGTTATGAGAGAAATATTGGAATTGCTTCAGAATCCTAGGTTATACATTCACTATATTATTATGTCATTGACAAGTATTAAATAGCGCAATTAAATTACCTTGTACGTTTTTTGGCCTCTGAGGCCTCATCTGAATGTGATTTGCAGTGATGTCTCAGCTTTTTTTGAGAATAGAACACCTCTTTGCAAATCTTACAACAGTGTTCTTTAACAATCCTGTTTTTTTTACTCATCTCTTTCAATTCCTTCAGCTGTGACTTTTGTAGACTTTCATCTAATGCATTATTTATACGTTTCTCTAGCCCAGTGCTGACTTCATTATTATTAATTTCCGCGGAGGTGTTTCCACATGATTCATCAAAATATTTAAGGTCCTCAACCTTCTGCTCAAGCGTGTCCGAAGCAATCTTTTCACATGATTGCAAATTTATAGAACATGATGTCAAATGACTAACATCTACTTCGTTTTCTACTTTCTGTTTCGTTTTCCTCTTTGGAATATTTTCTGATGAAATGGCAAGGATTTTCTCCGTGTTGTGCTCCCGGAAATCACTTACTCTTGCATTATTCTCTTTTTTCGCGGCTTCCATCTTCTTCGGCAGAGAGTCTGCAATTAGCTTCACCTGAACTATCTCGCATGAGTTTTTAAATTTTTCCCATTGCATTAGCTTTTTATCACAAAACTGACAGACCTTCGTCGGAAGGGAATCGTCTTCTCTCACCTGCGAATTCCACCGATTAATATTAAACAAAGGCTAATTAATAATTAACTCAATCATAGCCCGTTAAGCATGATCCAAATCATATTTCCTCTCTTACCTTGATACCGAGGCATTGGTGAATGAGTAGGGGCAAATTTTTCTCTTTGCGTACAAATATATCCACTGCACCATCGTAACACCGACCACAGAGACGGCAGCGTTTGAAAAAATACTCTGGATCTTTCTTCATCGTTAAGTGACTAGAGCTTTGCTTGTTTATATTTAACTGCTTACTCCATAGCTTCCAAAAGATAGGAGTTACGGAGTATTTACCGTATTTACATCATGATGAAGAGTCAGGCGGATACATTTTGTAAACAGAAACAAATCGAAAATTGACACAGCGGAACCAGCGGATCAGTGGAACCGCGGAACCCGCGGAACGATTTATGTCAGCGATTTCACTTAGGACCACTTAGGACCGGGTGGACCCTCAGAGTAAGGATAGGGTCAGATAGGGTAGTATATATTTACTCTGAGGGTGGACCGAGTTTTACTGAATCACGGATACTGGAATCTAAATGTAATTAACACAGATCGTGGTAATTAATTACATTAATGGTCGAAGGGTGGAATGGATCGAATATTCCACGAAGAATACACTAGAAGTAGGCTCCTTGGAATATTCCACGAACATGCATCGAATGTTCATGGAATATTCTATTATGATTCTGTGAGCTCCCTGACTGGTGTATACGTATAGTATTTACAATGTTTGCTGTTGGTAAATTGTCATAACCTTAAAATAAGTCAGTGAAAACGGATAGTCGCGGGTAACACATGGAACGTGGCTATTCAAAACACTGAAAATCTTGTTCATGTCGGATATTATGGCTTTCGTTTAGGATCTGATGGGAATCTTTATGTTGTGAAGGACTTAAATACCGTCCGAAAAGGTGAAGAAGACTAACGAGATGGGGTATATGGTGAAGATATGAGCGTGAATCAATTTAGTGTCACTGGTTTTCTATATTTTTTTGCTGTAATCGTTTAGTAAACAACGCAGCGTTTCATTATTGTTTTAAGGGATCGAGTTTTAAGTTTTATACCCATATCCCATACATTTTTATTCTCGGTAAGCTGCTAGATAATCTACTAAATTTATTTCAACCGTTGAGTTTTTGTGGATATAGTGGAGACAATTCTGTGCTTGTATCAGGAACCGGTGTTATATGCGGGGATAGATGAAGAAGTATTTCAATGCTTCTACCTACGATTTCAATGGCTGAAATGCATTCTTCGCCATGGTCTCAGGAAATGTCAAATTCCATTAGGTATCGTCGCCCTTTAGTTAGGTGCGCAGTTTCTAGCTGTGACAATAGGGGGAAATGTATTCAGCTGTACAAGTGTTCAAGAAATCGAGAACGGTAAGGTAATAATTGATGTGTCTTAACTTACAATTAGTCGAGAGCCAATTGGTGTTTACCGTTAACGTTGAGGTCGTTGATTCTAGGCCAACCAATTTTTGGAATCTCACTCCTACGATTTAGTATTTTCGTAATTTCCCCCTGCTGCTCGTTTTAGATTACATCAGGGGTAATATAACTGACAATGCAGGTTTAAATGGAAGAGAGTAAAACTCCGCAAGATTTTTTAAAGGCACGGGCCCATGTGTACTTACTGTTTTTCTTTCATCGTCTCAGCATGCACCCTAAATTATTCATCTCAGCATAAAGCCGATTCTCTTTCTTCCCTGATCACCCAACTGCCTCCCCTTAATCTCCTCACTCACCATGCAGCACACCTCGTTTGTCTTCCATTCTGTTCGCCACCTCTTCTCCATTGCCCTCCACCCCCACTTCTCAAATGCATGCAGACTACTCTTGTCCTCTTTTTCTCCGATTCCCACGTTTCTGCACCATACTACCACATTCGGAATTAACTATTCTTCAGCCTATTCATTGCTCATTTTAACCCTTGTTAAAACAGTAAGTAATTTGAATTTTGCATTAAGCAGTCCGATTTTAAGGTAGCCAATAAGGGACATTTAATAAATTATCTAAGGTCCCTCTAACGGGAACCTTTAAAATACCCCCCCCTAATGTGGTTTAAATGCTTGGAACATAAAGACAAAAGTGGTTCTATAATTATTGAAGTATTTCATGAGATATTTATGTGATGAGTGCTTAACAGTGGAATAAGAAGTAAGCAAGTCTAATCTGTCAGGACTGGTCTTATTTATTCTTCTTAAATAATAGTAGTCACCACATTATACACAGCAGTTTTCTGCACAATAAACCAACTTATTAAATGTCCGTAGTCACAAATGAAACAATATTACTGAACACAATATGTATATTTTTCTCTTGTTATTAAAACTCTCAACATAGCAACATAAATAGTTTTGGTTGCTAAGCACCACAAAAGTCCACTGAAGACTAACAGATTCTTTGTTCAGGCTTTTGCGGTGATTAACTTGTGATGGGTTTGCGGGATTTCTACCGCGTGTGTCCATTTTGTAGACAACAGTAGACATAACACAAGTAAAAGGCTCAGCAATGGGATCCCCACTCTCTCCTGTATCACCAATTTGTTCATGGAGACTTTTGAAGAGAAAGCTCTACAAATGTATGAAAAGAAACCAACACTTTTCTTGAGATACGTTCGTCATCTGGCCCCACGGACGAGAGGAACTCAACGGTTTCCTTAGACACCTGAACGAGCAAAATCAAAACATCAAATTTACAATGGAAGTTGAAGTGAACAACCAGCTCCCCTTTCTAGATGTGTTGGTGAAGAAGAATGACGACGGAACCCTGGGCCACTCAGTTTTCCGAAAGAAGACAAACACCGACCAATACCTCAATGCGGCCTCCCACCACCATCCTCAGCAAAAAACTGCTGCCATCCAGACACTCTACAGCCGAGCCCATGCCATCTGTGACGAGAAGTCCATCAATCAAGAAAAAGCATCTTTTAAGTCTTCCAACAAAATGGCTTCCATAGAAACAACATCCAAAAAGCCGCCCAAAGAGTAGAACAAAAACGAGCAATGGCCCTTTTAAGGACCGACGATGAAAGTCGGACAATGGTAAAGGACACATTTGCCGTATTACCTTATGTTGGAGGGACCACGGAGAGAATATCTAGGATCCTCTCCAAACACAACATCAAAACCAGACACTCCAGCGTCACGATAACTTCACAACTCCTTTGCAATGTGAAAGACGAATTACCTATGGAAACGCAAAGCGGTGTCTATGAAGTAACATGCAAATGTGGCAATGCATACATCGGACAAACTTCGAGGGCATTTAAAATCCGCATTCAAGAGCACAAAAGAGCCACCAAAAACAGACAACTCCGCCTATCAGCCATCGCAGAACACTTCTGGGAAGGCCCGTCCCATAACATCAACTTCGACGGGGCAAGAATTATCAAGAACGAGAAAAGATACTTCCCGAGACTAATTAGCGAGGCCATTGAGACAACAAAGAAGAAAAAACAAAACTTCAATAGAGAGGAAAGTTACATGCTCTCAAACACTTGGAAGCGCTTCTTCCAAAAAATCAGCCAATGACAACGCTCGATATAAAGGTCAATCAGAGCGTATCAAAGATGACAAGGCAGTGTATAAATAGACGGTCAAAATCTGTATAACACACTAGGGATCTGAAGAAGCCCACTGCTTGTTGGGCGAAACTGTTGTCTACAAAATGTACACGTGGTAGAAATCCCACAAACACATCACATATCAGATTCTTTTTTCATTTAATGTCACTATTGCATGGATGCAAGAAGCAACCTTAACACTTTCCCTCATTAATTTGAAAAAAGTCCCAGTTCAGTGCGAATCCTAACCAGTCTGGGCTTTGGTACTGCCTTTTCTTTGTTTGAACCCTTTCACAACTATTTGTGCTTCATATTTGTCTAAAGAACCATCTGGATTTTGTTTAATTCTGTATACCCATTTGCATGGAAGCGGTCTTTTGTTGGAAGGCAGATCACAAAGTGTCCACACATCATTTTCTTTTAAAGAGTTTAATTCACTTTTCATTGCTTTGATCCATTCAACACGGTCTTCTCTCTTTAAAGCTTCATTATAGTTCTCTGGTAGTGATTCAGTACCAACAGAACATACATAATCATCATACTTTCTTGGTCGAGATATGTTGCTTTAATCACGAAGATTGTAGCGTGGAATATCTTCAACTAATGGCTCAATTACTTCCATTTGTTCCATCGAATCTTCAAACTGTTCATCGGGAGTATCTGGATCTTGAGCAAGAACTTGATCTTCAACAGGTAAACCTGCATCATCCCATAACCTGTGATGAGTGCTTAACAGTGGAATAAGAAGTAAGCAAGTCTGCCTGGGACTGGTCTTCTTATTTATTCCTCTTAAATAATAGTAGTCACCACATTATACACTACAGTTTTCTGCACAATAAACCAACTTATCAAATGTCCGTAGTCACAAATGAAACAATATTACTGATCACTTAAAATGTATATTTTTCTCTTGTTATTAAAACTCTCAACATAGCAACATAAATTGTTTTGGTTGCTAAGCACCACAAAAGTCCACTGCAGACTATCAGATTCTTTTTTCATTTGATGTCACTATTGCATGGATGCAAGAAGCAACCTTAACAATTTACACCTCTTAATAAAATTAAACACTCAAAATATAACTAGAAAAAGGCATGAAATCAAGATGCATGAGCTATTTCAATAAAGATGTAATGTGTAGGTTAATCAAAGTGTTTTAGTCTAATGGACTTGTTTTTCCTATGTTCAATTGTTGCACAAGTCACAGTTAAAGTTTTCACGGGAACACATTAAAATTTATCATTAATTTTTTTTTTACATGGGTCCCAGTTTTATGCAATAGTTAGCCTATTCGTTTCCCTTTGCTTAACTCCCAGGGAATTTTATTGATATTATCAGTGCAGAAAGAAACTATCTTTTAAGCTCATAGCAAATGGCATTCTTTGTTAGCCATAAGTTATTTCAAATATTTCCCTGGGAAGATTGAATAATCTATACCAATGTTTTTTCATAAAACAACCTTAACTTGGTTAAGTTTAATATCATTTCGGTTTCATTTATCTGAAAATATTGAAATGAAATGAATCCATTCAAGTTTGTTGTGCCAAAGGAAATTGAGTGTGGGATATCAATATTTTTACAAGAGCACCACATTCAGTTTTCCCCCATGAAAACTTTTTATGTCAGAGAATATATTTTGATGTATGTACATACATGCACAGTCAGGGCTGGATCCTTAACATACTGCAATGACATCTATACCATGTGCCTTATGCACTGCCGTCCCTAGGGTTGTGCAACAGTTGCTGCTGCACTGGGCCCCGCCCGGGCTTGCCTTTTTCAGACGGTGCGGGGAAACCCGCCTATTACCCGAAATTACCTACTACATACTTACAAGGAGACATCGCGTGACTTTTGTTTGAGATCTAAACGAGGCAATTATTTTATGAAACTATAGAGAGAATGTGGGAAAAGTGTCACGGCTTTCTTCCACATAGGCCTGGGTTCGAGAGAAAAACGCTATCAAAGAATCTTGCTCCGTATAAATCCTTTACAGTTCACGCTGCTCTCAACGGAGGTTGTAGCCCTGTGGGTTGAGGCACGGCCATCTGATGGCCGTGGTTGAGGTGCCGAGCCGGTTATCCTCATATGGTGGTTGGGGTTTGATCCCAGGTTGTCGCATTTTTTTCCTTTCGAATATTTTATGGAATTACTGTAAATTGCCCACTCCCGTACATGTATGGCAGTAGGAACATTTTTTTGTTATTTTCAGCCTATTTGCTGGATTTTCAATCAACCTCCTTGCAAAACTTTCAAAGCTAATTTTGGGATTCTTGTTCAGCCGAAAAGAGGCTACACATGCTGACAGACCTAGTATGTTTAGATTTTGAAAATACGAGGATACTTCCGTGAATAGGATGGGCTTTTTATTGGTCGTGGGTCTTTCTTAAGGCTGTAAATAATGATGGATTATTACTTTTTAATTAGCAACGATGTACTCACTTAAAATTTCCCAGAAGCCACGTTCGAGTAATAACTCTATTTCTTGTTCAATAGTGAACATGATATAGGTAAAAAAGAGATGGTAACTGTTTCCGAGGTTATGTAAAAAAATTTGCTATGACCTTTTTGTGGAGCAACATATAATATTGAAGTGAAGCCTGTATTGTGGGGGAGAGGAAGATATTCCAGCACAAAAAAAAATCACGTAATGATAACACTATTTCTTTTCCCACCTCAAGTTTAATTCAATTGAAGGAATTTAACTTTTCATTCATGGCGTGGAATTGCATACTTTCGGATGACAAATGTCACTACTCGAGCGCGGCTCCTGGGAAATTTCAAGTTAGTACAACGTTGCTAATTATAAAGTAATAGTCCGTTAATTTTTTACGGACTTGAGAATGACCCACGGCCAATCGAAACCCATCCTATTCACGGAAGTATCCTTATATTTTCAAAATCTAAACATATTAGGTCTGTCAGCATTTGTAGCCTCTTTGGCCAAACAAGAATCCCAAAATTAACTTCTCATAACTAATTATTAAATAAAACTTTATTGGCCCTGTAGGTCTACATAGACATAAGGCAAGTCAAGACAGTTAACTCTATGTGAGAATTTTACAGAGTAGGCATATTTATATACATTACATACTTACATACTAGATTACTTATTAGATAGTGTAAGAGAGAGTTTGAGGACACTGTGCACACAGTGTGAGGACACCATACACACGGTGAGGACAATGTGCACACGATGTCCTCACCCTGTCCCATCACACTGTTTCTCCTGTTTTCTGCACACTTCAGAGTCCCAATTTTCGCTTTTTTCACACTGTAGTTACAGTGTACGCTTACTGTAGTTATTATACTCTTGCCACATTCTAAGCACACATTTTTCGCAGTTCTTTCATACTCGTGGTATGCTTCTATCACATTGTTTGCCATAGCTTAATTTTCACAAGGGTAGTACTGGACTCTGAGTACTAAGTACTGGACTCTTGAGTACTAGTTAGATTGTAGGGGGGACCTTCGACAGGAGCCCACTTTGACCTTCTTGGTCCATTGTGCCAACCCCATGCCTGTCTGCCACATGCAGGCAGGGGACAAGAGCACCACTGTGAAGGTATGTATGGTCTCCCATACAACCGCCGTCCGGGGCCCAACATTGCTTAACTTCTGTGATCTTACGGGAACCAATGTGTCAATGTGGTTGGGCCCTTCCCCCCTCTGAGTACTAAGTACTGGACTCGCTTGAGTACTAAGTACTGGACTCTTTGAGTACCACTTTTTGGTTAGGGTATTCTCTGAATGTTTTTGCCCATGATGATGCCATAAGTTGGTGAAATGCATTGTACAAATTAGAAAAATTTGTAGAAAAGCGCAAGTGATTTGATTTCTATTATTATGTATTTATTTTTATTTTTTCAATTTTCCCCTAAAACAGCCAGTAAGGTCTTTCACATCGAGTACCATGTACATCATTATATAATCAGAGATGAACGCACAACTGGGTGGCTAAAAATCTGCCCATGTGGGACTCGAACCCACGACCCTGGTGTAATCTAAGTGAGGACCCCACCACCACCCGATGAAATGAATTAAAATTAATATTTCTATGTTTTACCCTTCAAGTGCCACTTGTAATATACAAAATTCAAGCAAAAATGGGCAGTTAAATTCTTCTTGGGTTTCCTACCTTGTTAAAACAGGAGACTTTCCTGTCATCCTAGGGGCAGGGCTCAGCAGCCCATGAAAGCATTAACCTGAGAAGAATTTATCAGAATTATTCGCAAAGCCTTTAGTCTTTCAAAAATGGGCAGGTTACCTTAACAAGAAATTCAGTATGCACATAAATGAGTGTAAATATTCAACGATTGAATTCAAAATGTAACCTGAGGTAAGAAGAAAGAATAAAACATGAAAGAATAATTATTCCATTATTGTTTATAGCCATATGTGCATACATTAATAGAGTCCCTGGGAGCAATGCTCTTATGGAAAAAATTTCCAACGCCGCTGTGAGTGGAGTTAGCTCTCAAAAGGTAAATATTTTAAATTCATTTTTCATGCATTTCTTTATAATTGCTCGTATGTAAGTGATAATGCATTTATTTCCAATGTATTTAATAAATTTTATTTTCTACTTTTCATTTAGGTATGTACTTGAAATGGTCAGAATTTTCTGCAAGAAAGAATGCAAAAGGAGAGTTCTACATTTGTCAGATCCACTTTGAAAGGAAATGCTTTTCATTTCTGGGTCCTGTGCCTTGTTTGTTTCCTGCATCCTTCCCAACCTTGAATGGCCCTGTTATACCTGTGGTATGTCTTCAGAACATTAATGGGCTGGCGTGTGTTCAATTCTTATTAGAATGGAAGCACTTATGTGAGTAGCTCACTATGAAAACATCAGTTGACCATAATTCAAACCTGATCCTCTCCTTCAAATTAGTTAGCCACACACCTAACCAATGAAATGAAATTTGAATTCCCAGTTTTTTTATCAGTGGATTTCCTCACATTGATGTGTCAAAGAAGGTAATTCAAATATGAGAGATATGTATCCAATCTTAGGTCTCCATTGCATATTTTATATCACTCAGCCTTGAATGGATGACTCAACCATTGAAATGTCAGTGGCAATGTATAATCTGACTCTGTGGAGATCCCAAGTAGACTTTAACTATTTTGTATCTATTGAGTGCATATTTTCTAATTTTCTCCATTGCAGCTAGAGATGGGTCACTTTGAAAATTACCACGGTAATTTTCGTAAATTACCATGGTATTTTTCGTAATTTACCGCGCCCCTTGAAATTACCGTAATTTTCGGTAATTTTCCAGATTATTCACCCATGTTTGAGATAATTTTTCATGCAGATAAATTCCCAACATGTTCTTTTAAGCCAATTCCACATTTCTGACGTGTTTAATTATAAATTGAGGAATGTTCAACTCATTTTTGGCATATTTTACTTAAATTATAACATTATTGAGTGATTATTAGTAGAATATTCTTCTTGAAAATTTCTCATACTTTGACAAAAGAAAGCCAGATTGCGTGTTGCTGCCGTATTTATTTTTACAATTTTGAGAATTTCTAATAAGTTAATGTTGCATTAGGTATGTTTTAAACATGGTATCCTCTCCCTTTTGCTATTGGCATTCTTATTTAACCATACATTTTCTGTTTAATGCTTAAAACTGAAAAATACTGGAAAATTATGGTAATTTTAAAAAATTACCGTAATTTACCACGGTAATTTACCTCAGATGAAATTTACGGTAATTTTCCCATCTCTAATTGCAGCCGTATGCAGTAGTAGGTACATCATTAAACAAATGACACTTATAATTCTGGTCTATTTAATTTTATTTATGGGTACAAACATTTTTCTCTGAAGCAAAATTTGAGTCAGCTATTTGTCTAGTTCCCATATTGTCCACCTAAAATACCATTTTCATTAATACATATTTGGGGTCATTATGAATTTAGTTAATTTTTGTTGCATCCCTGACTTAAGGAAACGTCTGGATTGTGAAAATCGTTACGCATTTTTGAGGTGAGTACATGAGTGCAAGGAATCCTTGGGTCCCTAAAATGCACTCTGCAAAAAGGGGAGAGGTCAGGGCTGGGCAATATACTGTAAAAATGGTATTTGAAATACAAAATATGTTCTATGTATTACAGTGTGTTTTTGAATACAAATATGAACATGTATAATATAATACTCAAAATATTGAAAAACATTCCAACCAGAATAACATAAATTTTACATTGAAAACAGTAGAGATAAGAGCACTGCAATACATATATAATTTTTTTTTTAACTAGTTCATGAGTTAAATATGATATGTGATTATGAAGCCCTCTATCTAAAACCTATCATTTTAAATAAGCCGTAAGTAGATTTAATTCACTTGATTCAATAGCAGTATGAGAATGCAATTTTTCTGTGTCTTCATACGAACTACTTCAAAAACTCACTGATAAAAACCTTTTTGAACCGAGTTTGAAACGAGACTGCCCTGAGGAAAAAGCCGAGTTAAAACGAGGTAAATCCAGTTAAATTTGAACTTGGATCACCTCGTAGGTACGAGCTGTCATCTTGTTTTACATGGTTTTAACTCTCAAGACCCGCTAACATATTCAACATGCATGACAAGCAGTCCCGGTGAAAAATTGAAATACCTAGTTTCAACTCGTTCAATATGGAATTCGTTTCAAGTGGTTTCAGCTTGTAGATGAGGTAACTTGTCTAAACTCGGTTCACCTTGTTCGAGGTGGATCTCGTATCAACTGGTTTTACCTCGTATCCCATGCTTCTCGTTTTTACTTGATTCACCTCGTCCGATGTGGATCTCGTATCAACTGGTTTTACCTCGTATCCCACGCTTCTCGTTTTTACTTGATTCACCTCGTCCGATCTGGATCTCGTATCAACTGGTTTTACCTCGTATCTCACGCTTCTTGTTTTTACTTGATTCACCTCATCGGATGTGGATCTCGTATCGACTGGTTTTATCTCGTATCCCACGCTTCTCGTTTTTACTTGATTCACGTCGTCCGATCTAGATCTCGTATCAACTGGTTTTACCTTGTATCTCACGCTTCTCGTATTAGCTTGATTCATGTCGTCCGATGTGGATCTCGTATCAAGTGGTTTTACCTCGTATCCACCACTTCTCGTATTAACTTGATTCACCTCGTCCAATGTGGATCTCGTATCAAGTGGTTTTACCTCGTATCCACCGCTTCTCGTATTAACTTGATTCACCTCGTCCAATGTGGATCTTGTATCAAGTGAATATCTGGAGAATTGATCCACAAATGAGTGAGATAAATGTTTTTGAGTAAAATCGTACACCTTAGGAGACAAGCCTCCTGAATGCAAGAAATTGAGAACTTGCTTTAAGTTTGAGGGTGTCATGGTGAAGTGGGTGTCATGGTGATGTGGGTTTCATGGTGTGGTGACGTGGAAATACCCTTGCGTAACTTAAATGGTCGGTGGAAATTGCAGTTTAATGGTGTTGTACATACATGGTAGAATCTTGATTTGTTAGACACAGTCACCATACTTATGTTTATGTCCAACGATTATGTTAGTGCAGTAGATAGTTACTATCTGTGAGTACTTAAATTTCAGGCTGGGAAGGAGGGCTCAAAGTAAAAAATGTTGAGGTGTTTGCCTTCCTTTAAGTTGTATTTTGTGCATGACAGAAGTGTTTACGTTCCCTTAATTTCTCTGTGGGATCTGTTGGTTTCATTGAATCATGGATGAGTATTTTTTGTATAGTCAGGAGTAACTACTGTCTGTGAAATATGTAGTAACACCCGATTTTGAGAGACTAACTATCCTGAAGGAGGAAGCATTTAAAACCGTATAACAGTAACATTAACTCTATGTGGTCCTTACAGGGCATGAACAGGGGAGACTTCCTCTGTTGAAATCCATTGTTCGGGGCTCCTTCAACTATACTGGCTCGCAAGCAGATTATAGTATTCAAATCTATGATGAATAAAAATCAGTATAGATTATACTGGTATTTATTAACTTTTTTCTATAAGCTATCCATTATACTGTCATTTTAATGCATGCAACAATCCCGCTGACATAGAGTTAGGGTTATTAGTTTGGAGGTTAGCAGAGATTTATGCTTTTTACAACAACTTTTTCTATTTTAGCAATGTAAACAAATGGTTTTCAGGTAACTATTATCAATAAGTTAGCTTTTTTGCTTAAAAATAACAAATAATACGCATAAATTTAACGGAATGCCAAGTGCTTGAATGTGAGCAATCTGTTTTTACTCGCCAAAAACCTTTTGCTAACAAAATTTAATAATCGTGCAGTGGGGGCAACAAAACATTTTATATTACTGCATTGTAATAAGTGTCCTTTTTATTTTACTTTTTTACAGAAAGTAGGTGTATTTTTGCTGCCACAGTGACGCTGCTTTATTATTTTGATGTCCTGTAAATTAGGGTGGAAGTGGGGTTTAAATTTGCAACACTCCTAACTTCCTCTAACTTTACACAATCTCATCCCTTTGGGCGACAACACGTTTTTACCATCCACTGTAACCCCCTTGTCCATGCACGATTCTTTTTGAGTGCTGTATTACAGGTCAAACGAGGTAATACGATATGCATTGAGGTAGCCTGTTCTAGATAAAACGGGTTAATTCTAGGTAATACGAGTTGATTCTTGCCAATATGAAACAAGTTAATACGATGTGAAACGAGGTAAGGTGATGCTAGCTGAAACTAGTTGAAACGGGGTAGTACTATAGTTCAAACCAGTTGCTTCTTGTACAGGTCAAACGAGGTAATACGATATGAATCGCAGTAGTCGACTGTTTTAGATAAAACGGGCTAATGCTAGGTAAGACGAGTTGATTATTGCACATTTGAAATTAGTTAATACGATGTGAAACGAGGTAAGGTGATGCTAGCTGAAACCAGTTGAAACAAGCTAATGCTAGATCGAACGAGCTGCTTCTCGAACAGGTCGAACAAGGTAATACGATATGAATCGAGGTAGCCTGTTCTAGATAAAACGGGCTAATGCTAGGTAAGACGAGTTGATTCTTGCCCATATGAAACCAGTTCATACAATGTGAAACGAGGTTGCGTGTTACTAACTGAAACCATTTAATACGAGATGAAACAACCTATACATCTCTAGGTAAAACAAGGTGATTCAAGAAGAATCGAGCTGCCCAGAAACGACAGCTACTAGTTGATACGACGTCACTCAAGGTAATTCGAGGTCAATGTACAAGTTAAAGCAAGCCTCCGACCGACCGACCTCAAACGAGTTGAGATTCGAGGTCAATGTACAAGTTAAAGCAAGCCTCCGACCGACCGACCTCAAACGAGTTGAGATAACGAGTTAAACCAAGTTGGAAACAGGTAAAAACATGCTTGCTGAATCCAACTCGTTTTAACTCGTACAATCCCCAGGGTGGTGGCAAATGAAAATGAAGCTTAAGTGCAAAAGAATTAGTATGTCATTACAATAAAAGCTCACTCAGTGCATTTAGGGAGATATCAAAATATTACAACTGTGGGAAAGGCTAGGATTCAAATTATGAGCAGGAACCCAGCAACAGAATTATTCATTCTCATATTCTCTCTCTCAAAATGTTAGATTGTCCTGAAGTTCAAAACCACACCCACTCTACTTTCATGCCAAACATTCTCTTACTCCCACTTCAGACCAAGACTTACTGTCCTTAGCCCCTCCTCCTCTATCTTTTTAAAATTTATATTATTTTGCGATTTTTATTCTCAATAGAACATATTTGGACACTGGTGCTGTCACAAATATGTGTGGGATCAATGGTGCACACCCCCCTGGCTCAATGACTCATCCCCCTCCCCTTATTCAATATTTAAAAAAAATTTCATCTCCCCATCCAAATTGATTTCATTACCCACTTTGCATCATGGCTCCCTTAGCATGAACCAGTGAGTAGGATAATGTAATAAATAAACAAACTTTTTTTTAAGAATAAAAAATTGGGAAAATATGTACAGAATGATAACCATGCAGAAACACACTAAAATCACAATCAACCGACAATTTATTTGGAGTTTACATAAATTGCATTTCAGAAGACTATGAGGTGGAATAAAATCCTAAAATTTGGGATTCATACACAATACACATATTCTCAGTTTCACATGTTTTATGAAGAGTGTGATTTCTGAAGAAAACAATTTCAAGGAATTACAATGCTAGGAGGGGCAACCATTTCTTTATAAGTTAACCCTTTTGCGATGGGGCCTCATGCCAGAAAAAGCTAATTCCCTCACGGTTGCCACTACAAATTCTTTGCATTGCCAGTACAGAGCTTTCGCTATGCTAGGATCCTCTCAGGTACCTGTTTCCCTAACTTGGGTTTGGGCTCAGAGGGGTGTTGAACCTTTTTCTCGGCCACCGGGTGGAAATAATCTTGGCCCCTTTCCGCTTGGGGTGCCCATTACAGCATGCGGTCGTGGTCAACTATTGTTTTATGCGATGGTTTTGCTAAAAACATTGTTGCTACAGCCTCGATATTTATTTTATTGGAAATGAATTATTTTAGTTTTTCAGTGCCTTTACAGCTTTTAAACGAAATTCTACCATTAATATTAAGCTCTATAGCAAAAAAAATCGTATCAATTGTTAAACAAATTATTTTGTCATTGTATTTTGCACTCTGAAATGATTTTGACCAGTTCTCAACAATAAAAATTACTAATAATTTAAAATGTCCTTATTCAGGCTATTGGCATCATCAGAGCGCAAATCAATGAATCGGTACTCAGAAATTTTCACCGTATAAATTCATGAGATATCTGGTTTACGGAACTCTTGTTTTTGTAAATTTATGCACAGATCACATTCATCACGTAGGAATATGTTGATTTTGTAAAAATTTCCCATCCTCTTTTTATTATTCTTATTTTTCTTATTCCTAAAATCCCCTGATTTTAGGAAATAGAAATTCTTCTAAGCGAATGTTATACCTTCAACATTTGTGTGCCTCAGGATTCAAAGGACTACCAGGAATCACTGTATTCTTTAGGTAGAAACCATTGACCAACGAAAACAGAACTGAAATAGTCAGCTGTCAGGATCAAATAAGCATGAGTAATTACAGGTAAAAATAAACATTTAAACTTACTAAAAATATGGATGTTAACTCATATGAAAAAATAACATTCAGTTGTTTACTAACACACATAATAACTCCCTAACTAACTATAAACCATAGAAAAAATCACTCCCTAACCAACTAAATAACTAACATTAAAAATTAGTTTGGAGATTCCTTTACACACAAACTATGTTAAAAATAACGGTAGAGCTCCGTTTAAAATTTTTAGTTGTAGAGCCTATGGAAGGAATCTACCTATAACCCTCAATTTGCAAATCACACCAAAACTTCTATGTTTGTTATTCCACTGCACCAACTAGAAACTAACCGTGGACACCTGCTGTGAGTGGGGCTTGCACTGTGTCAAAGGGTCGAGATTATCCTCTCCCACGGACCGAAAAAGGGTACGACGACCCGAGAAGAAGTCTTTTATTACACACAGAACCTTTTAGGCCTGCTTAAGGCTAGCTTAGCGGCAACGCCGTTTTAACATGTTGTTAGTTCGTTTGCGTAGAAAAATTTACACCATTTTAGAACATCTTTCGCAGTGAAAGGGTTAAGGTAAATAAAATACAGAAATTTTGATGAAATATGACCATTACCCATGCCTTTTGTAAAGAGTATCTGAGTTTCCTGTGTGTGCAGAAAAGAGATTCTGCAAGTTCTCCTTATTTATCCATTGATGCCAGCAATGCTGCATAGCGATTACCACAGATCTTAAATTCAAAATTCTATTGGCTGATTCACAGTTCTATCAGCTTGAGGTATTGATGCAATGGGTGCAATGCGGAACACCAAAGGGGTTCTTGTTGAAGATGCTTACTTCAATTCTGGAGGGGTGTACTGCTCTTCATCTCGGATTCTGGCCCATTACAGACTGTTACAATATGGAGGAGGCCATGTTTGCCCATTTGTACCACTAGTTTCATTTTTATGTAAATGGACTCTAATAACGTTATGCCATAATTCAAAAAATCAATACACTTTGGTTTAGCTGAGCAGCAGTGGGTGCAAAATTCAAGAAGTGGAATTTGGGCTCAAGTGTAAATTTCTCAGAAGGATTTTGGGTATTATAAAATACTGAAAATACCCCTGATATGTATTTGAAGTACTAATTTTGATGTGTATTTTAAATGCAAAATAATTACCTTAATTATTTCAAATATATACCAACCTATTTCAAATATGTACCTATCTATTTCAAATATGTACATGTATGTATTTGAAATACTGCCCAGGCCTGGGAGAGGCTTAGGGCCACAAAATGACGATTGTGTGGGGAAACTTATGAGCTCCAATGAATTAATAAACTAATTCAGCCAATGGCTAGGAAAGAACTGATAATATTTGGGAAAGTTATAAAAATATTTGTCACCAATGCATAGTGAGTTCTTTATTTTTGGAATCTCTGATTGAACTCTGCCATACTGATTTCAGTTGTGGCAGTGTGGTTAAGTCTTCAACTACCAATCCTGAAGTCATAGGCCTGGGTGGGTTTCTCACTCCCATGGCTTTTTAATGTTTTGAAGTATTGTTTGTCAAATAAATGTGATGCAATAAGCCCAAGTGACTGTTTTCAACAGTAATGATAAATAAATATTTTTATGAATTCATTAGAACTTGGTAGGTTATTACCATAGTTTTTCTTTTGTTTCCATATTTGGCTTACATGTATTTTGATTCTGATGCAGGATTTTTTCTCTGATTTCCCACGTGGTTAAGAGCTCCATGTAGGCCAATGTTTTGATACCAGACTCAGGCATCATAAACTGGGCTGTTGAGCATCAAGTTGGAAGTTTGGTCATCTTAAATACTCTTCCTATCCAGGTCAGGTGTCACATGATTGTTCGGCTTAGAGCGGAAAATTTTGATTGTTTCCAGCCTTTTTGGAGTACTGCTACTTTGGGCACATTGTTGCCAAGGCAGGTTTCCAGGTATTACTGAGCAGAAGGCAGGAAACAATCCACCACATCTATACAGTGCTGTCCCAATGGGTAGGCAAAAGCCACAGGTGGCCTATCGTTGGGGCGACCAGTGTGTGACTTATTTTAGAATGTTAAAAGTAGACTGAAAGTATGAAGATTGGAAAATGTTACTAACTTCCTGCAAGTATTACCATCCAAAATGACCTCTAATGAATAATAAAAGTGAATGACACTCAAAAGTAACTTCAAAAAAGAGTACAATAAAACCAATGGGCTAACAATTTCCTTTTTCTTTCATTCTTCTTCTTTGTCTTTCATTCTTTGTCTCTTAATTTCATTCTTGTCACCAGCCCATTGAAAGAAACTGGTTAAAATTGCTCTACAATTTACAGCTAAAATTACATGTACCCACAAGAAGTAGAAATAATGTAAATAATCCCAACCTTTCATGGTAAAACTCACAAGATTGGAGACATCGTCTTGTATATATTGGAGACCTCATCTTATAGATTACAAACCAAGCTCCTTGGGGGAAACTACAATGTTTAAGGGATCACTCTGAAACCTGGGTGTATCCCTCAAATTGACTTTCCGTTTAAGTAATCATGGTTGGCAAATAAATTCTTTATTAGGGGTGGCCAAAAAATATTTTGCCCGCACTTGTTAAATAGTTTGGACTTATAGCACTGCCCCCATATTTACAATCTGCACCTTCCACCTTGACATTCAACTGCCCTGATGATGATGATGACAGAGTCTGACATCAAAATGTTTGCCTATATGGAGCTCTTAACCCCATGGGAAATCCAAGAAAAGTTCCTGTATTTTATTTGCTGGGAAAGCATGACATCGTATTTTAATTCTGTTGTTTTCTTTACCAGGGAACTGCAGCTAAAAAAAGGTGTGGAGGAGAATGATGGAAGTGAATTTTCAGGAGGAGGTGAGATTGATGATGAAGAAGAATTTTCTCCACAAAATCCTACTAGGAGACCATGATTGCTTATGCCATCTGATAAACCTTCAGCTCACAGTGAAACACTTTTAGCTTTACATGAGGATGTTCTGAGGAACGCTCCCCAAAAAATCTAAAGAAGATGAACATGACAGGTTTGGAAAAGTTGTGGATTGCTATTTAAAGCAGTTTCCCAGTGATATGGCTTTGAATTGCCAGAAACACATTTAAGATTATTTAGTGAAAAGATTTCTGAGCCACATCCAGAATACCATGGGACCACACTTGTGTAATGAAATGCTCTCTCCCAATGTAACTACTCTCCAAGCTTCAATTCTATCAAAGATTTGTGATATTTATTGCAAGTGAGGATTTTTGTTGCAAATTCAGAGAGAAGAATGAGACTGTTGAGATTGTTTCAGTTTGATAATAACTTTTTCTTCACTAAGCATATATGTACCATGTTGTGTGATTCATGATGCATTTCTTTATCTTCTGGTGATCATGTACCTATGTTTATACCTACAGTATGTAAATAAAATGTAATTGTGAAAGGTAAATATTTGATCTGATTTTCCTGCAATAGGTGCTAATCTTAGGTATTTATGGATTTTTTCTATGTGTCATCATTTATATTGTTTCTCATATTGCAGGTCATTTTATTTCATTTTCTTTTCATATTTTATGCTGGAGATTGTAGGCATCAGTCGTTTATTTGAAATGTTATTCACTGGTTACATTCAGTCATTGCCGTGCCTGTGATGTCAAAACAAAAAGTTTAATTTATTTCTATGACTGTGTGATATTGTTAAAGTTAAAAGCTGTTGTGGTTTTTCAATATTTTATGGTGTACCTGATAACTGAAGTGAATGAGAAGCAGAAATACAGTAAATGATTTTTGTACTATAACATCGCACACCGGCATGCTTGGCTGTCCTCCCCCATCACTTTTCATTTTAAATTACCCAAAACCAACTGCGATCAGAAACTAGTGAAACCAAACCCAATAATCTTGAGTAAAAACTGTCTGTTGCTACACTTATACTGCAAAAACAATAATGATAGATGTTGTATTTGGAGAGATGCAAATATTACACCAAGCTGTTTGAATGCCAAGACCAGAATTGCTTTATTGCCTTTCGCTTCATTCACACTGATAAAAAAAGAAACAAGAGTTTCACTAATAATAACACCACCATGTGGACATCATGCAACAAAAATAAACATAGGTATTAAAATGTGCACCATTATATATGATAACTAACACTCTTCACTCACTCACTATTGCATATACTAAAGCTTAGCCTTTTAAATTAATGCGTACACAGTAGCTTAATTGATTTTCTTTGATTTCCTATTTTTTTACTTAATTTTAAAACTCAAAAGTAAAAGGTGCCCATTTCTGCATGGCTTTCGTTTTTTTTCAGAAATGAAACTTCAGGGGAAATTTGAATCCTAACCATGGAGGTAAGCTAACTCCCTTACCCAATGAACTCAATGGAATTGAAATTAAAATGTTTATGACTTTGCTGGTTCCTGAAAATGAAATTGAAGCTTGAGAGGCGATATATATTTTGACACTAAGTATTTCAGGAAGGATTGTTGGTGATCCTTGACAGCCTTCTACTAAAGGACTTACAGGAAGCTCTTAATGGGTGGTGGAAGTGCTGGGATTGCGACATAAGGCTACAGAGGGATTAATTTGATTTACATATTTCAAAACATACAGAAGCAGCCAGCTTCAACCTTTGTGGTGAAAATTTAAAACATATGTAATCTGCAAAATTAACAAAAACTAAATACAATAAATGGATAGAAAAATAATATCCTTATTGAAAAACACTAACATAAAACAACAGCATTAATAAACAAAAGACAACTATACTATACTCACTACATTCGAAAGGTTGAGGATGGATCAAGGGAAGGGAGGGCAGATGAAGTTCTTAAAATTTACATAAGATGTGGGTGGGGATATGAAAAGAAAAGTACAGGAGTATTTCCTTTGATCAGAACTGACCACTTAATACAGTATAAGTAAATGAGAGGTCAATGATATAGCTACAGGTGGACAGCAGGGTTAATGAAAGGGCAGACATCTGTTTCGGGAAGAATTTCGGAGGTGTGCTATGTGGTGACAGACAATAGAAATAAAGAAATTAAATTCAAAAATTTTCAAGTTCGATGGACAGGCGGTGGAGTAGATAATGTAGCAGTATTCTAGAATGGGGAGAACGCAACCAATGAATACAGTTTTGGGGTTTGTGAATCTGTATAGCATACCCATGACAGACATGACCTTCGATTTTGTTTTATTGAGGTGCAGACGAAACTGAGTTTAGGGTCGAAGGTGACACCCAAGTCATTAAGTAAGGAGGTGATTAGAAATACTTCATTAAATAGAGTGTAGCTGTTGGGAGTTACTTTAGGTATAATAGAAAAGGATATGTATGTTTAATTAAAAGGATTAACTTTAGTTGCCACTGCGAGCACCAGGCCTCAAGCGAGTTGAGGGAAAATTGCAGGGACTGAGATGCGGTAGCATTCTCAATTCTTTTAAAGATTTTACAGCCGTCCACATAGTTTGAGTGCTCACAGCAATTATGTCATAGAAGAGAAGAGGTCAGAGAACACTGCCTTGAGGAATGCCGGAAGAGATGAGTAGATTGAGAAAGGGCTTAGTCAAGAACAAAATGCTGAGTGCAGTCGGTGAAGAAGTTGGAAAGGATAGAAGGATCATTGATGTTATACTGATAGGCCAATTTGTGAATTAAGAGGGTGTGATTTACGGAGTCAAAAGCTTGAGCAAATGTGATGTAGCCAATGTCTAGTTGAGAAGAGGCTTCATTAAAGGCAGCGGTGATGCAAGACAGTGAGGTTTGTAGCACAGGAGCCTCCCGGAAGGAAGCCATGCTGCTGGGGTAAAATGTATGGGATTGTGAATTGTGAAGGCAGTCGTGAATAATACGTTCAAATTGGATGGAAAAAATTGGAAGAATAAATATTGGACGATAATTACTAACATCTTTTTTAGTGCCAGATTTTAAAATGGGAGTCAGGAGTGCTATTTTATAGGATAAAGGGAAAAAAACAGCTGCGAAAAAAAAACGGTTGAATAATTTGCACAGAGGAATATGAATTGAGAGTCTGCGAATCCAACAATAATACCTCTTATCTGTGTCGTATGCAATTAGAGCCAGCCTACAACAACAAAAAAGTGTTCGACCTGAAGACGCTTGGAGGATGCTACAGTTTCACCCGTTAACCTCCGAGAGGGTATCCTCCCGGTCTCATACGACATATATATGTTGTAAGAGACCGGGAGGACCCTATAGCATATATGCTATACAGCTGTGTCAAGTCAACAATGAACGCGGTGGGAACCCGAATAATGGCCATTGTTCATCTCTAAAAATAATTTTGGCTGTTTTCATATCAAAAAGAAAAGTTTAAGATATTCAATTGCTAGTTTATTAATTAGATTATCTAAAGACATCTATCTACTTTGGACAAGGGACGTTTTTGCAAATTTCCCGTGATTACTCACTGTCGCTAGAGTTCATAATAGGGGCATCGTTAATGATATTTGCATACTTAACAAATAATAAACCGTGAATAGACCTACTTCTTTATTCATTAGATATAGGTTATCAAGTTATTGTACATGCAGCAATGCCTTTGGCGTGCTAATATTGGTTGCAGATCGTAATTCCCGCCTGCAAGATTGAAGTAAACAAAATCTTTCGCTTAGCGCTGTACATTTGTTATATGCGCATTTCTGAAGATCCGGGCCAGGGTTTCTGCTGGGTGCAATTACGGGAATACAGCTAATAAAAATATGGCTAAGCCAAAGTTGATTGCCTTCGATCTAGGTATTATATTAGATTTTATCGACGTATAATACGAGATATATGTTATTTAATTGATATTTGTCTGTTAATTGCCGTTCGCTGCTTCTCTCCACAGATTACACGTTATGGCCCTTTTGGGTAGACACACATGTCGATCCACCTTTCCGTAAAACTCCGTGAGTTTCATAGTTATGTAGTTATAATTTAATTAAAGTGCATGATCTCAGGGTTCAGCCAGATCTTGCTATGTGTAGAAATTAGTGAAATAAGCGAAAATCATATTTCGGCTTTAATGGCTCCATGCTGTCATTTTTGAAGGGCATTTGTAAGTCTGACTATTAAAACGTATGTGTGAATTGTTTAGGAGGGGCGATGTGTTAGATCAACGCGGAACTAAAGTGAAGCATTATCCTGAAGTACCGAAAGTTTTACAGAAGTTGTCTAGTAAGGGGTATGATTTGGCTGTTGTTTCAAGAACAGGAGAAGTAAGGGGAGCCAATCAACTGCTGCAATTATATGGATGGGAACGTTTCTTTAAATTCAAAGAAATATACCCCGGTCAGAAAACCAAGCACTTTGAGAGGTAAGTAACTATTATTTGACGATGACCTTCAACCAATTTTTAAAAGTTTCCCATTTTTATTATCTAAATACTTGTTAATCCTTATGTCATTTCGGAAATGTGCGAAATTTATGGATTAATCGCAAAATCAAAATTAGGTCTAGCGGCCTCTCAGTATAACTAATTAATACTTTTTTTTACCTACAGTGAAAGTCGTAATCATCATAGGGGGGATGTCACAAATGCATTCAAGTTAGCGTCATATGCCATCCTTTTAAGTCCAACGATTCCTTTACAATGCACAGATTATGTAATTTTATGGATGATGTAAAACCCTATAAAATTTTCATGTAATATGCAGCCAATATGATTTTCGAAACTTCCCCTGACTTCGCCCTCGTAACTTAGCTGTCACTTGTCATTGACCCAGGTCATAAATTTTTCCCATGTCCAGAACATCTTTAGATTGTAATAATGGTTGTCTTACAGTTGCAGTTTTTGTGTTTTCTTATCATTAGCAGCTGCAGATTCTCGCGAAACATTTCCACTGTGTTTTTATTTCACTGTGAAACTTTCTAATTTTTGTTTGCCATCAGAGAGTTAACTGACCAAGTAATTCTCTTTGTAAGGCTTGTGAATGGATGCATGTAAATTGAAATCTCATCTAGTAATTCGGGTTTTTCTTACATCCTCGGAAGGTTTCTTCTTTAATATTTCAGTTAGCATGGTGTCCACTATTCAACTTGATAAATTTCTGTAATGATGGAATTATATCCGTATGTATATTTTTTAACTCTGAATAAATATATCCTTTACAGGGTTGTATTTTCGAGACGTCATAGTTGCGTCCTTTTTAGCATATTGTCCCTCTCTTGGTGAAAAGCTTCACTTGTTCTGGTATGTGTTCATAAACAGCCAAGACTTGGAATCACCTCGATCTTTAGGGGGGAATTGCCTCGAAAATCGAACTTTTGGA
Organism: Pyrrhosoma nymphula; assembly: GCA_963573305.1. NCBI lineage: Eukaryota > Metazoa > Arthropoda > Insecta > Odonata > Coenagrionidae > Pyrrhosoma > Pyrrhosoma nymphula. The sequence continues at coordinate 77,865,169 of OY754328.1, read as the reverse complement.
CTAACTTTGAACACTTACAGCGATGATTTTTGAACAATTGAATGGAATTTCGGAAAATTAGTATATATAAATGAGTTATTGCACTGATATAAAAAAAACCGAAAGAATGTTTTTTATCTTTGCCGCAATAAATCTTTAATAAAGGTCTTTTTATAAAAATTTTTTAAAACTTGTAGTATGTTATTGAACCACATTTTTAATATAATCTAAATTTCTTTTCGTGCTAAATATTTACTAATCAATTCTTAATTGCATAACATTCTTTAAATTTCATTCTGATCATTTTCTACACGACTAATCATCTTTATATAGCAATCGACCGTTCACTCTGTTTTTTCTTGCAGCAAAATCTTAAGGGAAACATTGCATACACTCTGTGAAACACATTTTACGCAATCCATATTAAGGAAAGGAGTAATTTAATAGCATTAGAATAGTGGAAAACCATGTTATTTAGGATATTATCTCAAAATACATTTCGCCCATAAGAATTACATTGGATGTACAGTTCCTGAAGTTCTCGCTGATTCTTGAGCTAAGCCTAGTGCTGTAGTTGCGTATGGGAGGTGTCCATCCGCTATAGCTATCCCTTGCCTTACCCGTCTCCTTCCAAGGAGCTGTCAAACTGAAAGATAGGCTGGGTCCTAAGAGAAAGGATGGGTCCTTTACTCTCAGACCCCAGCAGACTCTCGAGACTCTCTGTTTGGGAACATCCAGAAAAGAAATGCAATGGAAAGGGGTGGGTAGTTAGTTCACTCACTCCCCCCGCATTGTTTTTTTAACCATAGCAATAAGCCCTTTGATGCACAAGCTGACCCTCTCTGCTGGGTGTTTCCGAAAAGAAATGATACAATGGAAGGGTTGAGTTCACACTTTTCTCCAGCCTCAGTGTTTTATCCAGAGCAAGAAGTCTATCAACCCTTTCCGGGAGCGAATTCCCCCGAAAATGTCCTACATTTGGTTTTGCGCTGAGTTTTACTAGCTATGTAGCTATATCACCTCAGTCTAACTCTTGTTTCGAGTGGTCCAAGTTGCACGGTAGTACCACCATGCGAAAGTATGCACGTAATGCTAGAAGGAAGAATATGCAGGCGAAAGCAATTGCTGAATCTTGGTCCAAAAGAAAGGATAGGCAAATATGTAGTGATTTGGCAAAGATGCCAACAAACACCGACGGAGACGACTTGTAGTTGACCATTGATGCAGAAGCAGGAATTTAAAATTCTTCCACGTTATCGTAAGCACATAATGCAATTTAAAAATATTCAAAATATAAAAAAAATTCAAAAAGATAATTTATCTTGTAGCCTAACTTGATGCACGATATTGCAACTATTATCCTTTAGCTAATGCCTATCCAAACTAAAGTAAGAGAAATACCCGTTGCAATGGAAAACCATAAAAGAAGGAAGGACCCTTCCCTCGTTTCTCCTTTCCGAGCCTAAAAATGCCTTTGCGAGGTTTTTCCACCTCTTTTGACTGCTGAAAGCCATAAAATACAAGGAGGTGGGTGTCGCCCATGTGGGAAGGGAAATGGTCATTTTCTCCCCTCCACCAATGCAGTCTCTTCTAGGAAAAGTGCAGCAAGATGTGCCACAAAAAAATGGAGTGAGGGAGTGTCTGAACTCGGTCAACCCTAGTGTTCCCTTCAGGGGAAGAAATTTACTACTCTTGAGGCAATAGGCTTTTAAAGTACGTTGCATTAATGGATTGTATGTCAAGTTTTTGTGAAGTATCTTTTGGTTTTGAAGTAGGTTATTGACTTAAATATTCTTATCTTCCTCCTATTGATTGATGCTATTGGCTGGTGATTGTTACTACTGAACTGTGGAGATAACACCAGATGTTTAATTAAAAATGGTGGTGTAATAGTATAGTTTTGGCAGTGGTTCAAATTTTGATTGGTGGCTCTTCCTTTGCAATCATTTAATTTAATCTAGTGTTGTTTTCTCATGATACTAAACAATTTGTTATACAGCGTTCTATTTTTTACCCTACCCTCAGTGTTTCTTCTGCAATATTAGGAAGAAAATTTTCTTAAGTAATATTTTTTTTTCAACTGGATGTTGTATTTGTATGCCTAGCTTACATCTTATTATTTTAAATCTTTTAATTGAATCTCTTTGTCTCTCCAGCTAACGTTATCCTGCTTACTTGCTACCACAAAGTGAATTTTAAATGGCAGCATGGAAACCTGATTTCAGCATTCTTTATAAGAAGTCAGCTTGAAAGATGGTGGCTGTTGAAGATTATTACTTATTTATTTTATTTGATATACATAAACATCATTTGCTTAATTTTGAGAAAAAAGTGGAATCGTAACGTTTTATATCTTCTCAATTTTTTCCTTTGGTACTTAGGGGGAATTTTTGTTTCTAGAGGAGTGTAATCATCAATCATGACATATTAGTCTACACAGAAAAATATGCAATTTTCCCTTATTTTACCTACTAGAGATGAATATGTATTACCATTAATTGAATAACTTTTTTCCAATACATATTCAGTATTGCATATGCTATGTCCCTTACTACCTGTGATGATGGGAAAAAGCTTTTTAATGAAATTATTTCCTTTCACAATGAACGGTTCTTCCTTGATCCCAGCATGGCATAATGTTACAGCTATGATAGCAATTACCATTACGTACTTGTGCCTTGAGTAGATTTGCATCATGATTGTGTTCAGGTTGTTAAAAAATTGTTTTGTCTATTGATCCATTACCAAAAGATAGGGGGTTGTACTTACTCGTGTACTATTTTTATGAAGTCAAATGCTAGTAATGGATTTAGTACATGATTAGTTCTTATGTACTTTAGTGTTGAGACTGGGGTTTTACTTGTGTAATAGACACATTACTAGTGCTTCTCATTGAAGTAAATATTGGTATCACAGGGTAGTTCAGAGTGCTAGTATTGTGAGTACTTCACCACTGAGTACTACATTGAGGGATCCAAGTAATAAGTATTCACTGTACAGCACTCCCCGTGGAATCCGAGTATTATAGTCCTGAGACTTCACTACTTACAATTTATACTGATATCCATGTACTGAGTATTTGACTCTGAATACTACTTTTTGGTGAGGGATGCTTTGGGACTACGCAACAAAAGTCAAAGACTTGATTACAAACCCACATGTAAGAATAATTCTTCCAGAACTTTGATTACTTAGCTGAAGGGTAATTTTAAAACTGACCCGGGCAAAAAAGGTTTAAATTGATACAATTTGGGTTGGCTGAGTAAATAATGTTAAATATCAAAGAACTTATCATGAATGCATTACTGGCATTTGGCGATAATGTTCTCTGCCAATGCTGATCAAAATAGGCATGTGAATGGCTCATCTTCCACTGATTTATCATTGTCTAATCCGGTGCCTTGGCATAGGTAGTTGTACTTCATATATAGTTGCTCATTTTAATGAATGATGTTAGCATTGAAATCACTTTAAGTTACAGCAATTGTAGGTTATGTGAAAGTATTTATGCTGTTATTCTAAGTCAAGGAAAACACTTTTTATCTCATAAGATTTGTTCATGATGCCTTAATTTTATATCAAGTATGCAGTGGAGTGAGCAAAAGTAAAAGGTCAGCCAGTGATTAATGTGCCTGTCAGTTGCGTTTATGGCTCAAAAATGTTTAGCTTACCTTGTTTGAAAATGCATTTGGGTCATTTCTTCCGACATGGTAAATTTAGGTAGCTTACTTCCAACTAAGATAATGAATCTTAATGTAATATTAAGTCAAAACCTTGATGGAAGAGATTTTATTTTATCTTCTTTGGACAAGGATTACATCCAATGACAAACAAGATACATCTTATTATGACTTTCAATTGTTTGTTATCATCCCCTGTGAGGCCATGTACAAGATACAAACAAAACACAAGATATGGAGACATTCATTGTTGGCTTCCTAATGCATTTGAAAGTAGTATACAGAAAAAGGTGGTGTGGAAGAAATGCTCTTAAGATTGTTACCATATAGGTTCGGTTGGACTTATCTTCTCTGTCCATCACTATCTCTGCCAGTGGTACTCATCCCCTCTGTCTCAACCCCCCCTCCCCACCCCCAAATATCCTGAAATCCCTGTCCCCCACCCTACCCCTCACCACCCGATATTATTTTTATGGCACACATTGCGTCAATGCCCCCTTTTATGGGCACTACTGATCTCCGCACCCTATCATTGTTCTCTTCTGTGATGATAAAATATTTACAAATTGGTATGCTTACTCTGTATTACCTCACCTTCCATATTGTAGAGTATTCCTTATCAATATTTTTACAGCTATTTTTCAATGATCATGCTTAAGACATTCCCGGTGAGCAAAATGTAGGACGTTATGCAAAAAATGCTGTGTATCATTATGTATATTCCCAGATAAACCTAAAACTAAAGACTTTGGATAGAATCACACTGTTTTTATGTTGATTAGTAAGAACTAACTTCAAACCCTCTTTAATGCCCAATCCTTTCTGAATGGAGACCTGATTTTCATTTTGAGTGACATGTCAGGAGCTTGTGCAGGACACAAGGGTTAAGTCTGATCATCTGTCATTGTATCCCTTCGCCAAGGTCAGCAGTAGTTCTTGTTCTGGTACAACTTATGTGTAACTAAGGTACATATTAGTATATGGTGTGATGTGAATTCTAATAAATTTATCTCTTATGATGTAATTTAGAACGTTGCAGCAAAATGCATGCACTTATCGAAGACAACTTGTGATTTTGAGGTGTGCATGCTTCAGTCTTTATATTATTTTCTTGATGTCAGTTGAGATATGTATTACCCTGAAAACATCTTACCAGTATCTAATGCAGGTTTCTTTATATCTCATATGTATGTAAAGTTATGTTCTTGTGTCCCTGGGTATAAAGATTGTGCTATCTGAGGAGATAAAAAATATATTCCGAAATAACCATGATTCCTTCTAGTTTGCATTTCGCAAATTCACCCCAAATTGACTCTGTTTATGCTGCAACACCTCTGAAGAAACCCTTGATTTAATTGACTTTCGGCTTTAAGGAGCTAGATTTGAATACAGTGATTTGGAAGTGCGCAAAGTTGTACTGTAGTGTTGAAGACATGAGAAAATTTGTATTTTTTTGGCATAATTTCAGTGTCAAAATTGCTCTGGTGAAATGTTCCATAGCAGTTAAATGAACCTTTCCCAGACTGAATTGACCTGGAACTATGGAAAATAATACGTGAGATGTAATACTATACTAACACCTCTAATTACAGAAATGATGTGTGCTATGCAGGTAGCCAGGTGTGTATGTGCAAAAGGAAGCTAAGAATATAGCAGGGCTTTGGGAAGTTGCTATTTAATGCAGACTTAAAAGTTTGGACACTCATGTATTACATGATGTGGTGTGACACTTGTTGAAAAGGACTAGTCATGCAACAGCATTTTGTAACTTGCCATGAGTGACCAATACATGTAAAGGAAATTTATTTACTAAAATTAAACACTATCATGCCTCATGTTGAAGAAAGGATGTATGTATTTGAATGCCTCTTGTGCTATTCAAGTGTGTAGAAAATGAATCATTAACTCAAAGGAGGTTATTTAAGAGGGAGGTTGAGGAGATTGAAAGCTGAGAGCCCTTTTGCACTTGAGCAAATGCATTGGTCAACCGTGCATTACATGAGGCAAAGCTGTACTTTAGGATACATTAAATATCTTCTCTTGAAGCCTAAGCAGCTGAGATTGTGGTTACGAAGAACTATTTTTATCAATCAGATGTCAATAATGCCCATCTAATCAGTTTTGAATCATAAACATGATTAGCATCAGTTGAACGTAATTCCATAGATTACCTCCTGTTGCCCAAATATGCTTGTAACGGTCACTATTCATTTTAACTCTTCACATCACGAGTAGGGAGTGATTTACATGTTTGTAAAATATGTATGCTCAAGTGTTATAACATTGGTTCTCATTAGCATTATTACTTCATTAAAACGTTAGATATCATTGTGTATTCATGAATACATATTTTTGGGATTATATCATGTCTGAAAATTTTATATCTTGTCCTTGTCTCATGTGTCACAGTTTACATATCTATTTCTACCATTTTGAATTATTTTTCTCTATAGGTTAGCTCTGACTAGAGGAGTAAGATTTTTAATTGATGGCTGTTATGTTGATTGTCCCACATGAAATATGTCAACTACCCTTTCACATTTTTCGTGAGGTACTTTGCTTATCAAGGTTCCTTGTTACGATTTTTACAAGGTTTTTATGTATTGAAATTTAATTTTTACCAGCTTTCATTATAATGTTTTTGTGTTAAATATTTTGCTTCTATCTGGCTTCTTTTTTTGGCCTTCAAATTTTTTTAAAATTGAGAATTTTATCGTATATTTTTATGATTGGCCATTTTATATGCTTTTGAAAAAAGAGATTTGTGTGAGATCCATTTTCAGATTTTTAGGAAGGGCCTTTTTGCTGCCATCATGACATAAGCTACTTTGAAGGCATTGATGCATTCAGCCAAATTCCTCTTTTTTTTTATTCATCTAGCTTTTTAAAAAAATTGAATGCTTAGAGTTAAACACAGAGTCATTACAGTGAAATACTGCTTGATTTTTGATACAAAGATAAATATTACCAGTTGCTGTTGTTTCGTTTGAAATTAAGATTGAAACCTAGAAAAAAACACAATATTCCACTTCTATGCATTTGACACAAGTGGTTTTGCACACTAAACAGCTTCTCTGATGTAATGGAAGTTGGAGAAAAAAACAGTACACCCTTATTCACTAACACCTGCTTTAAACACTTTGCAGTTTAATGTGTGATTAGTCTTGATGCCTCAAGTTCGGTTTCTTACTTAAGATATGTATTAAATGAGGTCTTAGTCACCATCAGCTATCCGGTTTATTGCAGCTGTCTGCTATAAACATTGAAAATTCTGCACATTCTTCCATTATAATTATATTAACAACCAACGAGGCTGTTTCCTCCACTGCTAGCTAGAAAATTTCCCTCCCAGGCCGTACGGCTAGCCATCTCAGTGGTGATGATGAGCAGATGGTAAATGAACTACTGCTAACCCGCATTCATCCTTGCAGTAACTCTGCCAAAATCCTCCACTATCTGTGGGAAATAACCCCACTCATCGAATGAGTAAGTTATGGCTGAAATTAAATTGTTCACTTTTAAACATTTGTTTCCCCCATTTTCATGCACATTAAATAGAGTAAATTTGTTTTTGAAGTGCACTCCATGATTTTGACACTGCATGTGTGGGAAAAGCTGCTGATTTATGAACTTTGATTTACAAACTTTTAAAAGGAAGCATGGTGTTCATAAATCGGGAGATTGCTGTAGCTTATATGGGCTGTGAGAAGGGGACACAGGTGTAGTAACATTTGTATTGTTAGCTATAATTACCTCACCTTTGTTCCTTAACCTTCTGATTCTTTATAAGCTACTCCCTCCAACTTCCATTACACCCAAGGATGGTGCTTAGCATGCAAAACTAGTTAGTGACTAGCTTAGCATGGGTAACTGTATGTAAATTAGAAGAAAGTGGAATATTACAGTGTTTATTTTTAGGATGAATGTGAAGTAACTTCCACGTTATCACGCCTGACTTAGCATTAAATTTTGAGTTTTTACTTTTCCTTTTTTTAGATATGATTCATTTAATGTACTCTTGACGCTGCTTAACCAGGGTTGCCATGCTTCCAGAAAACCAGAGAATTTATGAGTATTGTCCATGTTGGATCAGTGAAGGATTCACCAACCACTCCCATCATGTGGATTATCGCTGGTTAAAACCATAGTAAATTTAACTTATTAGAATTATTTATTCTTATTCTGTTCATTTATAGGATTAAAACATGCATTTATTATGGGGTACCCTGTCTGGTTTTGTAGAATTAGGTTCTATCATTTAAAGTAATGTCTTCATATGTTGAGTTAGTGTGTATTCATTATTGCTATTTGGATAGATGTTACTATGTTTGATAGCATTATTTTGGCACTGGTGGTTGTTTTTATAGTGTTAGGGGTAGTTCCCAGAAGTAATGCAAAAAGTAATATTGGTAGTAGCTCTCACGTTGTGTTTAAGCACATAAGCTACAGTGGTTAGACTGGTTGCTATGGCCTGCCAGCTAACCTCTTGGCTGCAAGTTTAAATCTCACTTTAGACATGGATGTTGTGAGTGTGACACTTTTTTGGAGTATACATATTTGTATTAATTGCTGTTTGAGAGCCATCTCTGGTTAAAATTCAAGTTAGAAATTGCCTACTTCCAGCTGGATTAGCAGGAGTCAGCTAGACATGCAGGATTATTAAAAATGCTGATATCTCTATTATACACGCATATATATAAGCATTTTTATCCATCTTGTAAGTCCAACAATATCCTGATAATCCAGCTGAGAGGGGCCAATTTCTAGCTGGAATTTTTACTAGGGATAGAGAAAATTTTTATGCCCAAGCAGCTGTGATTGGTGCAATTTTTCAATGCAAAATAGTTGTGGAATAGGTTTTCAGTAATAATTGAGAATGTGAGCATCAATAAGAGATAACCCAATCCTTGAATGATCTCATATTGGCTTACTGCTAAGAATCTAAAGTCTTCAAAGAATCATCCTGCAAACACCTGCTTTTGGATGTTTTGAAAATGACTCGAGGAAGGATAATTTTTTTCACTTGCTTTCATGCATGATTATTAATGTTGTTGGACCATTGTTGATAAAAATGGTAGAAAGACAGTTTAGTGAACATATCAGGGCATATTTAGGTGTTAAAATCCTCCCTTAGATTTATGCACCACTGTGGAGACAAGATTGTTGATGCATCTGTTGCCCGAACAGGTGTATCAACTAGTAAGGATCAGTATGAAAACTCAGGAGTCAGCCATTTATCATCTGAATGATGTATGTGGGTGTGGATTTAAAAAAAATATTTTTTTGTGATATTTACCCATAGAATTCAGCACTTGGACATCACTTCTCTTTTAATTTTGTCAAAATCGACACAATGAATTTTTTGTTAGCAGCATTAAGCCCAAAAGTATGGAAGTAGCCAATGGTTTAGGGGCTGTCCATGAATGATGTCACTCAATTTTGGACCAAACTAGACCCCCTCCTGTCACAGTTCGTCACAAATATGGACAACCCCCTCCCCTTAATGATGTAACTTCTCTTCCCCCCCCCCCCTCTAATATTTTTCAAAAAGTTCTCTTCCCCCCCCCTCTAATATTTTTCAAAAAAATCAATATTTTTCTGAAAGTGACTGCATAAAAATAAGACATAATAAACAGTGGAAGTGTGGATGTAACATGAAGCACAGACCCCCTGTCACACATTGTCACAAGGTGACCCCACCAATCATGTGGACGTCATTGATGGACAGCCCCTTATTGCCTGTGAATTCTTTAGTATCTTTGTGTACAATACTTATTTAGGGCTGAATTCCATTTTAACGTATGGGTTACCCTATCCATTTCCAATTAAGTTACTTAATGTGTCAATGAAGGTGGATAAATGGCACTTGCAATTCATACAATTAATCCTTCACCAAATTGGTAGTTCAGGCTAATGTTACTGTTACTTATGTCGATAATGAAAAAGTCGTGTGGATGTTTAAAGGGTTTTCATGCATCTACGTTTTATATACTTAGCATTTTTATTGACCAGATTAAATATTATCAGAGTTATTTCGTTTGGTGAAAGGCACGATCGATTTGACAAGTGCCCTTCGTACTAGCAGATAATGACGATTTGCGTCGCCACTCCGACTGTCGTACGTAAGGTATTTCTTCTGCTGAGTCTGTATTTTCCGTGTTTTCGCTAAAGGGGGTGAGGTGGCGCCGGTGGCGCTAGCAGCCAGTGGCAGAAGTGTCCGCCTGATTTTATCAAAAGATGGTGCTAGTTGTTCATTAGTGTTTACTTCTTAAATTTTTTTAGCGAGTTGGAAGGTTAATGTAGTACACAATTTCGGTGGCTAAGCTTGCGGCAGTTGGCAAGGAAAATTTGAGTAATCAATAACGGTTCTAATCAAGGAGAAGCTCCGTTTTGCGATTGCCTGAAAACATCGGCTACTGTGGTTACTTCGTCCTGGGAGTTACCGGTGGTATTGCGATATTGTCATCGCCGTGGCTTCGAAACATCCATTAACTCTCCATGGCAACAACGTTTCTTATTTCGTTGCTTGTATTTTGTAATCTAAACCCTTTGTGGCAGTTTGCCGATGCTGCTGATATTCCCAATGCGCCACTTAAGGATGCCACTCGAACCGAGCAGCAGAAAAGTATGACGTTATCCCCCTGCCAAGCATGTAAGGTTTTAGTTGATTCTTTCAAGAAAGGAATGAAAGCGACGGAGAGAGGAAAGTACGAGGGCGGCGATTCTGCTTGGGAAGAGGAACGGCTTGGTAGTTACTTGGACAGTGAAATTCGTCTGGTGGAAATTCAAGAGAAATTATGCTCTGGGGTCGTCAAAGGGGAAAACCAGTGTCATTCATTAGCTTCTGCAAATGAGGAACTCATTGAAAAGTGGTGGTTTGAACACAAAAAGGATAACTCAGATATTTATAAATGGCTGTGTATTGAAATGCTCAAGGTTTGTTGTCCGGTAGATCACTATGGACCGGAATGTAAGCCATGCCCAGGCTATCCAAATCGTGTTTGTAACAAAAGTGGTAGCTGTAAGGGATCGGGAACTAGAAAAGGGGACGGTAAATGCCACTGTTCTCCTGGCTACAAGGGTGATTTTTGCGAAGATTGCGATTCAAATTACTACGAAGCCTATAGAGACAATGAAAAGCTTCTTTGCTCCCCGTGTCACAATTCTTGCCAGGGAGACTGTAGCAAAGCCGGCCCCAAGGGATGTGATTCGTGCAGGGAAGGTTGGATTATGGACCCAGATCGTGGATGTGTGGACATAAATGAATGCTTGTTAGCAAGACCTGTTTGTGCTCTAAATGAATTTTGTGTAAACAATGACGGCTCATTTTCTTGTCTGCAGTGTGATAGGGCATGCGATGGTTGTGACGGCGATGGGCCTGACATGTGTACTAAGTGTGCCAAAGGCTACACCAAAAGTGGCAACTTATGTGTTGACCAAGTAGAATGGTACTCGAAAATCTATCCTAATTTGACTCGCTACTTCACTTATTTAGGCCTTTGCATTACGACCTGTATAATATTTTCAAAGAATATCGTTGTGGCAAGTTTGATCGGTTTGTGTGTAGCAGTATACATATCTGTGTCGGAATACATGTTAGGTTCCAGCTCAGATAACGCAATGGATGGGCTTGATTTGAAAAGTTTATTTGGTTCATCGTAATACCTCGAGTAAACCTGAAGCTTTGCACAAATGTAGGTTATCCTTCAAATTTTACCGAGGTGATCCGAGTAACAAAATGAGAGTAATTTTTAAGTCAGTACAATTATCATCCAAGTATTATTAAAGTTTATGAGGGATTACTCCCGTCTTGTGCTCGAGATTAAATCCCCTCCAGGCTAGCCTAATAAATCTGAGTTTTCTCTTATTTCCTCTACCATGGAAATATTCCTGTTTCTCTCAGTACATTCATTTAATTGGATGGCTCAATTCAGGCGTTCATGAATTATGATCAGGGTGAAAAGAGAACTTCTCTTGGTATAATATATTTGTTGTCGAATTTCTTTAAACTTAAGTGTAGATGTTGGTTAAACTTCAACCGTGCCCCGAAATAGTTTTGGCAGAGGTAAATATGGCTTAGCTTACTTGGAAATGACTGGTTATCTGCCACACAATTGTTGGAGGACCATTCTGGAGAGACTGTTGAATTTACTAATCGACTTATCTTGTGAGTGTTGAACCTTGTTAGCTAGTTTTTTCACTCCTTCAAAATCTTCTCAGATCTGAAAGGAATGCAATTTAAGATAACTATCGTTCCGAAATTTAGATAAAAAATTGTGGAAAAGATTGCTTTGAAACCAAGTAGCAAATATCCAAATATATTACATTAATCATTAATATGATGAAAGTAATACCTATAGGTTGAATAAGTACAAAAATACTACCAAATTCATCTCCTTCACTGAGTGAATATAGGATTCAATTGAAAAGGTTGCCTATTTTTAAAGATTAAATTCGATGTGTGGTCTATGGTCTCTGATTGCTTTGTTTGCGAAGTGCATTATGCCTTTGATCCACATATGCTGTTGTAGATACTAATCAGCATATTTTTAAATTCTATATCGAATTTGTGACAGATTTTATTCTGATTTTGTAGGTATATTGAATAGTTTTGATGTTGCCCTGACGAACCTAATTAGCTCAGGAATTTGGTATGCATTTTAAATTTATGGCTAAGGCGATATTCCAAGGTTTAGTTTTGGTGGCATTTACATTTTCAGCAAAACGAGCCATGATGATCATTTCTTTGTTGAATGAAGATTAAGTTTTTGTTTGATGTACATTATTATGCATTTCTGTTGTTGAGATTAAAAAAAAACAGTTTAGTGGTTATTAGCACAGGTTCAGTGTGAATGAACAGAAGTAGAACTGGATATTTCCTGGCCATTCATTCACTTTTTTGCTTAAGTTGTAGTTACGCAATGAATTTTTGATGAGCCATGCATTCATGAGTGAACACGTGTGGGTTAATGCATCATATACCCAGGCTTGTACTGTAGGTGATGGCTTTCCATGGTTACAAACTTTCTTCAGACTAGTAGTAAAGCTCAAATTTTCATTCGAGTCCTAATACCCATAAGTTGATAAATAAAACGTTTCTTATTGTTAGTCCATTTGTTTTTATAATTATTTTTTTGGCTTAATCTGGAGGCTATATTATATTCAGGCCACATTTTAGGGAGTTCAATTTGATCATGACAAGCCTAGTACAGTTTTTATTTAATAATCAAAGAATTAAAATTTTCAAATTGGTGTTAAGCTTGGCTGTAAACTATTTCATGCTGGTCCTCAGATGATAGCCTGATATAGCAACATAGAAAACATTCCCCATCAGTCTGAACTTGGCATGTGGCATTAATAAATAGGAATGACTGTGTCAAAGTTAATTCAATGAAGAACAAATAAAAAAGGATAGACAAAGATAATTCAGTTTTGGTTCAACCCTGTCAAAAATCACTAGGATAAGGAAGTTGATAGGTGCAGCAACTCTTTAAGTTACTCATATTAGTTCTTTGAGTAGGAAGAACATGGCATTCTCACCATTTTAATTTTTTTGCTACCTAGTAAGTAGCCAATGAAGTTGTTATTTCTTGTACGCAATCTTCCTGAATTTTTAAGTTTGAAATACTATTCCAAAAAATTATTATCTTTCGTTATGTAGTCAGTGTAGGGTTCATGGTGAAATGGAACTCTCCTTCTATTACATTAAATGTAGCCCACCTATTAATGGCTGTTTTTAAATGTACACGAATTGATTTACAAATCATTGTTGTGCAATGCAGTAGGCAAATTCATTCTTTTTTGTAGTGAACTATCTTATTTTTATGATTTATATAATTGTCGCCTAATACAATTGCATAAAGTGATCTTATTGTCATCATTGATCAATTGTAAAACTAGGGAGTTGCATAGGGTTCCTTCAGGTTGCAAGATATTCAATCAAGTCTATGAGTGGATTGATAGGGGAATTTTAGGTTGTGAAAAATTAAAGTTCACCTCCATCGAGCCTTTGCCATTGATTTATTCAATGGTGAAAATGAGTTATCTTACAATCCCACTTGATGGTCATTGTTCATCAAAGATCATCTTGGTTTTTCATTAATTGATATTGAATATGTAAAGCAAGCAGGCATGTGAAATTATTCCGTGGATTTTAATTTTTGTGATTGATTGCAATGGGCTGATGTATTGTATGAGGCATTTATGCTAAAAAATTTGAATAAATACTCAGTTTTACAATTCATTGATATTGCCAGTATTTCATGGTAGCCAGGCTCTAGATGGTTCTATAGTCATGCGTGCCAACTACTTATGCTCTGATAGGTTTGGTTTTAGGCATGTAATAGAATTTTATGGTGTGATGTCGCCAATGCTATTGTATTACCTTTGAGTAAACTACTGAGTTTTCAAGTGGTGAATTTTTATGTTGTAATTTTTGGCTTCTTTAAAGTTGATTATGGTCTTGTGCAGGACCCCTGATTTGTCTGCCATTAATGCTGTGGACAATATTCTTTTATTGTATTCTGGGAATACCTGTCACTTATAAAATTTAGACTATTAGCCACCTTGTCATGAAATGGTTAGTGTTTCTGTTTAAACTTTGTGGGCTCTGTTTTCACATCTCTTTTCAGTTTTCATAATTGAATCTGGTGAAAATGGTCATTTTTCTCTGTGATTCAAGATTTGTGAACTGGCTTAGTATCTAATATTAAAGGACATCTTAAAACTCATTATCAACAATCTGTCAGTTTTTACTCATGCTATATGCATTAGGGGGAATATGTAGATTATATATTACATTTGTGATATAAAATAGGTGTACATTACATTGAGTTTATCTCCCAGGTAAATCAATGTGTTGATTGTTTTGTTTTTGTTTTGATTGAAATATAAAAATTGTTTGTGATAGTGTGTCTTAATGGTCCATTGTGTTTCTAACTTAACCTTGTTGCTCATTAGTGGAGTGGTGTGTTTCCCTGAATAACGCATATTAATTAAATTAAGCTAATTTTGTTAAAGACTTTGTATTAGAGAATCTCGTCAATCAGTTGAGGAAGTAGCTCAATAGTGATGCAATTGCTAGTACCTAATGTTAGAAATTGCGTAAGGCCGTAAAAAATTTGAGGATTGGTTGGCTATCCATTAAATACATTGCATATTCACATGAAATTTTGGAAGGTGTATAATTATGAGTTCATGGCATTCTTGGTCGCTTACGAGAACTTCTAGTTTCTTAATAGCCTAAGAAATTTGCAATGGAATAGGACACTGAATAGCTTTACTCATTAAAGCATTTAGCATAGTGTTGAGGGATCTTGATTCAAAGTAATATTTTCTTATTTGTAATCTCCTCAGTGGATGAGTAAACTTTTGTTACTGCCATGGCACTTCTCATAGTGCTTTGAATAATAAGTAATTCATTGCTGAGTTTTAATTATCTTAGCCCCTGTCAACTGAGATATCATTTTACTTTAGGTATCTACAGAATTGCATTCATATTTATGTTGCATATTAGGGTCATAACTATAAACTTAAAGAGGCCCCGGGGAAAAACTTGATGGTGAGGCCCCTTTATTAGTACAAGATGGAGACCGTAGATAGAGCACAAAGCAGACAATTGAGCTATCAGCTGTACACCTGTACTATCAGCGGAGTGTCTAGTGCGTGGGCACTTGTATTTGTTTTTTTATTACTAAGCTGGCTATTTAGTGGGAATTAGATTAAGCGATGTTTACTCACAAATAAAGAATATTTAAAAAGTAAACCATCCGTGTGTGCTGAATAGTTTGGCTGCCCTGGGATTCTAACCGAGCTGGTTTTGTTATTAGGGGAATCTGTCGTATCATTTGTACTTTCCAAATAAATTTTGAGGGTATCTACTGCGAAGCACTGACAAGACCCCACAGGGTGGTGGCAGGGTGAGGCCTTGGTGGCTTAACTGGCTTAAGCACTCGGTATGACATAAGTTCGGCATCTGGGTTCAAGTCATGGTCAAGGTGGGTGATTTTTTCCACTGGAATTTTCACACCTTTAACCCTTTCGCGCCGAATGCCGCACATATGTGGCGAGGATATACTTCGCATACGAAACGAATGGCGCATACGTGCGGCATCATTTTCCGACGCAAACGAGCGAATGCCGCGTATATGCGGTGTGGGGTGGAGAAAAGTGACCACTGCAGAAACAATAGACCCAGGTACGTGGTCGCCCCTCGAGACCTAACTTAGCGCGAGCCCTGGCCCTTCCTCGGCCGCTCAGGTCGACCCTTTTCTTATCCTCTCCACACTGTCAACTACAGCTTTTGCAGTGTTTTTTCTAAAAAACTATTTGTTGCTTTGTTGTTCTTTTTTTGTTTACTACATGGAAATTTTAAACGAAATTCTAGCGTTAATATCAACGGAGTTACAGAACGGCAATCGACAAAGGCATTAACGTACACATTTGGAAAAACTTGTGGATCAATTCAAAGTTTGTTATAAGTTATAACTTATAACCTTATTCCATTTTTCCTCATGAATCATTTCTTTTCGATTCCCCGTATTCTATCATATCACTTTTGTCATTAGTTTTGGATTTGGGAATACCCATTGCTTCTTAACCTACCTTTGTACCACAAGCATATTTGTGGTGACGTTATGTCCAATGACCTGTTTCGTCAAATTCTGCTTTTGGAAGGATAATTCTACATATCTTAGAAAGTACATCGTAAAGAAACCATTACTTAGACTCCGTCATTGGTAATCCTAGTGGAGTCTTGTTACTGGTGTTCAAGAATGGCAGTTTAGAGCTGGATGGCTATGTCCTCTGCGGCGTCCCAGATAAGAGACTTCGAATAACCTTTACACCCCTCCCAAGGCACCCGATGTGTTGTGTGTAGCAAACATGGAAAAAGATGCGACTCTCGTTTCATGAGCTTGGAGTGCGAAGTGGGACTGTGCGTCGCTCTATGTTTTAAAATTTATCTCACACAGAAAAAATTTTAATTTCAGAAAACTTTTGAAGTAAAAATAGACTGAAACTATAAAAAAATCATAAAATACAAAAAGCATAAAATATATTTTCAACTTTGCCAATGCTGGTCCAAAGACCGGATGAACAAGAAGGATGCGAAATATATAGTCTCCAAATCAGTCGATAGGGATTAAAAATATACTAATTCCGTCAATATGAACATTAGAACTCTGTTTTAAATTTCTGCACGCTCAGAAAAACACAGGGAATTTATTTTTTATATAAAGAAATCGATGCAAGCTACAAATATTTGTTTATAAAAAACACTGCATTTTCAGTCAGATGACCGTGGAGTCGCACTGTGAAGGTGTCTTTAATCCTTCCTGGGTCTGGGACAGCGGCTGAGTTGGGTCAAAAAACGGTAAGGGATCGGACCTCTGCCTTCCGTCGACGCGAGAGAGCTCTGTACAGGGGAGTGCAGAAATTTTTCAAAAGCCTCTTAACGTGGAGGAATTTCCCTCAACGAGACTTCGGCACGAAAGGGTTAAAGACAGGTGGGTGAAGTGGGGAGAGGGATTTTATTTTCTCACCAATAACACCCATCTAGAACGAAACTCTTTCCAAGCTCAGGGTGAGGAAATTGAGTAAATCATTGCTAAACAAGTTTTCTCAATCAACAACTAAAAGAGAGGTATATTTCATAAAACAAACCAAATTGCAAACCAACAATTCAAGAGCCAGCCAACCGATGTTGAATTTACACCCCAGAATCAATAAGAAAATTTGTTTGAGTAAGAGAATGACAAGTTATAAAAATCTCTAATGGCTGTAATAAATTGGCACCACTCGTCAATATTACACCACAGTGTCATTGTTACTTCCTCGCCAGTGACAACCGCAGACACACTAAACCCAAATAGGGATCCTTCACTAGGGCTAATGGGACCCCACTGCCTGGGTTATGAAAACAAACTCTCAAAAGCACTCAAGAAATCACTCACTCACATGGGCCCAACTTCTGGGAGAATCTAGCTCAAAAGAGCGTAGTCAAAAAACGGCACTAAAACAAGAAAAGACGAGGGACGATGCACACCCTCGTCTTTTATTGTTTTTGTGCCATTTTTTCACTACGCTCTTTTGAGCTAGATTCTCCCAGAAGTTGGGCCCGTGTGAGTGAGTGATTTCTTGAGTGCTTGTGTTTGTTTTCATAACCCAGGCATCCTTAGCGGGATCCCATTAGCCTTAGTGTAGGATCCCTATTTGGGTTGAGTGTGTCTGTGGTTGTCACTGGCGAGGAAGTAACATTCCCGTAAACCACCACCAGAAGGTTTTCTGGTTGAGAGGCTGTGGTTGGTCACTGGCATGGAATTACCCCTTTTTCCCGCAAACCAACACAGCAATTGTGGTGTAATATTGACGAGTGGTTCCAATTTATTACGGCCATTGGAGATTTTTATAACTTGTCACTTTAAGAGGCCATAGAGCTCACATTCCCTAGGTTTGAGTATGAGAAGTCAGTCTCTCTCATGTAAAAATGACCTAGTGACATCTAGTCCTGAAAAATTACCATTCATATCAGACATCACTGAATGGAGGGTTTTTTTTATTTGCAAACTCAAGGTGGAGTGGGAAAACATTATTTGGGGAAAGGAGGAAGGATGGAGAGAAACAGCATTTGTATTAGCCTACTTTTAAAGGCACTAAGAGGTCCATAATTTGATGCCCTATCTGAAGGACCACATGGAATATGAAATTAGTAGAGGGCAATCAGGTTGCTTGATTGGAGGGAGCAAAATAAGGGGATTCGAATTCAAGTTTGTCCTGGAGTGTGTTTTTTTCCACCCTGAATTTCTCGCATTCGTGGTGAGTTTTTAAATGCTTATATATGGAAATAGAGTTAACTTTAGGCCACCTTTGCTAATATTCAACATGTATTATTATGCGAAGTTGGAGGGTAGACACCCATTCCCATGGCTTGTTGGGGGTTACATTCATGCAGAAATTGATTCCTAATCAGTGCCATCTTGCTGATGAACCTTCCCCCGATCTGGTTTTTCCCCTTTCCTTGATTTTATTTTTATGCAAATGGCTGCCTATGTGGTCAAAATATGTAACCTGCTGGCTTTTGGCATTATAGAACTTTGGACTTCATCACAGTCTTAGATATAATCTTCAGGTACTGTCGGTAGACTCTGGAGTGCATGCCATTATAATGATGTCTGTGAATACTTAGAACTCATCTGAAATCATTCAAGGCTTTGTTAAAACTTTCGTGCAGTAGCCTTACAATGGGATATGCATCCCCTGTCATGAGTGCCGTGAGCATTTCACTTGACACCTCTGTACAGAGCACTCTCATCCTAAGGAATTGTACAGGTACACCTATTGTCCATTTTGAGAGCTAAGTTCTCAGAACACCAAACCCTTTTCTTGGATGGTAGGTGGAGGTAATCTCAACCCTTCGCCTCAAGTATCAGCCTATGTCCATGGTCAAGTATTTGGTTACACTGGCTACACAAAAAAAAATTGTTACATACTCAGAAAATATACACTCAGAAGTGTACTCCTTATGTTTTGTTATGCATTAACGAGTTAGTTTAAAATTAGTAACTGATCATTTAAACACTTCAGAGCCTACATTTTTCAAGTAGGCAACAGATTGTTATTTAGAGTATCTTCTGCAAAAACAAATCGTAGACAACACCCACATGCCATCAGTGGAGCTGTTACTGAGAGAATGGTTGGAGATACTATCGGTAATATGGTCGGGTGCACCGTGGAATATAGTTATTTGACAGTATATAATTGAAAGAGTAATGTTTTATTTGACAGTCCTAAGAGCGTGTGTTGATCAATCCCTTTTAGGGTGTCTGCATTTTGGGGTTTCAAAATATGGTAACCCTACCTAGGACATATATTCTTGCTTGCCCCCAGACCTGTTTTAACACTGTGTTCGATCTCTTGCATATAAAAATATGTAAATTTATGAACGAATTTCACTCAGAATGAAAAATCTGAAGGTTTAACACTGTGTTAGTAGCAAAAGAATGAATGATTGGTTGTTGTTCTGTCCGCCATGATAGTACAAGTTGTGAATTTTTACTACCCATCATAAATGTGCTTCATTATCCCCACACATAGGATAGTGATGTGGACTTAAGCAGATTGTTTGCTTGTGCGATTATCCGAGATGAGTTTTATCAAGTCCTGTTGCAGGGATGTGACGAGTCAGGGAATTCAAAACCCATCAGGGAAAATCATTGAGCTGTCAGGAAAAAATCTGATAAGGGCAAAGGTTGATGTATTGGTCAGTGGCCGACGCACCCCAACTATACGTTCATTCGTTGTTGCCGGAGTTGATGTTCCATCTTTTGATTTTGTCTTAGTTTCATAAATTTGTCATTAAATTTGATGAGTAAAAGTAACATTGGTGTGTTTTCTTAACTTTCATTTGCACTTAAATTTTCACTGATCTCTGAACGTCAAGGAAACGCTTGAGGAAAATGTCAGGGAAAATGACTGTTTTTGTCAGGGAATTTCATTTCCATAATCTTGTGACAACCCTGTGTTGAATGATGTACTAGTTTACAAGTCTTTTAGAAGTGCACATACCATGACATCCATGTGTTAGGGCATGTGTCAATTGTAAAAGTTGTGCTATATATCCCTTAAGCTTATTAAAAAAATGGCAACCATATGTATTTGCTTTACTGTTCCACCTTCGATGCTGTCAAGTTTATTAGCTACATGTAAAATTAACGTGCTGTTGTAACTGTTGAGTGATAACCTTAGTGTAAATAATGTATTTTAAACTAGTTTAACTCATTTTATCATCTGATTGAGACTTTTGAGTGTGACATTAATTTTAACCAATTTTTCCTAACCTTTGTTTGTTCAGGCTTCATAGCAAGAGTGGTGTCGAGTACAATCAAATGCTGTTTTTTGATGATGAAATGAGAAACATACGGGATGTTTCTACATTGGGTGTGACATGCATCTTTGTTCAAGATGGAACTACAGAAAGTGTTGTTGAGAATGGCCTTAAGGAATTTAGTAAGAATGCTGAAGCTGCTGAATCTAAGTAATAGGTACTTTGAATTTCCTTATCCATTTTAAACAATAATAATGTGCTTTCACTATAGAAGAAGAAGATTATTTAATTTTAACAATCTTGATGTCAAAAGTGTAAGATAAATGGCTTTTAAAGATTATGTTATTTATGCTAAAAATGTCCAAAAGATACTTCAAATATTGACTAGCCTTATAAGAAAATTATGTGATTTGCAGCATTCTAAAGATAGTATTTATTATAAAAAATTATTACATGTTATTGTGACCAAATACAGTGGAACCACTTTATAGTGTAGTTCCTGCTCTTATAGTGTGGTTTCTTGCATAGTGCTCTGCTGCGCAGATCACAGATAAAATTCCTGCATAATCTATTGTAGTTACCTTGTACTACCTTAATAATAGTTCTGCAGGCCTTGGCATTTTGGAGTTCTATTTCCTGGGGAAATATAAAGGGGGTTCACTGTATTATGGTTTCTTGAGATGTTTTTATTGCACATATTTCCTGCTGTTGATTAAAAATTAAGAAAATGAAAAAATTAACATGGAAATGTATATATATAAAGGTAAATTATTTTTATTGCTTTTACTCAATAAAAATTGCTCTCATGTACACATGCCTTGCTCAGCCAGGTTGTAAGAGGCAAGGATTAATATTCCGCTCATAGATTGAGGATAATAACATGTTTTACATACCTATTGTATGAAAATTGATAACTAATTGCACTTCATAATGGTCACAGCTTTAAAGAAATAAAACTTTATTGCAATAACTTCAACATGTTGATATACTACAACTTATTTTCTCTATAGTATCCTTCATGATGTTAAGCATTTATTTCATATGGCTTATGAAGGTAACAATTACATTTTCGCATAAAATACAATTTCATTTTATAAATGTTGGCACTAATTCTCATTCACTCTTGTATAATTTCATACACTAACAGCATATGTGATTATGGCTTGATTGATCACCTGCCAATTATTTTGGCAGTGAAAAAAAACATCTAAAATATAGGAACAGGTGAAGCCAAGG
The DNA here is from genome assembly GCA_963573305.1 of Pyrrhosoma nymphula. Classification (NCBI taxonomy): domain Eukaryota; kingdom Metazoa; phylum Arthropoda; class Insecta; order Odonata; family Coenagrionidae; genus Pyrrhosoma; species Pyrrhosoma nymphula. The sequence goes on along the minus strand of OY754328.1, from coordinate 77,843,452 downwards.
AGTTAATATTACAAGGATTTGCCACCATACTTTTTTTTGCATTTAATACACAATGAGATACTGACGGTGGGGGATAAGTGGTCATGCAAGGCATAACCATCGATCCCACATTTAATTGACGGAGATCATCTGCAATACAATAATTATGTCATTTGGTCATAGCCAAAATCATATAGGCATTACTATAATATAAATTTCATTTCATACAACATAACTAATTACAATCGTTAAAATCATAAAAAAACAACAGTTCACATAAAACAAATAGTTGGAATTATTTAAAACATAATAAACAAACTCCTTGTAAAAATACCAGTCTGAAATACAGACAGACTTTAATGTTTTATTTTGTCATTTTTCACCCATTTGGCATCCTAGTTCTGACAAAAGTACTGAAAGATTTGGGACATTAAGCATTCATAGATAGATATAAGAAAAAAGTAAGCATTTATAGTCATTTACGAAAACCAGAAGTAGGTTATGTGTCCTATCCAAGAAAAGACTTGAGACAGAAAATAAATGGTAACTGTGGAATGTGTTGCAATTACATTCAGATTCCTTTCTATTGGCAAGTATAAGTCAATTTTTGCATTCTCTGCGGGGCATCATGAGATTTGTTTGCGTCCAGCATCAGTGTTTATGGGTGTATTAGTGGGTATATAGCATTCGGACATGTTTTAGATCTATGACGTCAGTAGTAAAAAGCTAGAGGAAGGGAATCGCCCATGCTCTTAAGGCTAGCTGAAACTTTTGTTAAAATTAGACATCTGTACAAAGTGGACATTACATGATTAGATTAGCATAGCAGCAACCCACTGAAGATTTGAATAAGCTTGAAAGAACAGTATGTGAAGGCACAGTAGTAAAACCCGCAATAACAATAAAGATGCATAACTGTACAACCAGAGATGGGTCTGCTTCTTTAATTGGGAACTTGGTGTGAGGACTTCGAACAAGCAATTCACTTTTCACATTCATAATAAATAAAACTTCCTCTGCTAATGCGTGATTACCCAACTACAGTGAAGGCAGGTGCATCAATGTAAAGAGCAATTTTATTTTATCAACTATGCTCAAGTGTACACACGTAAGACATTTAGAAAATTTTATGAAGGAAGTTTTGAAATTTTATGTTAGGATTTAATGCACACCAAGAATTACATTCGGCCCTCTCAATGCTTTGCTTCCAAAATGAGCAAATTTTTCCTATAATGTTACATGTACCATCGTCAATCAGTTAGGAGATTCCTGACTTTGTTACTTGATCAGTTAAATTCGACTTCTCATTAATGAACGAATACGATTTGTACTAGAGAAAACACTCTCATGTTTCCAACATTTTTTTTTGACACAGTAGGGATTGTGAAATGTCAGGTTTGATGATGAAAAATTAACCAGCTGGATTATTGTCCCCGAGGTACCATGGAGAAAAATTTATAAAAAAGACATCACAAAAAATATGAACTAATGTTTCATTTGTGTCCATATTTACTAATGGTTATAGTGTTGGAAAGATTGCACATTCGGTAATGGTCCTAAAAGAATTCAATAGCTAAGTTCCCTTCAGTATCAAGATACCTTTAAAAAATATGACAAGAGTGATATCAAATGCACTCATACAAGTTTCTGATCAATATTTGTATCTACTCATTAGGTACAGCCCTTTACTTTACAAGTAAGGATACAAAAATATAATGTAAGATTTGTATCTCGATGATAGGTCAAAAATTTACAAACTATAACTCCTTGCCAACGTTTTGGTGTATAATTGACACCATCTTTAGGGCTACAATTTACGGTACAAAATTATTAATGAATTAACATAAAAAATATCACAAGTTTCACCCTACAAATCAAAGTATCATACACGTCATTACAATATACAAATAAGAATTACCTCGGATTTAGCCAGGAACATCATGTTTCAAAAATCCACATCTCAAAATAAAACTTTCGTATTTTTCCAGATAAAAGGAGCTATCAGAACCATTTTATGAAATGGTACATTACTATATTGTGATTACAATGGTACATTACTATATTGTGATTATAATGGTACATTACTTTATTGTTCTTTTGGTCTGTTGACATAGAATATATTCAGAAACATTTATAAATAAATAACCTTTCACAATAGTTTTACAATATTGTCCGAAAAAAAACTCATCAGTACTATAATAACATTTATTAAGAAGTAGTCCTTTGAGTTTTAATTTAAAAGAAGACACAGAGGACATACATTTCAAGTTTGTAGGTAACCTATTGTACAAAAGTGATACTGAGTGAATAGGGCCATTCTTACATACAGCACGTGATTGTACTCTCAGGTGAACATTCTCCCTTACACGAGTCATGTGACTATGAACCATCGAGTTAGGAATGAACATTAATGGATTCTTTTTTACAAATAAACATGAGTGAAAAATATATATGCTGGGTAAAGTCAAGATATTCAGTTGCCTAAACAAAGGCCATCCAGAGGTCCTGATGGGTACACTCAACATGGCCTTTATAGACCTCTTTTGCATAGAAAATGCCTTACTTGCTGCACTTGAGTTATCCCATAAGACAACTCCATAGGTCAAGTGAGCGCGTGAACTTTCGCATAGTATACTAGTTTCAAAATTTCCACGGAAGTAGTAGGGACAAGTTTCCTGATCATAAATGTCCCAGTGGCCATTTTCTTAATTATATCATTAATGTGAGGATACCAATCAAGGTTTTCAGTCAAATATATTCCCAAGAATTTTACGGAGCTAATGTATCATTATGGTATATAGTAATACAATATAATGATATATGGTCACAATATAGTAATTTCCAATTCCATAAAATGGTTCTGATAGCTCCTTATCCAGAAAAATATTATAGTTTTATTTTGAGATGTGGATTGTTGAAACATGGTGTTCCTGGCTAAATCCGAGGTAATTCTTATTTGTATATTGTAATGACATGTATGATACTTTGATTTGCAAGGTGAAACTTGTGATATTTTTTATGTTACTTCAATAATAATGTTGTTGTACTGTAAATTGTAGCCCTGAAGATGGTGTCAATTATACACCGAAACGTTGGCAAGGAGCTATCGTTTGTAAATTTTTGACCTATCCTCGGGATACAAATCTTACAGTCCATGAAGAGGTCGATAATACAATACTTAGGATACAAAAATAGCATGTTTTTGATCCTCTGTGGCAAAATGGTAGTGCTTCAGTTGATATTTGCAGTACAGAAGTCTTTAAAATTCTCGCTTGCATAGCATTGCCATCGTAATTCCATTGACAGTGCACCTGTGCCATGCTCATTTTCTGATAAATTCTGAAGTATTTTTCCAGATGTAACTGAACTGATTGAATTTTAACTTCATTGATCCTGATAGAATGTTTCTTCAACATACTTTCAATAAGTTCAACTTCATCATGCAGAGATGAAATAGGATGTAAGAATGGCACATCTGCACAGGTACAATAACTTAGGTACACTTAAATGACTCTGAGGTGAACAGCAGGCATGCATCAGACCCTTTCTACCCTGTTATCCAATGCACTGCCAACCAGTTCCTGAACATTAACATACTCTGCAACTGATGAAAAGGCACCAGACAAGGAGGAAAAGGTGGGTCTTTCTGCAGCTTTGTAAGCCCAGCATTTTGTAATTAACTCCCACACAACTTCTGGGCACCTGGCTGGCTTTGGGAGACGGTCTCCTTTCTCAACAAGTTGAATAACCTAGATTTGTTTAGTTGGAGCAAAAAAAAGAAGAAATTTAAGATAAGAAGTGGCTTACATTTGTGTTATTTCACTAATTCTTTTAGGCAAATAATTTACTCTATACAGGAATTAAAAAAATATTCCCATACAGTTACTGATGATAATTCCTCTTGCAAAATGAACTCAACTCATAAAAATTAAATGTCTTATATCAAGTGTAACAGCTGTAACATCTTGATCGCTGGACAAATAAAATGTATTGTATTAAGACTTATGCCTTAACATTTTTCACACAATAACTGATTTCATAATGAAAAATTAGCTAAGCATTGGTATCTACCATGAATGCCTGCTAAAGTTGTGTATCAATTCTATAGGTAAATATGTTAATGAATGACTACTATTTTATAACTTAAGGTAATAAAGTTTCTTATCTCTGTCATTAAGCACAGAATGGCTCAAGCTTGTAAGTTGATGGTTGAGAGACCACTGTTGTGGTAAAATGTGATAAGGTTTGAGCAGTATGTAGGTAAACACATTTGTACAGTCATGTTTTAATTAGCCTCCTACTTAGGATTTTTAAGTAATTGAAAGACATCAAACATTGCAATCATTTGCACTGAAATGTTTCACTGAAGATAACTGACTGGCTTGTGTGTTTATCTTTCCTTAGAATTCCATACTTAGCATTGATTTCAATGATTGACTTTTTGATTGAACACTAAATGAAAATTTTCCCACTCATTAGTTGATGCTCTTGGTAAGTAATTAGCCTCATTTAAAACATCAAACATCATTACAAGCAAAAAGAACTAATCCCACAGGAGCCATGAACTTATTCTTAGAACCTAATGAGGCAATTTTGATAATAAATCACAAGGAGAATATGAAATATGTAACAGTTATCACCAACATAGGATACTGGAATGGGAATAAAAACTGGAATACCTTAAAATTTCCATGGCAGCATAATATTTCTAGCAATTTTAAAAATATTCTTAAGTAAATTTCTTACTTGCACTCCTCTTAGGTCACCGTAGGGCTGCTTCCCATAAGAAAACATTTCCCACAGTGTCACCCCAAAACTCCACACATCACTAGCATTAGAAAAAGTCCCATAATTGAATGACTCAGGAGCATACCTAAAAGAAAAATGGAACCAGCTCATAACCAAGAAAAAATATCAACTTTACTGATTACTTTAAAAAATTTGACTTTTAAACGATTATAAGAGAAACAACCTATCCTCTGCATTTAAGTGCCAACAAAATGCCTCAGGGTAGGTTTCATTTGTCCAGTATGAATTACAACTAATATCCAGTGAGAAACCAATAGTATATATATGTATATACTATATATATTTGTCAAGAAATTGTTGCCCATTGGCCACAGATACACAATATAAGCTTACGGGAGATGAGAGAAAGTGATACAAAAAAGATTTGTTCCCACAGAACGCCCCGAATAAAAGACAAGGTCTTGTACCTGATGATGGCTCTGTGAGCCGAAACGCATTGTACGCATTAAAGCAATTTGTGGAAAAGTGCTATTGTTTCTCTTCTATTAATAATAAATACGTATTATTTCCTATTTGGCGAAACTGATTAACACTTTCAATGCTGACAATATACGATTTTTTTTCATTCTGACACCACCCATTTTTTTGAACATCTAACGCTCCTGAAGCCAATAACAATGTTTTTTGTTGCATAGGATTTTTAATTTTTGTTTAAAAAAAATAATTTTTGACGTGATAGGATGTCATCAGTAAACCGGGATAGTCAAGCAATGCGGGTTGCATACGTTAAGCATTTCTCCCACCGGCTAGTGTTTCTTTTAGCCTTATCTTTTAATGCAACTTGTTTTCACACTATGTACCTGCAGATCAAAATTTTTAGCAATTTCATTCTTGCATTGTTTTTTATTCTATTTAAACTAGAACGCCTCTCATTAAGTGGAGAGCAACATCAATATCTGCTAAGTATGAAAGTAATTGCGGATTATTTTACCTGTGGCTGAGCTGAAAATATAATAATAATAATCTTTAATGTCCTGTCGGTTATACAAGTACAACATAGGACTTAGTCATACAAAAAATTACATACAAAAAAAATAACATAAAAATACATACAAAAGAAGAAACGAGCAGTAATGTACACTCTACAAAAATTGATCACTCAAAAATTCATCTACACTGTAGTAGCATTTATAAATAAGCAGTTCTTTTAATTTATATTTAAAGACGTTTTGGCTTGCTAAACATTTAATTGAAGTAGGAATCTTATTGTAAATCATTGAGGCTGAATGATAAGGACCTTTCCTGCTTATGTTTAGTGGCTGATTAGCCAAATGAACGTTTTCTCTACCACGTGTCACATGCCCATGTATAGCAGAATTGGGCATAAAAAGGTGTCGATTGCTTCTGACAAACATGGAACAGTTCAGGATATAAATACATGGCAGAGTGAGTATCATGAGTTTCCTGAATAGTGGTCTTCCTGGTGTCCTTATTGAAACCCGTAACATTGATTTAACACTTTTGCATAGAAAATGCCTTGGTAGCTGCACTAGCATTTCCCCAGAAGACAATTCCGTAGGCTAAATAGGAATGAATTTTGGCATAGTAGATAAGACTCAGAGTCTATGTGGAGGTAGTTGGAGCAAGTTTCCTAATCATGTAGATCCCAGTAGTAATTTTTTTGATTATTCCAGTGATATGTGGTTGCCAATCAAGATTCACGTTAAGATATAATCCAAGAAATTTGGTAGTGTCACAGTGTAGTATTGATGTATTAGAGTCTGTTCTGAGAAGAGGGCTTAGAGTTGGAGGATTTATTTTATTATGGAAATGAAGAAAACATGTCTTGTTTTCATTTAGAAGCAGGTTATTTGACGTACACCATTTGGACATAGTCGTTAAGGTATGACTGGCAGCACTGCTAGCATCTAGAAAATTGTCACCTATGTTCAGTGTGGATGTATCATCCGCATATAAGATAACTTCACTGTTAAGTAGGTTATCATGGAGATCATTAATGAAAATAATGAATAATAGGGCATATTAATAAATAATAATAGGGCATGAATATGGCATATAAATATATCAAACTTCAACATCAGAAAGCATAAATAAAGTAAATCAATAGTTTTACTTTTATTACACTATATTTTTTTATTTATCAAATTCCAAATGATTAACAAATTAACCGACTCCAATTTAAAAATGATGATATACAAAGAAATATTACTTTACAAAACAAAAAGATAAGTATTAAAATGATACATAAAGCATTTAATATAAGCTCATCCTTTTTAGCATAAACAAATTACAAAAAATTGTTTACATAATTTATGCCTTAATGCTTCGTTAATTTCTTTTTTGTGATAGCTCGTGTAGCATTCTGGGCAGAGTCGAGGGGACCCTTCACAGTCAGGGCAGATATATGCCGTTTCCCTTCTACCCCCTTGGGAATAGCAATATTTGCATCTACGAAAGGTTTTTTTGCCACCTTCGAGGAGGAAAATTTGTGGGAAATGGGATTGTCTGGAAGATATTGCAGGTTTGGGATCGGTTGCATAGGATGGAAGAATGAGGGACTTAATTACGGAGAGTCGGAAATCAAGGATGGGAGTTTTTTCTCAATATTTTTGGAAAATGAAAAAGCTATTGACTAAGATGAGGTGAAATATATGAATGCCTAACTTTTTATACCACTTCAGGGTTTTCCTCTCCATAGGATAGTATGCCATCATTAGATCAAAGTGGTCGATTCCTCCCATCAACTTGTTGTACTTGACAACGGCCTCTGGCTTGGAAACAACCCCTTCTCCTCTTCGAGAAGGCATGTCAACCATGCAACTTCTGAATTCAGAACTGATCATCAGAATGTCTCTTTTATCCTTCCATTTGAAAACGCAAACCCCATCATTAATATAGGCGTCCACAACTTCACCCCGTCTCAATGTTGCCTTTACCACTTCGGGCGGGTTTTCCTTCCGGTTTGATCTGAGAGTTCCTGTGCAATGCATTCTCCTCTCAAGCAGTGTGTGGATCAAATTGACACTTGTGTAATAGTTGTCCATAAACAATGAATGGCCCTAATCTAAACGACCATCCATTAATTTATGGACAACGTGATCAACATGTCCACGCCTTCCAAGTTCAGAGTCTCCTGCACCAGCATACACAAGGAATCTCAGAACAAGCCCAGAAATCTTGGTCAGCATATATAGCTTGATTCCGTACTTATGCTTCTTGGATTTCATATAAATATGGAATCGCAACCTCCACCTCCAAAGAAGCATAGACTCGTCAATGCAAAGGTTACGGGAAGGAATAACCAGAGAGTTCATTATGGTATGGAAGGAATTTAAAAGTAGTCGGACTTTATAAAGGGTATCATCTGGTGGAGGGTCATCAGGATTGGGGTTAGGTGAAAAGTGGAGAGCTTGCAGGATGGAAAGGAATCAATCACGACTCATGCATTTCCGAAAGCAAGGCAGGTTAAACAGAAAATCAGTACTCCAATAATCTGATATTCTGCTTAGAGGAATAGTCCCCATGTGGAACAATAAACCTATGAAGGCTAAAAACTCTTCAAAGGTCAATTTTTTCCACTTCCCTATCCTTGCTTTCGGAGACACATTTGTCCGCATAAGATGATCAGCGAACTCATTCGTCTGATCAACTATTGCGTGAACGAGGGAATCGGGAAAGAGGAGACGGAAGAAGTCGATAGGTTCCCTCAAAGACCAGGCCAGGCTAGGTGATGAGGCCAGGGTTTTCAATGAAGGGAAAATTTTGTGGGGGTACTGAACTCAGGGACCATGCGGTATGACGTGGTAAGGAAGGATTGGCAGAAGACTTAATGGGTTCGGGGGCAGGAGGAGGAGGGCCTAGGTCTGGGTGATTGAAAGAGGGCATAGAAGGAGAAAACAGTGACGTATCCGACTGTGGTCGTTGTTCCTCATCGCTGTCCTCAGCACTGTCCCCATACTCGGAGTCCCAGGAGAAATCCGAGCTCTCCAGCTCCTCACTTCCCTCCAAAAGGTCTCCTATCTCCTCCTCCGAGTACTCTTGCCTGGAATAGGCAGAGATTTCGGAGGGGAGTGTTAGAGGCGTTGGATCCTGCCTCGAAGTGGAAGGCTGGGGGTCCTCCAGCGAAGAGGAAGGGGGAAGCGACTCAAATTCTTCAATGGAATCCGCCTTTCTCTTCGTTCTTCGTCGAATCATCTGCATAAAATTTAAAAGTAAAAAATTGTAGAATGGTGGAGATGGAGGCTTAAAATTCCAAGTTTCAATAAAAAAATATATGAAGGTGTTAGATCGAGTTGACATCGCTAAATCCTGACCAAGCCATTATAAAATTTACTTCATGATTTCCACATATGTATTATGTAATGAAGACACGATGCTTATTGCGATATTTGGGCATAGTAAAGCGGAAAATTTCTTTGTATAGATACGTATACCTATCAGAGGGTGGGATGCGTGGCTGGGTAAGGGGGGAAGTTTTTACTATGAAGGTTAGAGTGAATGTGGGGTTGGAATGGAAAGAATAATGGATGGTAGATAGTAAGTTCGAGTCGTCCCTTACGGTTGTAATGGCCTCGGTGGCCGTTGGGGGTTTTCCTGCCTGTTGTTCCGTGGAGAGTCTTCAATTAGGGTCGGTAGAAGTGCCCGAGGGGATGGCAAAGAGGAAAAAAGGAGTGCGAGAGTCACGCATGCCAAACATCAGTGACCACTTCAGAGAAGGGGGGGGAGATTCCCTACAGTCAAGATGCACCGATGGTCTCAAGCAGGGAACCCTTCCATTCCTGAGGACTACCTGCCACCCGCACGTGGATATCTAATCCTAACCCCTATCTCCCAACCCCTCCAGAGAGGCACTGCCTCAGCGACATGAAGAAACGAGGAAATAATGTGCCGCTGTTTACATGTACCCAGCTCAATGCGTCTCTTTCGGGAATGCCAAACTTTATTGTTTCGGCGGCACGGCAGGGGTCGAAAAGCAGAGTGGGCCACTTTTGGTGTGGCCAGAAAGCCTGCTGCAGAAGAAAGAAAAAAGAGAATTGGGAGGGGTTAGAAAAACCCAGTACGTTGCACCTTTTAGGGTAGAGGTTAGAGCAAAAGACATGGGGCCAACGTGCTGTCCACAGGGTTTTACAACTTCTTTATTTTTCTCGTTCTTTCCTTGTCTTTGGTCTAGCACTAATGGTTCTACGGACATTTGTACATGCATTCTAGATGTTGCTCCCAAGAAATATTGATTAGGCACTAAATTATTCACTTTCCATTACGCATCGTGAATTTTTAAATATATTTCTGAAGGATTAAAAACGAACGACATTCCCGATGGGTCTATTTAGAAAATTTTGTAAATATTTTCTCAGGCTCACCTGTCAATGAGTTTTTTTTTATCTTCCACTTAATTTACGAAAGAAGCAGAATACCGAGGCGCGTAAAAATATAATCACGTGATGTTGAATGCTTTAATTCTCATTTCATCAATTGTCATTGATAAATCAAGTTCAATTTGGAGGATAGTCTATGCACTGGAGCACTTACACTTGATACAACAGGTCTAATGGGCACGTCTACTTATGTAGCTTGGGTAGACCAAATAGTCTGGGGGGCAAGGGATTCATACTAGTAAGGGAAAATTTCTCCCTATCACTAAAAAGGTCCACACATGACGCAACAGCATAGTAATTTTGGACAAGGAAGATTATATTAGTAAGTGCCTTGACTTTATTTCCTCCTACGATATTGTTATTCTACCTAAAGACCCTACATTCCTTTTCAAAAACGAGTAAAAAATGCTGTCGCGTCATGTGTGCACCTTTTTAGTGATAGGGAGAAATTTTCCCTTACTAGTATGAATCCCTTGCCCCCCAGACTATTTGGTCTACCCAAGCTACATAAAGTAGATGTGCCCATTAGACCTGTTGTATCAAGTGTAAGTGCTCCAGCGCATAGACTATCCTCCAAATTGAACTTGATTTATCGTCAACTCTCAAATTTTAAACCTAAATATGCCATCAAAAACTCGGTTTCCTTGTCGGAACGACTCCAGATTATTACTTTACCGCCTAATGCCAAGTTGGTTTCCTTTGATGTATGTAACTTATTCACCTCTATTCCGACGCGAGAAGCGTTACTTCATGCGCGAGATTTACTAACCAAGGCTAATGTCAACCCACTTCACATCACAGAAATGTGTTCTTTGCTCAACATCTGTGTTAACCAAAATTATTTCATGTTCGGCGGGAGGTACTATAAGCAAAGAGATGGGCTAGCGATGGGTTCACCACTCTCTCCCCTTCTCGCCGAAATTTTCATGGACAAATTTAAAGAAAAGCTTTTCAGTTCCAAAGAAAAAATCATAAATAATATATTATATTGGTTCAGATATGTAGATGACGTATTGTGCTGTTGGACTGGTAGTGAAAGACAATTGGATCAATTCTTACGTTTCTTGAATGCAATGCACAACTCAATCAAGTTTACCATGGAACCTGCTGAGAAGCGTAAAATAAATTTTCTGGACCTCCCTATCGAAATCCAGGAGAATAAACATATGTTCTCCATCTTCAGGAAACCAACTTACACAGATCAAGTGATCCCTTACGACTCATGCCACCCTATATCCAACAAATTAGCAGGTTTCAACTGTATGATCCACAGATTAATTAACATCCCCATGTCCAAAACCAACTTTGAATGTGTACTCAAAACCATCAAGTATATTGCCAGGATGAATGGGTACAGTGAATGTCTCATCGACACCTTACTTCGGAAAAAACAAATGAAACGTGCCGTAAAAATCAACACCTCTCCTGCAAAACCCCGTTAATCCTGATCGTAAATGGTGCAAAATCCTCTTCGTAAATTCCCTATCCTATAGAATAGCCAATTCCTTCCCAAGGGACAAGCTCCGAGTCTCTTTTTATACCCCCTTGACTTTGTCAAAAGCTCTATGCTTGAATAAAGACACCATAGAAAAAGTAAAGCGGTGCGGTGTGTACGAAATAACCTGTCAATGCCTAACTAGTTATGTTGGGCAGACTAGTCAGAATTTTTCTACTCGCATTCAAGAACATAAAAAGTGCTACTTAGCTGGAAATCCCACTTCTATTTTTTCCCAACACCTGTTAGATTTTAATCACACCTGTGACTTTCAGTTTAAAGTTTTGCACTCACTCAACAAAAGCCGTAAATTAGACGCAATGGAGCAGCTAGAAATCATCCAACAGAGAAAAAAGAAGTTTTCCCTCCTGAACAATGTACAGTTTTACTATTCCCCCTCCCCCCTCCTGTCAATCACTTTCCCTTAGTGCGTGAGTATGCACCCTGCAACTAAGTGTATAAAATTTCCCTGTGCTCTGACTCCCCCTCCTTTCCCGCTGTTGTATTGGAGCATATTGGTCGGGCTCCAGGCATCAAGAAGACTGACCACACACCGTGGGACACTCCACAAAGAACCCCCCCTTTTTGTTTTATACAAAGTGTCGTCTACTGTTGTGTACCCCACAAAAATTCCCCAGTAACCAGTGAGAAAATGTAATTTTCCAATGCTTGTCCCTTCCCCCCCCCCCCCCCCCCTCGCGACACGGGACATCACCTCAACGAACTTATGTTTTTTCAAAATGCAAATGTTAACGTTTTTCTTGTGTAAATAAAACTCCCTCCCCCCCTTGAAATTTTTCCCCTTCCCCACTCCCTCCCTCCACTTTCCTAACCTCCCTCACCCACCTTCTCTTCTATATATACATTGATTTTCAAATATATGTACCTGATGATTATGCAGTTCATCAAAACCCTGGTCGATTAAAACTTTATCTGTGGAAAATTGTAATATCTTAGTTCTTATTATGTTCATATTCCACAACATCTAGCCTGATTCCTTCCATTTTATGACAAATGAATTTTTAAAGATAATAAATATAAAATACCTTGATATAAGGTTCCTTCTCCCAAGAAGATAAAGGAAGATTGCTGTAGATAGAGGTATTGGCTTAGGAGACGAACTAGAATAAAGGACAGATGAAATAAATAATATGCACAAATGGTAAAAGAGCATAAACTTCAAATCATTTCATAACATAGCAAGAGATACTTACTTTGATAAGCAAAGGTCGACTGCTCAAGGGATGCTGCGTTACCACAGGGAACAAGATACTAATGGAAAATTCCTCTCACTGTCAGTGAGAGCCGAAAAAAACCCTTTTTGAAAGAAATCGTGATAAAAACAACATTAGATCTTTAAAACGATGGTATACTATACTAACCTGATCATATAAATTAACATTGACTAAATGCCTTAAAAAGAAAAAAAAGACCTATCCATTTATTGCATAAGATAAAAGAAAGGCCATTTTTTTTTCGAAAAATAACTGCTAAAATATTCATTAATAATATAAATAAACAAACTTTTTACCAAAATACAACATATTTATTTTCTCGGAAATTAATTAAAAGAACAAGAATGAAGAAAACGAAAAGAAATAAGTATTCACAAAATAGTGTGAGCAAGAGTTCACGAAAAACGAAAAACACACTTACCTTGAGTTCAAAGAAAAATTTTTAACGATGCACAAAATATGCGTAGATCCAAACGGTCTTCAGTGTACGACTACCTGAGCTGTACTGAGGGACGGGAGAGCACTCCAAGGTCACTAGACGAAGGGACGGGCCCTCTACGAAAGCAGAAAGCTTAACGGTACCCATGATGTGATAGGACGTCATCAGCCAGCGGGTATAGACAACCATGACGTGATAGGACGTCATGCCGCAGTGAATGGGTTAACTGCACCATAAGCATAATAAATATAAAATCATAACAGAAAAATATTTTTTCTTGTTATTCCTTTTTTTACTTTCCAAAGGGGCCCCAAATTTTTGTGTGCCCAGGGGCCCTGGCATGTCCTAATATGGCCCTGCTGTTCCACGTGGAAACTATCGACATGACCAATCACTGACAACGGAGAAGTATTGGAGCCAATGCGGAAAATAACGCAACCAATCAGGATTGAGCAATGGGCCTATATAAGGTCGTCAATTACCGGCATCATCACTTCGACCTGAAGACGCCAGCTGGAACGCAGGCAAAACTGTTGTCACCAATAACAACAACGCGGTGAAACACCCGAAAGCATGCAGCCTTCAACTTGTATACACCACGGAAGCCTTTGCACTAAAAAGATATACCCATGAAATTATCAACTGAATCATGAATTTTGAAAAGAGCTCATCTCGGAAATTTTTGAAAAAGGACATTTTCCCCCTTTTTTCATGTTTTCATATAGACATGTTTTATGAGCGAGAAGAGCTAATATCTACTTTTCATGAAGCTTCCAGCTGGAGTTTCAGGAAAAAAACCACTTACTTCAAATGGTTTGACAGACATTCAGTTTTTTTTGTCTCCTGAAAATTTGCAAAAATCCGAGTTGAACCCTTATCGAAATTCATGATTCAATTACAGTCATGTCTATTACTAGAATGTATGAATGCAAAAGATGCAATCAATAATTTAAATGGGCCTAGTGTATATATACATAATCATTACAGTTCTGCACCAATGAAATTTCTATAAAGGCAAGAGTTACGTTCTCGCAAAACCTCATGTAAAGCACATCACAATTAGGTATCATTATAAAAATAGAGTTAACAACATACACTACATAAATAGAATTGATACTTATGGACAAGCGCTGAAGACAAGAATTCAATCCTTACCATTTTATTGGCCAACGACCTCCTTGTGTGGCACGGTAGTAATCACTATCGACCCCTAAAGCCCTAGATAAACCAAAATCGGATATTTTGGCTTGCACTTTAGATGCTAAAAGGATATTTCGAGCAGCAAGGTCTCGATGAACAAAACCTTTTTCCTCCAAGTAGCTCATTCCTATAATGAAAAATTAAATCATCAACCATTTGCCTGTGCTGTCAATTGGTGTTATCCATATATTTTCAGATGAGGTTAATTATACTGAACAAAAGATTCAGTCAAAGGAAAAGAAAATCCCATCTGAAGACTTAAATAATTGTATCCATTTCAACTTTGTGGAACTGATTCATATTTGCAATAAAATGTAACAGAGTTTTTCCACATTAATAGCTTTTATTACACAACCTGGGTTTTGTCGAGGATAGACATCTTCAAGTGGTTCATCTGAAGATGTCGATCCTCGACAAAACCCGGGTTGTGTAATAAAAGCTATTGATGTGGAAAAACTAAGATATGCTTTACTTCAAGCCATCTGAGGATCACAAGAATGAAAGCTATCACATTTAAGTATGGAAAGGCCATTGAACTGAGTCCATATTCAAAGACAATTATCTTACCACAAGCTATTTGTGATGCCCACAACTTTAGCTCGTACCCAGGACTAGCTTGCTCAGGAGATTCAAGAAGAAAATCCAGCATAGAACCAAGTGCTAACAGCTCCTGAACCTAGAAATTGAGAAGATTTTTTTTTTATAAAAACACAAAAAGAATGAATGAATGATATTCAAGTTAGGACTATGTAAACTCCCTATCCAGTTAGATTTCCATAAATATAGAGATGAGAATAGGGTTGCCATGCATCTTGAAAAAGCTGGATCGTCCTGAATTTTGGCCAATAAAAATAGCTTGTACTAGTGTTCTTCAAGATACATTTTTACTCAAAATATTTTGTTACGTAGAATAACAAGTGTGCTAAGTCTACTTTACTTTGTATGTACAGCTCTCGCAAAAGCTTATGGCGTTCGGATGTGCAGAAGAAGACGTCGTGGAGGGGTAAATTTTGGTGGAAGGGGTAGGGAAAAGGGACGTAGGGGAAATCGAAGACATGGAATTTGTGCCATGATTGCATTTAAAAAAATGGAATTTGTATGACGTAGACAGTACAAACACCGCGCATCTGAAGGCCATAAGCTTTCACGAGAGCTGTATGCAAATAATTTATATCAAATATAACATATGTATGAAATCATTATGAAATTAGAACGAAATGATGTCCTGAATTTTAACATTACTCTCATGGCAACCCCTAGACAGGATGATACTTCAAATGTACTGCTAGTGATTTCCCAGAAAAAGATATTCAGCAATTTATATGATCTTCACCATTCTACGCAAAAATTTATTAGGCTAGCTTTATTTGTGGATCTCTCCATTTTCCGGGTTCCAGGTTGGTAGTCATAGGTTGACGACAGTTTCGCCGGGATTCCACCAGGCGTCTTCAGGTCGAAGTGCCGGTATCGGCATTTTGACTACGTTTATATAGCCCTCGTTCTTTCGCTGCTCTGCTGTGATTGGCCGGTTTCTGGAACACTCTCTTCCAAGCGTTAGTCAGATGGTATCCGTCTTCCCAGTTGAAGTTTCTTGGTGTTTTGGTGATTTCTATTGACTCCCTTATCAGCCTAGAATAATATCTTCTTTCCTTGGCGATGATTTCGGCTTTGTCAAATTTTATGTCGTGTCCGGGTTCGCTCCAGGCATGCTCGGCGACTGCTGATAGGCTGAATTTCTGATTCTGTGTTGACCTCTTGTGTTCCTGCAGGCGGGTCTTCATGGACCTGCATGTCTCGCTGATATAGGATTTTCTGCATGAGCAAGGTACGCGGTATACCCCTTCGTGGAGATTTTGTGGGATCCTATCTTTGGGTGAAGAAGAGGATCAGCGGGAGTTTCGGCCACGCAGTATACAGGAAGGCCACCCATACAGACCGCTACCTGAATGCCTACTCACACCATCACCCATCCCAGAAGGCTTCACTGGTGGCAACACTCTTGCATCGCGCATACATACTCTCGGATGCAGAATCATTGCCCAAGGAAAAGGAACACCTGATGACGACCCTGAAGATGAATGGACACAAGGAAGAAATGGTCCTGAAAAGGACCACCAAAGTAGACAAACGCCACCAGACACTCGACAAGGAGAAACGCCAAACTGAAAAGCCAGGAACCTACGCCACCATCCCCTACGTCACCGGCACAAGCGAAAAGATCTCCAGGGTCCTGAAGAAGAAGGACATTGTTACAAGATTCAACTGCGTGACAAAAATAAGCCAGATAATTCCGAGGCCCAAAGATAGGATCCCACAAAATCTCCACAAAGGGGTATACCGCGTACTTTGCTCATGCGGAAAATCCTATATCGGCGAGACATGCAGGTCCATGAAGACCCGCCTGCAGGAACACAAGAGGGCAACACAGAATCAGAAATTCAGCCTATCAGCAGTCGCCGAGCATGCCTGGAGCGAACCCGAACACGACATAAAATTTGACGAAGCCGAAATCATCGCCAAGGAAAGAAGATATTATCCTAGGCTGATAAGGGAGTCAACAGAAATCACTAAAACACCAAGAAACTTCAACCGGGAAGACGGATACCATCTGACTAACGCTTGTAAGAGAGTGTTCCAGAAACCGGCCAATCACAGCGCAGCAGCGAGAGAACGAGGGCTGTATAAACGTAGCCAAAATGCCGATACCGGCACTTCGACCTGAAGACGCCTGGTGGAATCCCGGCGAAACTGTCGTCAACCTATGACTACCAACGCGGTGTAAACCCAGAAAATGGAGAGATCCACGGAAAACTACGATCCAACATAGGCTAGCTTTATTTTACATACAATATTGACATGAATTGAGCAGGAGACATAATTCACAACTTTATCAAGAGCATTTTTCGGTGAATAGTAATACCTAATTTCACTATTGGGCCATTCCACACAAATGGTCTCACACAAGTACTTGTGGCCCGACTGGTTTCCATTCTCGTGATTTTTGTCACGATTGAAAAAATATTAGCTCTTAATACTCACAATTGTAAATGATAGGGCAATTTGAACAAATATCTGAATTTAGTGCAAAATAGCACAATGCAGTTTAAAATTGTGAGACCAATAAATGTCAATCTAAAGGCAGGATTTCAAATGTAATGATTTGAAAAGGAGAGTACAACCTCACTTTTCTTTTAACATTTGGCCACAAAAACATCTATTCTAGTCTTTTAGCACAGTTTAAGGTTGCCCATTAAAAAAAAAATTATGTTTAGAACCAAATCCTTTTTAATTAATGCTCAGAAAGGATCAGGCTTAGAGATGGGCCACTTTGAAAATTGCCGTGGTAATTTTCGTAAATTACCATGATATTTTTCATAATTTACCACGCCCCTTGAAAATTACTGTAATTTTCTAGATAATTCAACTGTTTGAGATAATTTTTCATACAGATAAATTCCCAACATGTTCTTTTAAGCCAAGTCCACATTTCTGACGTGTTAAATTATAAATTAAGGCATATACAACTCATTTTTGGCATATTTTACTTAAATTGTAACATTATTGAGTAATTATTAGTAGAATATTCTTCTTGAAAATTTCTCATTCCTTGACAAAAGAAAGCTAAATTGCGTGTTGCGCCGTATTTCTTTTTTCAATTTTTAAAATTTATAATACATAAATTAATGATGCATTAGGTATGGTTTAAATATTGTATGTCCTTTCTTTTGCTATTGGCATTCTTATTTAACCATACATTTTCTGTTTAATGCTTGAAACTGAAAAATACTGGAAAATTACAGTAACTTTCGAAAATTACTGTAATTTACCACGGCAATTTACCTCAGATGAAAATTGTGGTAATTTTCCCATCTCTAATCAGGCTTAATTTTACTGAACTGCCATGATGTAGGACTCTGCATAATTTCATGTCCTTATATTTGCAGTGCAAATCATGGCACGACAGAGAAACAAAAACAGTTATGTAGTTGAAAATTTCACAACTTCTGCAGCGTGAAAAAAGCCATGTTTGACAAGGAATTCTAGGTTAGGCGTACATTTTTCTGCAGCTCAAAACTTCTTTTTTCGAAGACAAAAAGAAAAATGCCAGGTCTTTCGATCGAGCATACAATAAAAATGGGAGGCAGAATGGTCTGCGGCGTGCACGTCATCTTTGAAAATGATGCATTCCGAGGTTTTGATGACCGTGTGTGCATGTGCCGAGTGCCGAATTTTAAATGAAACTTTCTGTGATTAATAAACATAAAACCTCCACTTGTGTACATATTTATGGTGAAATGTATTTTCACCCAAATAATCAATACTTCTGTAGTAAAACAGCGTTGAGATGCTAAAATTCTGAAGTGAGATTTTATCGTGACTAACAGTTTACCACGGCGTAGAAAATATGGCACCTATGCAACTAGGGTTTTTATCTGTTTTGGAAGGATTCGATCCAATCTCAAATCCATGGATTCCATAGGATTCGAATGAATCCTCTAATCCTGACCACATAACTACTTTTGAGTCTAAATAAGTACCTCCATAAAAAATACATACCATTAGCAGAGTTTGCCCTTCTGAAACACCAATGAGTCTTACTATACAGTGATGTTTCAAACCCATCATAACGACAGCTTCCCTCAGGAATTCTTCTCTATTTGACGAAACGTGTTCATGATGAAGAGTTTTCACAGCCACATCCATCTGTTAAGAAAGCAACCAAAAATATTACTATAAAAATTCTAAACAATTCTTATTACAGCCATTAATATAAATTGATTGTGGTACATGAAAATTTAATATGCATGTGTCTTACTTCCATTCTATTAGGCGGATGGTAGACTCCTTGGTACACAGATCCAAATTCCCCTTCTCCTATCACTGGTCCAAGACTCAAAAAATCTCTAGGGATGTTAACTGAGAAACCAGAAAAAAATAGGTAATCACCCGAGAGAATTTCATTAACTTCTTAAATAAAATGCTGACAGTTTACCCTCAAAATGTATGTTTCATGCACTGCATCATGTAATGGTTGCAGACAAACAGCAAAAATCCCCAGATTCTGAGGATTTCCATTCCATGAATAACTTGGATAAAAACAAGTTTGAAAGAGCATTCAGTAAACCAGGAGCGCACTTTCATTAAACTGAGGTTAAGTAGTACGCACATCTGTATTTAATACATAACTACTGTAGCACATGAGTTAGTTCACATTGAAGTGGTACTGTAGCAATATGGGAAGATACTTTGAAGTGGAGTTTGATTAGATTCCCAGTGTAAGAGGAAATTTATCACCACAAGTTGTAAAATTTGAAAGAGTTAAAAAACAAGATTAAAATGGAAGAGAAAAATATACTAGAAGTAACTTCACTAATGCAGCAGTCACACTGATGTAAGTAGTAACAGGTAGCAATATAAATAACATGACTAGTTGCATACTACAAAGAATCAAAGTTATTGTAACATTAATTGAGATATTATTTCACGAAAAATATACATCAAACCAGTGTTGTTTTTTGGTTTGATAAAATTTGGCACTCGCCATTTGGCACCATCAATTGAATTTCCGATTTTCACAGGGATCTAACTCTCAGTGCATATTACCATATATATTCAAGTATAAGTCGAAGTCTTATTTTTGGGCCGAAAATATTGCCTAAAATTAGTGACTAGAGTATAAGTTGAGTTGAAAAATATTGCTTTATCTCCTTGATTTGTGATTAAAAAAGCGAAACATTAGAGATGGATACTGAAATTAATCGTGATTGACATTGGAAAAAAAGAAAGACATTTCCAATAAATTTATCAATAATATCTTTAACATGGTACAAAATTGGCCGTGTAGAGGTCTAAAGCGTCATCCGATGCGATTGTCAGTGTTTCAAGGTGTCCGGTGAATCTCAATTTCTTTTTTCCCTGAGTTTTCCAGGTTTTCCAGGCAAATGTTTTGCATTTTCCAGGGTCTTGCTGCAATTTGTTTCAAACATATTTTTAATGAATTTCTAATAAAATCGTCATAATGTTGCTAACATGAAAAAACAAAAAATTTCGGTCCCTACTTTGAGTTAAAAACGTAAAAGTATACAAGGAATGTGGAGTATTACTGGTTTCATTTCAACCAAAAAATAAACAAAAACGGTTAACTGACAACAAAATTCTGAGTCAGGTGCAATTTGGACACAATAAAGTAGATTCAGACTAGTTTGATAAAGAACATGTAAATAAAAGAAACTGGTGTGACATTTTTCAATTAGTGCATTTCCGATTCAATTTCAGCAACAAATTTCTCAGCTTTTCAAGAAATTATGTTATTTTGGTTTGCAGCTCTTGAAATTTTTGCAGTATGTACCTCTTTCTTATTCTTTTTCTCTTGAGACCTTGGTACCTTTCCTCTTCTCCCCAAAGGCTTCACTGTACTTTACATGAACATTTTGGAAACTGTGAATTAATTGCTTTGTGATAGGTACGGATCTAACGCCCAAAAGCATTCAATTATGTAAAACAAAATTGTATTTTTTGGACAATTCACGAATTTTAATTAGGCTGGATTGCCCCTGTACAGTGGCCCTGTCGACTACGACCCCGAGGGCCGTGATTTCCATACGCAGTGACCGCAAAATGTATTTCCGCTCCTTCAAAAACATTTCTGCAAACATTAAAACGAGGAGGGTTGGTATTATTTGGAAAGGATTATCAATTACATATATAACAATACCCAATTATCCATTTAGGTTGCCAGCCGAATGGTTTTCGTATAATGCGGGAAATGCCACTGCGCATGCTCAGACGTTTAGATTTCTCGTAAATTTGGCCACACCAAGAATTCCATTTGCACGGATCTTCGAAGAGAATCTTGATTTCCGCGTGAAATTCTGTTTCCGGGGACAGATTTCGGCATCAATTCCGATTCCATTCGTAGCGGTCATTTTACATGGGAATTATTCCGTGTGGAATTTGCCTTGTTATGCAATCGGCCCCCTAGACTGCGCATAGGGAGAGTGGGGTGGGATGACGAAGCACAAGCTGCAAGCGGGCAAACAGCTATGAAAAGAGAATCAAATGAACAGGGAGCGGAAGGCTACGCTGAGCCGAGTATAATGCAAGCAAAGGCGTAGGTTAAACCTCTCTCTCTGCCTTAATGGAAATCGGCTGCCATGCATTTTCCAGGGTTTTACGGAAAAATACAAAAATTCCCTGAGTATTCCCTGAGTTTTCCAGAACAAAATATTTCCCTGAGTTTTCCCGGTTTTCAAGGTTTTCCAGGTCGCCGGACACCCTGTGTTTGCAATGAAGGAGTTATGAAATCGTCATTGTCTTGATTGAGGGAAACATCATCTTCCGCACCATCTGCCATGGCTATTGTGCCCGCAGTGTTGATCTCATGACAGTTGGTAGCACTGGAGGATAAACGATAGACCGTTGACGCGAGATTTGATGCACACTTGTGGTGTGAATTGTTGCCATTAAATGAAACATCAAATCCTGATTTTATTTGCGAACATATTTACTAACATCTGCTGACTATGATAAAAAAAAGCGAAAGTGAAGATATTAGCGATTCTTCGGAATTTTTTGGCATCACGGACTCCCATAAGTGGCCTTTTTGACTTCAATGAAAATCCACGATCTGTGCAGATGGTTATGGAAATGTGAATCTTTCCTGGAAGAAAAGGATATTTACAAATATTTAGGAATCAGCTGACTGATAGTCTCGGAAAGCATAGAAGCCCGGCTTTACTCAATTTATTGACGAGAAGTCGACAGGTTTTCATTTCATCTCTTAATTGAGTTCCATATTCAGTATATTTAATGCCATTCTTTTCAAAGTTATTTTCATTGGCGGCATGTAAGAAGATGCGCATCATAACGATCAGTATATTTATGAATACTTATGGCCCCAGTGTTGCCCGTTGCTAATCTGGAAAACCTAGTGTTTAGGGTTGGTTATGTGCAATACAATACTAATGGAATATATTAATATGTATCACAAAGTGGAAGTATCAGTGAAGTATCGAGTGTATTTGTCAGTAGGAGGTCCTAATACGAAACTTAGGATGTAAATCTAATGCGAATAATCTCCATGGCTTATCATTAATCGAGAGAAATAAGATTCCATACTGTTGATAAATAGAAATACTGACCCCAAAAAAGTGAACTTATTTAGGAACTAACTACCTGCAGGTTCCACCACCCATTGATTTATTGAAAACTTTTTTCTCACCTCTCTGGATTTTATGCCTTAATTTATAATGTTTGAGCATAGGTGATCACCAAAAATGAAACCATGAAACAATGGCACACAACATGATAGTAGAAGAAAAATGTTTATTGCCATGGGGGAAAATTTCCGGACTCACCCACATTATATGACGTCACACAATGCAAATGGGCTTCATAAAATGCATCTTACATCACATGATATCCCTAAAGCACTTTTGGCCAATTAATTTACCTTCATCGATTGGAGAACCAGGGGTAACCCTGAATGGCTTGAGAGGCTGCATGCTATCTACACTCTTCTCCTCCGATCTCCAACTGGCAGTAGTGGAGTTCTTAACTGATGTTGAGGGAGCTGAAGTTGTTGATGAAGGCACATTGCTTGATGTTGGTGACGTTCTTGGAGAGGATGTCGTTGATGGAGACAGAAAGGAAGAGCTGCTCACAGAATGGTTAGGAAACGGTGGTAAAGGAGGAGGAATGCTTCTGGAAATCTGCAATAAAGAAGGGAAACATGAGAATTATTTCGTTCTTACATGAATGACAAAAGATAAAATACCAGGAGTTAGGAAACGTATCATCTAAACATCATTGGAATGAGAGTGAAAATATACAATGAATTTTCCCAAGAAATTTTTGGAAGGGTGTGATACTTTTTCTGAAATTGAGAGTCTCTGAAACACTCCAACATTGTTTATAAGATTGAAAATTTTAACTGCTTATAGTATGTATGTTTACAGAGTACTGATAAATGTAAGATAAAATCATCTGTTCCCTACAAGATGTGTCACACACAATTACAGCACAAGGAAAAATGATCTCCTCTTAACCAATGCAGGTTGACGAAAACCCAACATTCCTTGCCTAATCTACAGGGTGTCCGAAAAGTCATGCACCATAGATTTCATTAATTGGGTTGTGTTAATTGTGGCTGGGTTGGGTCAGTTGTATTGTGTACAGTAATTTGTAACCCCTATGGTTTGGGAATTTTCGGGCACCCTGTAGGCATCAGACCATTTAACCATTTACCTCAGTCAGCCAGAAAGACTAGCTTGGCAAACTTAAAGTCTGCAATTCACTCTTTGCTAGCCTCTCTAGCATTGAGACAAACTTTTTGAGAGAAGAGCCACATTAGTAAATGAAAAATGCTAGGCGGGCCATTCAAAAAATCTTCTATTTTACTTCCCTATAACTACGCTTAGATTACTAAGGAAAGGATAAAAGCATGAGTTTTTATTTGTTAATAATAATAATATATAATAATAATATTTTTATTGGTCCCAGGACTAGTTTTTTTCAAGTATAGGACATGTCAAAATTAAAAAAGTCTGATTACACTTCAGATACAAGTATAAGACGGATCAAATTGCATGAGGATTAAGGAGTTGAATCACACTTTGTCAATTTTCAAATTGCACGAATAAACAACATAAGAAAAAAACAAAAAATGTTTCCATTATTATTTTACAATATTCGCACATGATACAAAACACTGTCTATTTAAATATTCATTCACCGAGTAGAAGGCTCCATCGATTAAGAAACATTTAACCAATTTTTTAAATTGTTGTACTGTTTTAGTTGCCTTTATTTCTATAGGCAAGGAATTATAAAATTGCACACCAGTATACACTGGACCCTTGCAATTTTATAATTCCTTGCCTATAGAAATAAAGGCAACTAAAACAGTACAAAAATTTAAAAAATTGGTTAAATGTTTCTTAATCGATGGAGCCTTCTACTCGGTGAATGAATATTTAAATAGACAGTGTTAGTCTTCAAATGAATTCAAATATATCAAACATGTGCGACAATAATTTAACCTTGCTATTTTGCAAGAAAATAAGGCATTTTTATGTATTTTCGTGTCTCATTTTAAAAATTACTTCAAAGATCAAGGTGTGATTAAGTCAATGCCAAGAACGACATGGGTATTAAAAGCACTAATGCAATGAATGATCCAGCTTTGTTGACCTTTGAATTAAAGCTTCAATACTTGGAGCCAAGTTTGAAACCTATCTTTTAAAAAAAAACCTTTCAAATGGTTATCTGTCAACCTTGAGAGGAGCTTTGTTTAAAATGCTTCATTACGGAGAGTGTCTACATATTCACAAATATAAATTCTACCTAATATGGAGATCATTTTCCTTGCAAAATTATTAATATTGCAGTAATTAGTTTCCGGAAATAAAGAATAAAACTTAATTGAATTTTTATTTTTAAATAGTGATTTCAATGTAACATTTTGCAAATCCATCAATTCTTAATAGCATATTTGCATCAACATCCTCAACAACACCAAAGGGATTTTGAAAAAAAATAAAGGTTTTTCATTAAATAAGATCTGATGCTATCCTGGCATATTCAATTAACATATGTAGTTTATTCAGGTATTCCACTGGGTCAATTCTATTACTGCCAGCGTTTCAATAAATGAGTCCTTCATAATCTTCAGGGCTGACAACATTTAACACCTTCTGCCCATCTAATTCACTCTGCTATATGCACTAGGAGAAAGACAGTGACAAAGGAAACCACTATAATTAAGGAAAAAGAATGCCAGGAAAATATAAGCTTTGCATTCATTATGTTTTGTCAGCCCATTTTCAAATTTTAAACGGAACGCTACCATTAATATAAACAGACTTGGTGTGAGTTATCACTATGCAAAAACACTGTTCATTACAACAGATAAGTTTCATTTTGAATTAGTAAATGCAGAGTGAGACATAAGGAATGCACTTCTGGGCCTATATTTTCATAGTATGTGGAAAATATTTTTTAGTAAATGAGTAAAATGCTGTAGTAGTAATGGAGTATGTAAACACTGAGTAAACAAATAGTTGACCATGGGCACATGCCGTGAGTGTTGATGGCACCGAGAAGAGAGTTGTGATCACCTCTGCCCAGTGATCTAGGAAAAGGTCCAACATCCCACTGACTTGTTTTCCAAGACTGACAAGAAGCATAACTGTCCGATTCCTTGTCGTTAAGAGGAGGATTACAATGATATGCTCACCACACTCATGACAAGGGAAGCATTTTTCATTGCAAGGCTTTGGCACGGAAGGGTAAAAACAGCACAGGTAGCATACGATAACATAAACTGTAATTATAATTTTAATATTGGTTGGTTCTTCTAATTTTTTGCTGACCCAAATCATGTATCAAATTCCTCTGAGCAACACGCACTGGTGTAATGACACGAGTGCTTGCGGGCGACCTGACAACCAGCTTAATTATGTCACTCTGAACAGCGAGGATGGTGATGTGGCACTAAGCGCATGCTTTGGACTGCTAATAACATCATATGTCTAATAGTCCTGACCACCATGCTCCTATAAAGCCACCAAATAATCCACAAGGGAGAAGGACGCCTCGGTAGCTTAACAGGTTAAAGCACTCAGTGTGAAATCGAGGGATCCGGGTTCGAATCCCGGTCAAGGCGAATGATTTTTCCTCAGTGGAATATCGCACTTATGTGCACTTGCAGGTGACTCCGAAAAGGTTACTACTGTGGCTAGTCCCGGTTTCCTCAAAATTGGTCAAAAGAGCGAACACCTTATCGTGTTCAATGTATGGCTTTATCCTCGCGGACTTTGGCGCTAAGCGCACGCTTTGGACTGCTAATAACATCATACGTCTAGCAGTCCTGACCACCATGCTCCTATAAAGCCACCAAATAATCCACACGGGAGAAAGATGCCTCGGTAGCTTAACAGCACTCGGCGTGAAATTGAGAGATCCGGTTCGAATCCCGGTCAAGGCGAATGATTTTTCCCCTGTGGAATATCGTCCTTGACAACGTTTTAAAACCATATTTAGTCCTTATGAGTCAAAACATTCTCAAAACAATGCCTAAATATCATAAACTTTAACTCATAGAGGATCAAATAATAACTACCACCTTGTAGTTTCTCTATGCAAATATTTTAAGTCGCGAGTAAGAATTTAAATTCAAGATCGCAACATGTTACACTCATTTTGAAGAATCTGAGATTGGCCAAATCATGTATTTTAACTTCTGAGACTCACATCAAGGTACCTGACGCACTCTTGTACGACGACAGCTCCTGGAAGTCGATCAAGACCTGCAGGTGGTTGGCAAATCTGAACTACCCTCGCCTGGCTGTGTGTGATAGATAGAGAGGCACACTCTTCCCTATCCCCCTTCCAAGCGGTGGAAAGGGCAAAAGGGGAAGGGGTGCACACCGCTCTTGAGCCGATCCTTCAGTGGGTGGACGAGTGACGGTCTTCCTTATTGCAGAAACCACTTGAGGCCAACTACGTGGACCTTTTTCCGAAGGATACCCCTTCCCTTCTCTCGCTTTTCTAAATTTAAGCATAAGCAGCAAGGGTTTTGAAGTTATACTTACTCCATTAACTTGAGCAGTGTTAGGACTTGGTAGATCTGGAGGCAGAGGTGGCAATGGTGGAGGCGTAGACTCTTTCTTGGGAGCAACTGGACGTCCCAATATTGCAGGCAGCCCATCAGACAGAATTGAGTAATGTCTAATCACATGCTCCAAGGATTCCAAGTAAGGACCATCGTCAATGAAGTAAAATTTATCCTGTTAAAGGTAGAAATGTAACTAAAATTTCAGCACATTTTACCAATAATATAAGTTCCATCCAAAGCATATAAATAATGGAGGAATATTTCAATCATATTTCCCAGTCCATGGACCTAGAGATACACTGTGATTTTTTGGGGTTAGATTACATAAGAAAAAAATTATAATAAACATCCATTATTGTTAGTAATTTTTAAGAAGACAATGGGATAGCTAACTTCCATAAACATCAACTGTATTAAAGTTATTCACCACAGAATCCCAGAAACGAATGATGGAGAGTGCGCATTTAACTCGCCACCACGATGCAGTAGTCTGCTGTGAAAGTAGAGAAATAGGAACCTTTGACGGCAATGCAAAATTTGATGCGTGAAAACATAGCTTATAGGCCATTTTACATGAGACGCTTTATTGCACAGTTAGATTTTCAGAAATTGCGAGAACGTGGGCATGGAATTAGAGCAGGGGCTATTTTCCCATCAGTTATTTATGCATTTGCTCAATCATTCTTGCAATTCACCACTTTACACAGTGTAATTTTCAATGGACATTAATACTTATGTACCTACATCAGATTGAGCAATAAAGTACCTCGTGTAAAATGTTCTTTACCCTGTGCCCATAACATGCAGGCTGATTTTGAATGGATTTTTGAGAAAAAAGCACCAAAAATATATCGTAAATATTTCAATATTTGTTAAGATTTCTACCCATTAAAGAGTTAATTCTAACTGAAGATTACTGATAAGATGTATGCATTACAGATTAGAATTACATAGAAAACAATGGGGTACATAGATGCATACAGCTCTTAGAAAAGCTAGTGGCACTGGGATGAGCAGAACACTATATGTCACAGAGAGGTTTAGCAAAGTGGAGGTGGTAAATAGATAGGATGGTTTTTCACATGAAGCCATTAGATTAAGTTAATGGTATCAGGCATAACTTTATTGAACAGCTTCATGATTGAAAATAAAAACTTTGTGAGTTCCACATAAATAGATTTTTGTTATGACCTAGGTGTCGTCGCCGAGTGACATCATCAGGTAGTTAGAGAATATTTGGCACACAAGATATAGGTACACTAGGGGCAAGGGGTTGGAAAGGTTTGGAAGAGGAGGGAGAGGGTTAGGCCGGGGAAGGGGGGGGGAGTTGGATGAGTGAGGAAAGGGAGGAGGGCACTGTGGGGGGAAAGGGGGAGGCTGTAGGCTATTACTGTCCGGGAGGGGGTGGGGGGAAGGGGGAGGGTTCGGAGGGTGGACAGAGACTTCAGGTAGTGGGAGGTTAAGCAGAGGGGAATGGTATTGAAAAAGAACTTAGTTGAGAATAATATCTTTGTCACATTTTACATATTTTCGAATTTCCACTTGTTCAACAAGAGGTCCCCATTCTATGACCAAGATTTTAATTTGAAAACCAAAAATGCTTCTTAAAAAATCAAAGTGACATTTACCTTCTTCCTAATTTGAAAATGATATGGTTGGCCAGCATGCAACATGGTCAGTACATATCCTCCTCCCTTGCGATCACTCCATCGAACCAAAAATATACCAGCCATGTCATCCACATCTTCTCCCAATTCTTTCTCGCTCTCCATCAGCATATCCACAGCCTGATTTCGGCTTATGCTCCCATGATACCACTCCTTACGATGACCCTTAGCGGCTGGTGGCTTGTAGTTCCCTGGTTTAAGACCAAACAAAGCACTAAATTAGCAGAGCACAATACAATAAATAAATAATATTTACAAAAGGTGCTCCTGTTAAACTTCACATTTTAAACAAATAAAAGCAACAGACATTAAGTAACCCCTCTGGAAAACTGTTTAGGGGC
This sequence comes from Pyrrhosoma nymphula, assembly GCA_963573305.1. Taxonomy (NCBI): domain Eukaryota; kingdom Metazoa; phylum Arthropoda; class Insecta; order Odonata; family Coenagrionidae; genus Pyrrhosoma; species Pyrrhosoma nymphula. Next base: position 77,814,335 of record OY754328.1, on the reverse strand, counting down.
TACCATCAGCTAAATCATGCCAATTATAATGACAAGAAAAAACTAGTGATGTGGTCAGGATTCGATCGAATCCTTTCAGAAAAGATTCAATAAATTCGAATCCTCATTTTGCGGGTGGCATATCCTATAGGCGACTTTTCAAGATGGCGGACGGGTCTATCGTGACTAGTTGTGGGTCCTGTAATAAGGGCTTTAATTACGAGGAAAACTTCATTTCCTGTGGCTATTGCCGTAAATGTTTTCATTTTAAATGTTCCCTGGTCACGGAGAAAAGTTTTAATATAGTCCGAGAGTCCCCGGGATTTATCTGGCTTTGTTTTTATTGTCGCATTAATGACAGTCGCCAAATTACCAAGATGGCGGATTCTATTTCGGATATTAAAGCACAACTACTGGAAATTAAGGATATGGCTTGCTTTCGTGCTGAACCAGTAACTCAACACATAAAGCCTGTTTCGATCCCTGTGCCCATCGGAAATAACACGCAAAGTCGTTCTGTGTCCGACGACTTGATTGACTTCACGACCGGCTCCCAGGACTCTTGCAGTTTTACCGAACGGGACCCAGGCCATGCCGTGAAAACAACTACTTCTTCCTCTGCTCCACCTGAGAACCTTTCTAACGATGGCACGGCCGGTGCCGAGGACGTAAATGACGGTTATCAGCAGGCGAAAGGAAAGAAGAAACGAAGGAAGCAGAATGTTGTGGTTGTAGGAAATAACTCATCTCCAGTAAATGGTATTAATTTTTCTGGCGTCCAGCGTGATTTGCAAATCTACATTGGTCGCGTAAATCGTGATACTACCCCAAGTGATATTCTGAAATATCTGCGCAAAAGATTCCCCAATGGTGATTTCAATTGTGAAAACTTTCGTTCAGGCAAGAAGTTCTGTTCATACATAGTCAGTGCCCCCGCAATCTTACGTGAGGACTTATTTAGTAAGGCTACATGGCCCGATAACGTCGTCGTTGGGAAATTCTTTCCCCCGAGAGTTAAAAGTGCAAACACGGGTGCTAGTGCCCATTTTCACAACTCTGGTGCCTTCAACGATGGTGATGACTACTCTGACGCTAGGGATGGAATTAGCTCGAGTGATGGTGAGATTAGTCGGTCTCACAGTGTATCTCTCTCTCTGCCACAGCCAACATGTTCCCAACCCCTCTCAAGTGCTAAGTCAGACCCTTCCAGCGCTAGTCGTATTTGTGACAGCTCTCTTGCCCGCCCTCCTACTTCAGCCAGGCCTCTCACCCGGCTCCAATCTGGAGTCTTGAAATCTAAAGATAAGATATGACTAGGACCAACAAACAGCTCAACTTCAGTTAATTGTGCGACTAATGAAGTTGCCTCAGCTATGACTTTTTTTTATATTAATATACGATCCCTGACGAGCAATGGATTACTACTTGAACAATTATCCCATGAACTCGGGGTTGATATTCTTGTCTTTTGTGAACATTGGCTGTCTAATGACGAAATTAGTGTTCACCAAATTAATGGGTACAATCTCATCTCTTTTTACTGTCGTGATGTTTTCAAATGTGGTGGTGTTTCAATTTATGCCAAGACGGGCATTGATATTAAGAGTATGCACCTAAATAATTGCCACGAAAAAACGTTTGAATGTGCTGTTTCTTTGCTTAAGTTGAACTCATCAGTGTATGCAGTCCTTGTAGTGTATTTCTCCCCCAATGGTTTAATTGCTGACTTCTTTAATGCTCTTACTGACACTCTCCAATATGTGTGTAGCAGAAATATTAAGGGCATACTGCTATTTGGTGATCTAAATATTAACTTCCTGAGTGACTCGCATGTTAAAAATGAGCTTCTCACCTTGTTATCTTCTTTTGGTTTGCATGTAGTTAATAACCAACCCACCAGAGTTACTTCTAACTCGAGTACGCTCATCGACTACTTCATTTCCGACATTTCTCCCTCATTTCTCTCCTGCAAAACCGTGTGTGCAGGCTTTTCTGACCATTTTGGTCTTCAAGTGAAATTTTCATTTGATGCTGGAGGTGTGAAATCATTGCCTGTATATGTTTACAAGCGCAAATTTTCATTGGATGGTATGGATTGGTTTACCCATTATCTAACGCTTGAAACTTGGGATGATGTTTATGTTGCTGAAGACGTTGATGTAAAATTCAAAGCATTTATGACCACCTTCATGGTATGTTTTGAAGCATGTTTTCCCCTTAAAAGGATTAAGGTTAGAAATTTCCATGAAAATTTTAAACTTGATTCCCCAAAACTGCACTCCATGTCTGAGAATCTTCGTCATCTTCACTACTTAAGCAAATTCACAGATACATCCCTCCGCAGTCACTATTCTAAAGCACTCAAGGATTTTAAGAACTATGTGGCCTTAGAAAAAAAGACAGCAATCGATAAATACCTTGGGAATTCTAACAACATTATCAGAGATACATGGCAGGTAATTCATCAGTTAACAAAATCCTCTGTTAGTACTCCTAATTCTAGCATTAATTTCAATGGTAACCCTGTGGATGACCCTCAAAAAATTGCTGATCACTTCAACTCACAGTTTTGTTATATCCCACCCCCGACCAGTAAGTCCTCTTTTCATGCTCAATACAGGGCATCTCCCAATTCGTTCTTTTTATCACCCACAGTTCCTTCCGAAGTTGTGAGCATTATTAAATCCCTTCGCAATTCCTCCTCAAAAGGGCCAGATGGCATTCCCTTATCTGTTGTCAAGGCCTCCTCACAAGTGATAGCATTACCGCTTGCTGACATCATTAATCTATCTTTCTCTTCTGGTGTTTTTCCCTCTGCACTAAAGCAAGCCAGAGTAATACCTATTCCAAAAAAGGGCTCTACTACAGAATCATGTAATTATAGACCCATTGCTGTTTTGTCAGTCTTTTCCAAAATTCTTGAGAAGTTATTCCATCAACGATTAAGTATGTACCTACACTCATTTAACCTGATTACAGACTCCCAACATGGCTTCCGCGTTGGTAGGTCAACCAATACTGCAATGTTTCAGTATCTGACTAGGTTACTTCATGGCCTAAACCTGAAACAGCATGTCATAGGAGTCTCTTATGATCTCAAAAATGCATTAAATAGTGTTGATCATAAAATCCTTAAGTGCAAGCTTGAAAGCTTGGGGATTACTGGTAATTCTCTAAACTGGATTATCTCCTTTCTTGATAGTAGATCCCAAGTAGTGTGTTACTCGCATCACTCTACTGCTGGGATGGTACAAAGCATATCAAGTCCTTTAAAAGTTGAAGCCGGTGTTCCACAAGGGTCAATACTTGGTCCACTATTGTTTCTCCTTTTCATTAACGATCTCCCCCATCAGTTCACCATGAGTCACACCATTATGTACGCAGATGACACAACTAATCTGTTAACTGCCAGCAATACCTCCAATTTAATTGAAGGTGCTAAGAAAACAACTCAAGAGATGTTGCAATGGTGTCATTTGAATAATATTGCCTTAAATGAAGCCAAAACCTCTTACATTCGTTTTCACATTAAAAGTCCCCAACAAGCCCCAGGATTACCCCCTGATCCATTGCTCAACTTTTCTTCATCAATGAAATGTCTTGGTATTCACATTTCAGATACTCTTGACTGGTCTTCTCATGTTTTAGCACTGAACAAGAAGCTTTCTGTTGGTCTTTTCATGATCAGAAAGCTTGCCCCTATTGTGTCTACCAACACACTCACAACGCTTTACTATGCAAAGGTACACTCTCATGTGTCTTACGGCATTATATTTTGGGGAAATTCATCTCTTTCCATGAAAGCTTTCTCACTCCAGAAACAAGCTATTAAAGCTATCAGTAAAGTCCCTATTCGCACCCCAGGTAGACCACTATTTGTATCTCTTGGTATTTTAACACTCCCCTCTATTTATATACTTACCTGTGCCATGTTTGTAAGAAACTATCCCCATTTTTTCCCTGTTAACTCCAGCTTCCATAATCACGACACTCGCTCTAGAAATGACATACATAGCCAACAATATTCCTACAGTCTATGTCTGAAAGGCCCATATCACTCCATTTCCACAGTTTACAACAAGATTCCAATTGAAATTCGCTCCATTTCCTCAACATCATGCTTCAGATCCAAATTTAAAAAATTGTTAATTCATAAAAGTTATTATAGCTTAAGGGAGTATCTATCTGATGATTTTCATTAATGTATGTATTTTTGTTCTCACACTCTTTTATGTTTGGTTTCATTTATTTATTTAGTGGCAACCTCTGTATATTTGCCAAACTACTTGTAAATACTGTGCTGTAATATTTTGACGAAACTCATGGATGTTATATCCCGATGATGTTAATAAATTATTATTATTATTATTATTATAGGAAAACGATCTCGCAACATAATAATCTCATGAATGACGTTGTTTTACCATCATAAGTGCTGATAATCTGCACAGAAATTCACTACGGCATATATTAAAGAAAATATTCTCATGAGAAAGGTCTGAATTCAAAGAAAAAGGATCATTCCAGATTGTAGAATTTTTTAGCCCACATAGGCTCACATCCCATGGCCAAATAATGTACCGGCGAAAATAATTAATTGCGACTGAATATGCGCATTTATCTCTTCAATATGGTTGGAACCACTTATGTTTGAAGTTACTACCGAAATAGCCCAGTTTTTACTTTGTTGAATTGTGAAAACAGAAGTTTTTATCTGCCAGCATTCCGTTGTAAAATTGTATAATACGACAAAAAACTTGTAGACGATAATTGTACTCATGGCTATATATATCTCTGAATTCGTGATTGTACTAAGTGCTTTTCATTTGAGCACGGCGATAGCCAATTATCAAACGCAGGTGCCGTCGATCGCAGACTCACCCCGGAGAAGAGAGCCACCAGCAGCTGGCAGTAAATTGCGATTCAGCTCAATCGAAATCACCGCGGCTTGGCGATTGCTGTCTATCGCTGGCTATAGCTGAAAATCGAAAGCACCCACTATATAACACAATCACAACTCAATCACGTTGATGCACGATCGTGGTCGTGAATCTGTCGCCGAAGTGTACGATATGAAATACGACTCGATAGTGAAGAGTTTAGTTTAGAATAAGTTTTCTGAAATAAGGATTCGAGATTCGATGTGTGGGATTTGATAAAAAAAAGAGATTTGGATTTGGGATTCAGATTCGATAAATTTTGGATTCGACCCATCACTAGAAAAAACTCAACTGACTTTATTCAAATATTTGAACATGGTAGTGGAGAAAAAAGAAAATAATACCTTGATATGAAGAATTGAATCAATGATACAATAGAAAAAATTTTACATTACAATAAAGTAATCTACAGGTTAAAAGTAGGCTTAATTGAAAGTCATAGAAAATCCTCCAGATTTTTACATGTGCAGGGCTCAATCTACCTCTAGTATTTCTTTCTTTGTCTTTGCGTACATCCTACTGTTCTTCATTTCGCCTAGAAAAATTTTCTCTCTTTTCCCATTCCCTGCTTGCGTAACATCCTTCCCTCTATCATGGCCTCCAGAAAACCATCTGCTATCATTACCGCATCTAACTACCCTGCCTCCACCTTATCTCATCCACAAGTTTCATCTCCTCACCAGCCATGGCAATCACTTCCTAATTTGTCTTCCTTTCTGTCCATCGCACCTCCTCCATCCTCCTTACCCACATCTTTAATACCAGCTGCCATTCCTCACCCTCTTTACTCAATTTGCGCCATACAATGCTACACTCCATATCATGCTTTTCACCAGCCTCTTCTTTATATCCTTACCCAAGGTCCCCATTATAATCTCCCTTCTATTACCAAACACTTCCTTCACTAATGCTATTCTCTTCCTAAAGTCTTTGCTACTATACCTATTTTCTTGTAGCATACTACCCAAGTAATTAAATTACTAACTCCACATTGAGCCCTCCAACTTCAATGACCAGTCTCACTTTCTTTGTCCTAGAGAATCTCATTATTTTGTTTTCTTATATGTAATTTATCTTTATTCCATATTTCCCACACTGAAATTCTAATGCATCTACAAAAGCTTGTAAGCCATTCATAGATTGAATAACCAAAGCCTGGTGATCCGTGATTCTAACCAACCTTATCAGCTGGCCTCCTACTTTGATTTCTACATCTAGGTATTCCCATGCCCCTCTTACCATTTCCTCAGCATAGATGTTATAGAGTGAATTCAACAACAGGCACCCTTGCATTACCCTGCAATTAATTAAGCCCCACCCTGATTCACCATCAGCCACCCTCACCTGTGCCATGTATAAGTCTCGGATATGTCTCGTATCTCACCAATCTATTCCCATTTTCCTTCGTATCTGCATTAGTTTCTCCCAATTCACTCCGTCAAAATCCTTTTTGAAATCCACAAAGCAAGCAAAAACATACTGGTTAATCTCGATGTTTCCTCTTGCCTAGGTTGATGTTGAAGCTTTTCCACATCCTTCTCTCCTCCATTTTCCAAATCCTTTCTTCTGTAACCCACTGCTTCTTTACCCTCCTTGTTTCCACTATTCATATTGTTTTTTTCTGCCACTCTTACTATACCTGTTTGCATAATCTCCCATCTTCTCTTTATAGTTCCCATTTTCTTTGCTTCACCTATGTTCTCTTCTACCAGCTCTTGGTATTCCCCCTTTTTCAACCCTCTAAACGCTTCTATATTCCACCTCCTACTTTTTACTAAACCTTTTGAATCTAACATTATGGTTCATCATAAATAAGTTATGATCTGAGACCGCATCCACCCCTGGAAAAGTTAGCGAGTTTTTACACTGTTTATGAATCTCTGCATTACCTTCATGTAATCAATATGATATCTCCCAGTATCAGCCAGCATTTTCAATGTGTACCTACCCCTGGGGTGATGTTGACTCTCATCTCCCACAATGTATATTACCCTGTAACTGTAACTCCAATTGTCCCCGCTATCACTCCAATAGTCCCCACTATCACTCCATCTCACCTCACACAGCCCCAAAGCATCTATTTCCCATTTCTCCATTTATTTATCCTTTAATATTCTCTAGCTTCCCAGACCTCATAAATGTCCTTACATTCAAAGTTCCTATTTTTACCACTGCTTTCTTCCTCTCCTTCATCTGCCTCCTATTCCTTTTATCCTCAGATGAAATTATTGTTCAAGGATTTTGTGTGATGACGAACATGGATGCCCTGCCTCCCCTGCTGCTGGACACGACACTCACCCCAGTGGGCTGCGTCCCATGGTTGCCAGGATTAAAATCTCTATGAATGACTTTCATACTCTGGGTGATTGACAGTTAGGATGGATGCCGACCCCTGCTTCCCAATGGTATTTTTAACGTGACACCATCACGTCCTTTCCTCTGGCTCAAACACTTCGACCTATTGGCCATTGGTGGCCCTACCAGGAGCAGTATTCAGTACATAATTCCTCCTACCAGTTCAGCTCTAGGGGTCATTGGAGCGGGCAAGCCCTTTCACCATATCAAGGTTGTAGCACAAGGGAAGGGAGAAATCATATATACAACAAAAAATGATGACAATAAGTACATTGAAGTACATACAACAAAATTTTCTTTTTAGCATAAAAAGATTTGCTAAAAACACATTCAACTTAAATAGGTAGTTTAAATTCACTTAATTAGTGGAAGTTGGAACACGAATGATGAGCTTACTCAAAATTTCTTCACACTCTGTGAAGCCTCCTTCAGCAGCGAAGTCAGCTGGAGTTTTGTCTCCTCCTCCAGGTGTTCGAGGATGAGCTGGAGCATCCAGGGCCAGAAGAGCCCTCACCACCTCCACATGACCTCTGTAGGCAGCCTCGTGAAGGGGCACCCAGCCTGAATTGGAACACATAAAATGTGATCTCAGCGCAAATCTCCATTGCAGCCACTTCTAAAGCAGAAGCATCAACGTTTGAAAGAAAAAGGAGCCAAGCAGAAACACTGAAGCTAGGGTAGCTTTTTGCATCTATCATTAACATAAATAGTGTACAGGGAAACAAAAGCCCAGCTTGTCAATTGCTCCCTAGTCTTCCCCCTGCTAAATATTCAAGGACACATTATCAACGACACATTAACTGATATCACAATTTTAAGGGAGTTACAGTAATTTTCAATCTATGGATGGTTATTTCTTCAACAGTTTTAGAAATTCTCTTTTCTGGATCTCATGATTATAGTTTATATCTATTTGTTGCATGTGATATGTGAAATTCAACTCTTAATGATAAATAACAAAAGAAAGACATGTTAATAGTGTTTGTTCACACTTCAGTTTCCTTTAACTGACAATAGTTTCAATGGGTAAACCCTTAGTTATGTGGTCATTTTTCAGGTATTCAAGTCCACTGATCATTTGTGCTTTAGCTTTTCCTTGGTAGGGAAAATGATAGTTTAAAATCCTCAGTTTATTTAAACTCTCATGTGGCACCACATTCCTCACTATTTATTGCTGCTTTCCCTGAAATTGTACGTGAAAAGTGACCATGTGATTCAAGCTCAGCCATCGTTTCCAATGTGACTTGGAAGGCGATGATAAAAATGATGGTTACCCATTGAAACATGAATAGTTAAATAAAACTGAAGCTCCTGTGGTTAATAAGAAGAAATATATTTCAGATACAGTGAGCTGCAGCAACATCTGCTACAGCATCCACTTCCTTCAAAGATTCAGGAAGAAAATTAAGTTTGGAGGAAGATATTCTGTCCTGACAGTCAGTGGACCAGAATCATGGTGAAAATCAACATATATCAGACAGAGGAATCTGTTAAGTTCAGTGAGACTACTAGTTAAAAATTATTGCCTTTGCACTGAGTTGTATTCACGGTGAGGATTTTATAGAATCTTCACATGGGATAATAAAAGCCACTTCCAGATGCTGTCATTTTCTGATTTCATTGTTAAGTAAGTAGCAATTATTTTCTGAAGAAACCTAAGTAGCTGAGGAAGGGGATGTCTATATACAATAAGAAAGAATATGAAGTTAGTAATGACATCAAAGTGTACACATTTCTTCATAGAGTGAGACACTAAACCCATGTCTTCTTACTAGGGCACGGTGTATGCTTAGTGTAAACTGCTGGATGAATGAGGGTATTTCTTCAGCATCTGAATACACATTTCATAGCATAAACACATTCACTGTTCTAGGCCATGTGCTTTAAAGCTTTGTGAGAACTAAAAATTCCTTAAATCTTTGAATGATCACTTTTAAACAAGGAACCAATAAAATGCTCTAAATTACCTACTTGTGCTTATTTTAAAAGGGTAGCAGATGATGTGTATAAACGAAATTGAAATAGCTATCTAAATGCCAAATATGTACGTGCAAACACTAAAAAAAATAATGAAAAAATACATAAATTGATTGGATACCTACCTATTTAAAAAACTAAAACGTAAAAAAATAACTAAAAAAATGCCACATTTCTATGGGAGTAAAGTAAGCTAAAAAAGTACTGCAGATTATGATTCATGAAAAAAATTTCCTTGGATATCTATTCCAAAAATGGAGTAGATATAATGGACATCATGTATCTAGACTGATTAGAAGTTTTAAGAAGTATTTTACAGTAAATGTTGATATTGTAAACTGTGATTCACAGCAGCACATACCTGTTTCAGTATTCCTTACTTGAACATTTGCTCCACCCATTTGAACTAAAGTTCTAACTGTGCTAGGCAAGTTCATTTGGCAAGCATACTGAAATTAAAACCAAGTCTATGATATGCCACCGAGACAAAATAACAAAATAAAAAAAGAAAGAAATAAATAAAAAATGTTCCATTAATATGAAACATTAAAAAATGTCTCTCTACAATAGTTCCAAGAGACTGCTATATACCTGTTAACTCAAATGAAAAATAGTGGCTCCACCACGTGAATATTCCACCAAATAAAAAATCTCTGAAATTTATTATTATGGATTACACACTAAATACATACATATATTTATTGATATAAATAAAATAAAATATCATTTATGACATATAGATAACTGACACAAACAGAAATCAAACATACATGTAATGGCGTGTTGCCAGCAGTATCTCTACAATTTATATTGGCTCCACTTTCTATTAGTTTCTTGAGAATACCATCCTTGCCCAATACACTGGCAAGATGAACAGCAGTTTGGCCTTCGGCATTTTTGGCATCCACACTCCTATAGCCACACTTAAGAAGCTCTGATACCACAGTATAATTTCCTGGAGAAAAGAATCAATACAAAATTAACCAACACATAATTTAAAAGTGAGTGAGGCAAATAAAAAATTCAAACAAAATGTTTAAGACACTTTATTGTCAACTTCCTCAATAAATCATTAATACAAGAGAACTATTGGATTAAATTTGAAATTTTTACAAGAGATTACGCCAATAGATAACCAATAATTCATTAAGCTAAACCAGTAAAATAGGGCAACTGACTAGAAAAATAATTTCTTCATAACAGGTTTTAGACCATTTCTTTGCCTCGTGCAATAATCCTAGGTTGGTAAATTGAAGTGCTCAAAAGGAAGGAAATGGAAAAACAATACTGCGCACATCAAATACAGATTCAGGTGTGATGTGGTGGCACAGTTCCATAATGACAGAAACAAAACACTTGCAGTTTTCCACTAATAAAAGATTTATTAGACTAGTTTCGATGTTAGTACATAATCTTTGAGAAAAGCTTTTAAGTTATAGTTTTAAATAAGTAAATACATAAAAATATGAGGGGGGGAGGAGAGCGGAGAGCGAGAGACCAATCTGGGCAGTTTGGGAGGGTGGAAAACATAAACCATTAAGGCTCGGAAGGCAGGAACCATTAAGGCAGGTAAGAAGTGAGGGTGTCAGTTGGGGATGAAGGAGGGAATAATAAACAAAGAATTTGGGAAGTCCAGAAGGTTATACACAGTTGGATCTTTGCTGATTGGTCTTTTGCCGCTACCGCCACCGGGTACCCTGGCATTGTCTTGCTCTTCCTCAGTATGCGAGGGGTGAAGCACTGCATCCCACGGTTTTCAAGCATGGTTTCTGTTTTCCACCCCTCTCTCTTTACCTCACCCTCATATTTTGATGAATATACTCAAAACAGTACATGAAAGCTTCTCTTGAAGATGATGTAGATTGCAAGTGTTTTGTTTCTGCATAAACTGTAAACTATGCTAGTTTTGGCAGTTTTAAACAGCGAAATCAATATTAAGTGACCACCAACCATTCTGCTGAAAAACTTTTGTAACTGTATTTCTCAGCTAGCAATGTACTTTATTGGTTTAGACACATTGATGATGTTTTATGCAGTTGGACAAGGACTCACTGCTAATTAGACCAATGTCTTAAGTTTTTAAATACCCAACATATTATATCAATTTCACAATTGAAAAAGAAGATCAAGGTTTCATACATTTTCTTGATCTAACCATATCCAGGAGGGATAATAGGCATCACTTCGAGATTTATAGAAAACTCAAAGACAAGGTAATTCCATCAGAGTCCATGAGAAAGCAAAGTGGTGCCAGTTACATTTTCTTGGTAACATATCTTATAAGGTAGCCAAACTCTCTCCCAAATATGAATGTGAAGTAGCTTTTAACCCCCCAATAAACTTACTCAAGTGGGTCGGAAATTCAAAGGCCAGGTGGACAATGACAAGAGAAGTGAGGTGTATAGATTCAAATGTGATACATGCAGGGCGATGTATATTGGTCAAACAGGCTGGAACTTTAAAAAAAGAATCAAAGAATATTCCAATGACGTGGCAACAGTGAACCCATCATCACTTTTATCTAGACATTTAAAGGGGTGTTTGGACACATCTCCACTTCGAATCCAAAGGTCAAAGATTAGATGCTCTCGAGCAACTAGCGATAGTTCAAAACAGAAAAAATGAAGTTTTATCGAACAATCTCTTTTTAAATAACTCCCCATTGTTGGCTTTGCCCTTTTAACCCACCTTTCCCACCCAGAGTTTGACAAATCTTACATCACTGCTCAGCCGTAAACTCCACTCCCTCCTCCACCTTTATAAGATATCAAAATGCATTGTTGTTTAAAATAAATCTGTGGGAGAGTACGAAATTCACACTTCATTTCCAGAGGAAAATCAGTCACTATTGTGATAAAATCGGCAGATAATATGTAGTTGTACATTGTGAACTCAAACCTCACATTTAAAGCATAAAAATATGAAATCCACTAAAATTCATCATAAGAGTTGGTGTGGTTTTTCTCCTTCAGTGTAATCTGGCTGTTCTCAATCCCTGAAGTTAGATGCAAGCCTCAACTTTGGAGGCTGGGAGATTTTCCCTTACAAGTGGAGTGATTTTCGGCAGTCTTATTCCTCAAATTCAGGAGAAAAATTGAAATATTTTGTTGCTGAATAGAGGTAAATAACCATCGAAGTATTGGTTGTTGGTTGGGGTGTACTTTCAGCAGGAATAAAAAGTACATTGAGAATACAGAAGTTGCAATAAGCAAAAATCTAGGCATAAAGAGAGGTTGTCTTTAAAAGAGATTTCACTGTAAAAGGCCATAAACCACTACTTAAAAGTAAGTTTTGACTTTAATATACATTGGGATGGTCATTGTGAATTCATTTTGCAGAAACTCTTGTTCTATAACCGTTTGCAACAACATGGGAGAAATATACATAATTCAAGTTTTGGAAATTACTCACCTTCCTTGGAAGCTCGATGCAACAGATTTGTTCGACCATGCTTCCTGGCATCATGTGGTGGAGGATCTTTCAGACATACCTTCTTTAATCTTGTCTCAAGACCATGAGAATCTCCTTGATAATGCTCTATCAAAGTCTCCAGTCCATGGTGCACAGTATGCTCATCTAAAGAAAGGGTAACATTTTTAAACATTCTCAACATTCCACAGGGACTCCACCACTTTCTTTCCTCCTATTTCCATTTCACTGTCAAATATTTACAATTTACATTGGCCTTCCAGGATGACAACCCTATCAACCTCCTTAAAAGGAAACACTTAACTTGGTGATCCCACATGGTTCTATCAGGAAAAAACACTAACGAAGTTTCAATCTCAGATGCCATCTTCAGGAAGATGTCTGACGTCAAAACCAGGGAAGTGTTTCTAGAAAATAAAACTTTGTGGAATCACCAAGTTCTTGAGTTTCATTTAAGTATTAATTTTGGTACCACCAAGCCATGCCAGAGACCACGAATCCTATTAACCTAACTGTTCCTTGTGATTTCAGAGTGAATTTTTCCTAGGTATAGAAGTTCTACCAGAATATATGTTTACAAGGATAATGATTAAATATTTTCCCCATCTCAAATAAAACCACTTTTTCAGTAATGAATTAAGTTAAATTAAATATATAACTTTTACCAAATTCTAGTTGAAAGAAAGTAGCTGATTTATAAACAAAAATATCTGATCAGGATATCATCCTGCCTGACTCCATCTCTGATACCACAGTATATTCCAAGTATGGTTCACTAGAAGATTTGAATATCTGCTCCTCAATACACACCCATTAAATGTCAAGTATCCTAAACCATTGCGATACTATAGTAGTTTTAACAGCAACTTACTTCAGAATGTAGTAGACAGAAATCAACCGATGGGGAATGGCTCACTGGTACAGAGATGGGTCTGCCAAGCTCTATCCCGCATTACATTTATCACACTTATACTTTATGAAGGCATCAAGGGCGTGAGTGGTTAGTTGAAAAATCAGGAATCATTTTCCCCTCATTTCATCTACATTGAGAACTCTTTTAGACGAAATAGAACTTATGAGCTGTTTTATTAAATTTCTTTGTAAAATATTAAGTAAATTTACATCCTAGGATATAGATTTTAACTCTTCCGTTACCTCCCCCAAACTTATGTTGAATGAAACTACCCACCTCAGATTGATGACATCTAAGCTACCAAGACTCTCAAAATGGGTGGGAAACAATAATACGTTAACTCCAGTTCTCCCTTTAAAAAACATGATGCATAAAAATATCCACTGGTGAGTATGATCTGAAAGAGCATTTATTCGAAGAACTTGTAGACTCTCCAACGGCTAAGGCACAAAATTATAAGCTAAACGAATTGCAGATTAACTTAAACGCCAACAAATCTGGTTTTCTTGACCCAAAGGTGAAATATAACGGCAGAAAATACATGTGAAGAAGACTTACCTATGGAAAAAAAGGCATCTTCCCCATGTCTTCTGATTTGATAATGTACAGGTTCACTTTCGTGCATCACCGACAGGACATAATCTCCGACTGCTGTGTTACTTTCTCGAACCAAAAACAACCCATCTTCACCTCCTGCTGAAGTAGGAATCATAGGGCAGTCAGCAGAAATATGCATAAAAAGGCTAAAGGAATTGCATAATGATGATAAAATGTAATGATTTACCATTTAGTAATATATTCTCTGCCGCCTCCCGGGTGATTTTTCCATGAAACCAGCGTATGTTTTCGTCGCCGCTCATTTTATGGACCATCAACTCCGTCTGCAATTATCACCGACATTTACGTTTATCCTCTGTTTCCGATATATAAGCGCTAAATGAAGGCTTACACTATGCTGCACTTTTGTTAGAGGTTCAATTATTAGCAATGGAATACCTCACATCACTTAATTAGGACCAAAATCCAGTAAAACATTGAAAAGTGAAAAGTTGAATCACATCTCTTTACACAACCTCAAGTCTCAACTCACCTGTTTCCTACATTAGTAAACAGGAAGAGCAACAGGTGAAACAAATCAAAAAGTGATCACAGGAGTCAAATGATATCTAGTTATTCATCGTAATGCTTCGATTACGTAATATTAAAATATTTTAAAATTTAAATTAATACATGAAATTAAATTTATGGGTAATTATATCGAGCCAAATAACTTGCCTTCATCAGTATGAACTTCGATACCGCTTTCAACATGGCAGATGAAAATGACAACATAGATCGAGGAGACGGCGAAGCTCAGAAGCCAGAGAAAATGTTTAGCCTGAAAAAGTGGAATGCTGTGGCCATGTGGAGCTGGGATGTGGAATGCGACACTTGTGCCATTTGCAGAGTTCAAGTCATGGGTGAGTAACATTTTAAATATTACTTGCTGCCACCAGGGTTAGTATCGTTAGACCAATTTATTTACCGAATCGAAGGTTAACGTTGTTGTCTCGTGACCCAGGGGTGGTCAGGACGTATTATGTGACTTAATGAACCTATAGTTTCTACTGGTGATGATCATTGCGGCTAATGAAGTGAGACCAACCCTCCTGTCAGGTACCTGTCCCCCGACTGACTCATTGTGTGTCCAGTGAAGGTCGCGTAGGTAGTGAACTCGCCGTCTTTCGTTGGAAACTCCTTCTGGACTGGATGTGACTCATGCATTTATAAAAAAATCTATCGTCGCTATTTGTGTCGAAGCTCTGTAATGGCTCTAATTTTACCATTCTCTGTGATGTTTGGGCGTTATATATGTAGTGTTAGGTGTCTTGAGCATACGAAATATGTAAACATACTTCCTTGAGCTAGTGATGAATCGGGTATGCAAATATGCGTAGGAGAGCTGTGGAAATACACATTTGTTGCGTGTCATTCTTGGTACTACGAATTTATTCATCATTGTTTACATAGTTAAGATTGTTTACAACTATAGCTCTCTGATTGTGATAATTTATAAATTATACTTTACAGACTGTTTCAGTTTTCAGAAGATAGTTTCTATTTTATTTTTATTATTCTCTTATTATTCTTGTTAAATCTTCAAAATTATTGGGTTTCACTGTTATGAAGTTCTCTTTTCGAAAAGCCATTTTATTTGTTTTTAAAACTTAGGAAAACGATAATTTTAATATAACTTGGCATATTTGATTGGAAGGTGTACATTCCTGCAAACTTTAGCAAGTTGACTTAGTACCTATCATGGTAAACTTAACGCTGAAGTTTCCGATGGCATCTACACCTATGTGATAAGGGAAGTATTTAAAAAAATTAAGCAGCCAATGATGGCTATTTTTATGTGCTTTAAATTCACAAAGAAAGATTTAAGGTAAATCGAAATTGTGGCATATGCCACAATTCTAGTTCAAGTGACATTATGGAAATGAACAGGATGGTTGAAAGAGCACAAACAATATAGATTGTGCTTTTACAATGAGCCTCCTTGAATATGGCAGTTTAAACTTTTGTAAAAGGAATAAAGGCATAGTGTCACACTAAAACATGAGAGTAGGATTGAAGGTCTTTAAAAATTAATACTTCATTTCTCCGATGGTGTGATGTAAAGCCAGGAGAGAAATGTTGGATGTGCTGCCTTAGCTGTTTAATGGACTGTGTGCAGTCCGGCTGTAAAAGCTGCTGGTAGGGGGTGGGGACTGAGGTGAGGACTCAGGAGGACCACTGGTAGGATGTCAACCTAGTCCTCTGTAGTGTGGCAACAGTAGCATTCTTTAGCTTGTGGTGGAAGCGTTCAACCTTCTCATTGGCTGCTGGATGGTAGGCATTGCTTTGAAGATGGGATGATTTAGTTGATTGAGAAAGATGCTGAAAAATTTGGCTTTCAAACTGGTGGCCCCTGTCTGTTGTTATCGGGAGAGGTGCACCAAAATGCGCAATCCACCCCATGAAGAACCCTCGGGCCACTGTCTCTGCTATAATGTCCATCAATGGGATAACCTCTGGCTTGCATGAAAAGTGGTTTGTGCAGGTCAAACAAAAACCACGAGAAGATGGAAGCAGGCCAACCAAGTCCAAATAAATATGCTCGAACCTGGAGCCAGTTAGTGGGAAAAGACCAACCGGTGCAGAAACATGTCAGGTGACCTTGGCACATTGACATGGTATGCAGGCTCTGGTCCATGCCTTGCAGTCCTTTTTCACTGTGGGCCTCACAAATCAAGAGAGGTGACCAGCTTGGTCCTTGCATGTGCTCCTGGGTCCTCTAAGTTGTGCAAGGAGTCGGAATCTGCCTTACAGAATGGAGCGGAGACCACTGGCCGGGCTGTAGACGTAGACACCTCACACATCAGCTCTACCTTGGTGCCTGGAAGAACAATATTCTTAAAAATGAAATATGACTTAGGCAATGCATGGGAAGACAATTGCTCATCATCGTTTTGCACCTCTGCCAGTGCCTCAAAGTCCACTGCAAGTGTGATAACTGTTACTCTGGATAGGGCATTGGTGGCGACATTGTCTCTGTCAACCACATGGTGGATTTTGATGGAAAACTGTACTTACAATTGCCAAAACCTCAGGGATGGGCTCTCTGGCAAAAACAGGAGCAACCTCATTGCAACATGAGTAATGCTAAACGGCATGTTGGCTTCCTCGCTCTTCTCTGATGCAGCCATTACCGCAATATCCTTGACTATCGAAACATCCCAAAAGATCATGCCGGGGTCATCAATTTCTTGAGGGAATGATCTGGTTGAAACCTTAAGAATTACAGAAATGTTATTTGTAGGGTTTATTACCATTAACCCTTTAACTGCGCAAATAATCTGAAATATAGCTCTCCCCAAACACAAACTTTTTTTTCTAAATTTTTGCATAATTTTTAAATTTGTCACTTTTTGTTTAAAGGAATATTAGTTTTTAAATTTACAATGAGTAATTATCGTCTGATTTTACTTTTGAATACGAATTGTTGAACTTTTTTTACTAAAACCATAAACCATACTTCAAATCGCCAATAGAAGAAAGGAGCAGTTAAAGGGTTAAAATGTACTATGGGGGGAAAAAGTTTCCCAACAAAAGGAGTGCCGCCACTATCGCTTTGGAGAAAAATTGGTTTCCTCCCTTATGGTATATTATTCCTTGGTCTCTGCAACGATGAGGGAAATTCAAACACAGTATGGTGGTGGACTCATCGTGGAAGCCAGTGACGGCATACTGGCCGCTTGCATTCCTTGAGCATTATTCGTGCTGGATTCCAAACAGAGGCACATTAGATGACCTTGTATGCATTTAAAACGTATCATTGAACTCTCTCGTTCTTGCCGTAGTGTCCTCTGTATTATTTCTCTGTATTCTTCCTCTTTCCTCCCTTTTTGTTCTAGGTTTCGCTCCTCCTCTCGCACTCTGGCAAGGTCCTGGGATTCACCTGGTGTCCACTTATTTCCTTATAACCTACGATACTTAACAGAACACCACCGTGAAAAAGGGTTTCCACTTTTAATCGTGAATACAAACGTATGTTCAATGCATCTTTCAAGCATGGCGGTAGATTCTCAATGGCTACGCAAATATATACGCTGTGAATGTGCAAATATTAATGAATGCAAGCATAAAAGACAAAAAAAACAGTAAGTAAGAAAGATAATACATTTTCCTTCGTACTACTTTGTCCTTTGATACTACTTCGTTTATGTATTCCGACGTAATCCTCAGACGTCATTCGAAGTGGTGTTCTCAATAACGGTCCCGGCACAGCAGTATAAATTACTTCCCAAAAACGCAGACATATATGCCCATATCTATGTTTCCTTGTTATGTTTTATTGGGTGATACCTGACAAACAGGAGGAATATTACTTTTTTTCTAAATAGGGGAATGTTCTAAGGAGTACTATCAATTGCTAAAGTTATATTTTCCTACAATCGCATGTTTTTCATTGCTAAACACGTTCATACCCAACACATCTAATGTTTAATCATCGATGAAAGTTACGATATTCTAATATGATTGGTCCATATCCCAGTACGAATGAGTGAAATCTATCCTAGCCGTTTAATTAGTTTCGTTTATTGCTGGCTTTCTTATCTGTCTGCAAATTCTCATACCGCTTCATGGAGAAAATGTCTCACTATACAGGTTCTTTTTAGTTTAATTTCCTCTTCATCACTGCCGCCCCGCTAATAGTAATAAGATTTTCAGTAGGATACTAACGAATGCTGCCATCATCATCTCGAGAGGTGCATCTTGGTCTCCGCTTCTTTGTCGTGTTACCATCATCTCATTCACCACCCTGTAGCATTTTAGCCAGTATACTGTCTTTCTATTCCAATCCATTGCCCTCGCTATCTCAGTGACAGTTGAGCCTACCTCAACTAACCCATTGAATAACCCCCTCTCTCCTTTATGTAATTTTGTGAATATCCGCAGAATCATCACAGAAAAATAAAGTGTCTGCAAAAGCAAATGCATTGAAATCCGCATCCCATTTACCTACCGATCAACTGCCATGAGTCTTTTTGCGATAGGCTACCTGTGGTCTTACCTATGGAGTTTTGCGTCAGGATAACTGTTTGTCATTACCTGGTTTCAGTTGAGCCATAGGAGAGAGTTAAATGGAACGTTTCAAATGCATACATGGATATCTAATGCGTCTCCGTTCTCGTGGCCCGCGTGAAACACGCTTGGGCCAGGCGAGCGGCTGGGAATCCATCAGAAAAGTGGACGATCAGTCACCTTACTGGGTTTGAATTTCCCTCGTCATGGCCGAGACCTAAGAATAATATGGCATCAGAAAGGAAAGTCATTTTCCCCCGAGAGCGATAGTGGCGTCGCTCCGTTTGTTAGGAAACTTTTTTTTCCCACAGTGCATTTGAACCATAAAAATGTACAGTCCTGTTCATTAAAAAATTACCACCTCGGAGCTCTGTTCAAAAAAAAGTTACCACCTCGGAGCCGAAAAAGTTCTAAGTCCGCACTCTAGGGAAATGTTTCAACACTGCGCTCCCCCCCTCCCCTCAGTGAGGGGGGGGCGAGAACGAGAACCCCTCCTCCCCTTAGTCGGGCAAGTAGAAAGGCCGACGGAAGGAAGATTTTGGCCCGCGAAAGGATATTTTGTGAGGGTCCGGGCTTCCGTTTGCTTTATGACTGGGCGAGAATGAAAGGGCAATGGCTTGGTTCGGTCGCTCAAAGATCGCTACATGAGGGAAATCCTAACACGGCCCAGCAAGCCACGGCTCGTTTCGTTTTTTAAAATACTTTTTTCTTACGCGAAATTATTAGCGTAAAAAATGATTGAAGTGTTGACGTATTTTCGTTATATGTATTTCATTGTGGTGCCTACATTCCTATTATGATTATTATTTGTTGAGTTTGTTTAACATTTTAGATAGTGCATTTAAGTGCTTCTTCAATCTCGCCTGGTGCATGGATATACGCGGCATGAGTGGAATTTGATGACGCAATTTACTTCACGAATATGTCAAATTTCTAATGAGAATAATCAATTGTCTGGACTAGGATTCGAAACCAGATCCCTTGATTCTGCAGTACTGTAGCTGACGATGTCAGGCTCGAATTGTAATACATCCCATTCTCGCGAAAATTACGGGCAAAATGTTTCTAGCGGCGATGTATAAATGCGCTAGGAATATCCTCTTAATGGTTTCAATAAAAAGCAATGAATTTTTCTTTCATATCCAGTTCTTATTCCTTTGTCGCGTTTGGAATAATGCGACTACGCGTCTTCGATATTTAATTAGATATTTTTCCCTGCGAATAGTAATGAAACTTTCACTTAGGAGATTTATTTACTTCAAATAATGATTAAAATAGCTTAATGCTTTGGACACCAATTTCGAACAACTCAATCATTGAATTATGCCTGCGCTCAGTTTTTGTATTGAGGTAGAAATTACTGGGGAATAAATTTACTGGTTGCCGGACAGACACATCTTATTGCCATGCAATGTCGAAACTCGGCACCACTACGTCTCACCGGCTTTTATTACACTGCGACCTAATGACCGAATGCTCCATAATTTTTATTGAACTTGTGTCGAGAGGCAGAGACTCTTTTATCAAAATGATTTCCCAGGACACGCTTCAAATATCAACTCTTGCGCTTTTCACAGTCGGACTATGTGTTGTTTACATCGCATTTGAAAAACGTAGCAAATAGTCGTTATTGTTTTTTTACAATGTCTATACAAGTGACTCTTATTAATTAACCGCAATGAAACAAAAGCGCATTCAAACACGCCGAATCATCGCAGCGGAACCATTATGAATACGGTCAATTGCATTTCATATAATGCATACTTTCTCTGTAAATAAAAAAATGAAACTATCACGAAACGTATTATAGAAATACTATGTTTCCAAAGGTTTGAAATAGTTCAGAATGGTAAGGAAATAAACCTGGCGTAGTATAGTTTGGAAACGTAAAGAATTAAAAAAAGGTGAAACGAGGGAAAGGTAGGGAAAAGGTATAAGGGAATAGGTCATTCTAGGAAGATGTGATTAAAGCAAGGTAAAATTATACGCAATTTTCTTATTCTTTGGATTTACTTCACCTCTCATAATTTAACAACGTCACTGAAAGAACTTCCTTATCACTAAAATTAGTCCATAAATAAGTCCATTGCATTAGTAATCAGTCCATCCCCCATTGTTTCTTATTACACACTCCAGTCTCCTGGGGATGGACTGAATTAAAGTTTGGCATAGCGTTGGCCCTATTTCCTCCCACGCGCCTTCAACAGCCTCCCACAGCTCAGCTGCATTGCGTGGTCGCACATCTCTGCTGCTCAGGTCGCGAGCCATCACGCTCCACGCATTCTCAATGGGATTCAGGTCAGGACTCCTTGCGGGCCACGACAACTGCTCTATCCCATTATCAGTGAACCACTGCTTAGCCCTCCTGCAAGTGTGGATCCTTGAATTGTCCTAATAGAAACGTTTTAAATAATTAGATACATTGAAAAATATTCAACTGGCAGTCAAATCTCATATATAAGTGTAGCTTTTTTATTAATATTTTGTTCTTAGATAAAATTGTGACTCGTGTGAAATTTTTTCATCAAAAGCGATTTGAAAATGTTTGTCATAAATGTTTTTTTGCCCAAGAAATGAAGTGAATTGCGATAAATTGTCAAAAGTAGCATGATAAACAGAAAAAATAAAAACGTTCACTGGCTTTCAATTAAATTTTTCTTATTACATACCTGTTGAAAAATAAATCCTTCCGGAAACGTCATTGTTGCTGAAGGAAGCATCACATTATCCAGAATGTGGACATATTGCTCCCCGTTCAATGTGCCCTCAATTTTCCAGCACATTCCCGGACCATCTGCACAAATCCACCCCCAAGCGTGGACGGAGAAACGTCCACTCCTCCCCCGTTCTTTCACGTATTGTGGATCAAAGCGCGTACTTTTTGGGCGATAAACGATCACAGGGCCACTGGAAGTTGATGAGAAGGTTTTCTCGTCACTGAAAATAACCTTCCTCCAAAAATCTTCGTTCTCCCGCCGGTAATTGTGGGCAAACTGAAGTCGAGCCGCCCGGTGCGCATCCGTTAAAATTTCTTTCACTGCCGCTCGTCTTGCATACAACCCCGCCTCGAACAGTCGCCGACGAGCTGTCAATGGAGACGCCCGAAAGTCAGAGTTTGAACGCGCCTCATTTGCTGTTGTGAAGGGATGTTCCCTCACATACGTAACAAGGCGGTTATCGTCCTCCGGGGATGTAATCCGTGGTCGGCCAGACCCTTCTTTTCTATCGACACTTAGTTCTGTCGTCCACCTCCTTTTGATCTTTAGAACAGTCACATGCGAAACATTCATCTCTCTCGCGATTTCCCTCAACGACAAATTACCCTCCAGCATCCCCACAATTTGGTTCCGCCTCCTTGGAGTTAGCTGAGGCATCGCTGCTTTCTCCTTCGCGCTTTCGTAGCACACAGAGCAGTAAAAATCCAAAATCGTTGTCCAATCAGTGTCAGGTCGGGTCCAAGAGAGTAGATAAATGTCAAAACGGTGCAGGGTCGGTTCCAGGAGAGAGAAGTCCAGAAGCGCAAGTCGAGATTGAAGAGTTTTTAGGTTAAATCGGAAGAGAGCAAAGCAAAAACGCAAGGTCTGAGGGCAGAATAGCAACTGATTAGGCCTTAAAACCCTGGCGGCTATTACTTGATAATATCATGAAAATAGGTAACCAATGAAACCCCTTCAAACTCCGCAGCCAATGAATATTCACGATACAACTCCTTGAGAACAACAGCTTCTTGCCACCGAAAGGGATCATGAGTGAAAAGGAGAGGCACGGGAACAATTGCAATATCTTCTGGTTTTTCCAAGCCTCGTTGTCACCTTTTCCCCTAATAACGAGGTGCTTTTGGAGACAGAATTTCTTTCCTCGTCCTCAAGAGGGTTTCCCCGAAAGTTTTATTGCTTGTCGTCCCGGTGATCCGTGGGGCCCCGTCTACCATTAAGCCCTTACCACTACCCTTTTCTTGCACACGCGTTGATGGTGAAGGTGCAGGGAAAAGGTGGAAAACCCTTATACTTTCTTTTCCTTCCCCATTGACTATATGTTTTGGCGCAAGTTCTTTTCTTGCCTCTCGGTGCGAACTCTCCAGAAATGATAATACACATTCTTAAATGCATCTGTTACCTTCTAATTCTACCTCATTGATTGTTCTTTTTTGGTCCTATTCAATTAATTATTGTCTATATCATGATAATTGTATCATGATATAGACACCATGCTATTTGGAAGTAATCTCGCTGAATAAGTTTCTTAGCTTTATTTCATAATTTACTTTCAGAAAGAGCAAATATTAGAAGAAAAACGAACACTCGTATTCATTACGGTTCAACTGAGATGGTTGTTTTGATACGCATTTGCTTAATTGCGGTTACTCTATAGTAGTCACTTGTAGATAAATGGATTTTTCCGGTTTACAAGCGATGAAGGCAAAGAACGTGCAATGCGAACCCCAGCAGCTAATACAACGTTTCCCAAATGCGATGTAAATAACACTTAGTCCGACTCTGAAAAGCGTATGGGTTGATGTTTGAAGGTTGACCAGGAAAATCATTTTGATAGAGTTCCTGCCTCTCGATACAAGTAAGAATTGTGGAGTCTGACATTGTCTGCTACAATAATGCAGAATCGAGGGATCTGGATTTTAACCCTAATCCAGGTGAATGGTATTTCTCGTTGGGAATTTGGTATATTCGTGTAGTAAATTCCGTCATCAAATTCCACTCATCCCGGGTTTATCTATCCACCAAGCGAGGCTAAAGAAGAACATAAATGCAGTACCTAAAATTTGCTTGGTGAAACTTCATTACTTGCTTTTTCCATTGCATTGCATTAAAAGGCAGGACACAAGTATCCATCGCAGGTCTGCATCACAGAACGGGAAACACCCGCTGAAAGTGATATATCGTCCACTTTTTTATATCACGTAAAGACAATTATCACAAATTATCGTCGCTCAGAATCGTATCGAATCGAATGCATAAATTAAACTATTGTATTTACGGTTTTGATGGTAACAATTCCTTGTCAAATAAAGAATAGTGATTCTATTATTTTGAAATGATCAAGAGTTCATCAGATGCGAAGCAGTTCTGCTTCTTTCGATTATTTATTTTAGCTTGTGCGGAATGTCTCAACGTATGAGATATTTTAAAAATATAAACGGAATAATACGCCAATGAAAATCATTTTGGTGGTATATTTTTTGTTGCACAGGAGTAAATGTTTTGTAAGAAAACGGAAAAGCAGCATAGCGAATTCACATTTGTCACTATGTTACTACCTAGCCTCACTAAGTTCATTATGACCCCTGTAACTCGATATGTCAATACCAAGTGATGGCAAAATGGCATGTGGAATTATCATCGTTCCTCCAACTCCGCAATGGGAAGAGCTGCGGCAGACACGAAATGATACGTGTCCCAGTTTCGCGGGTAGGTCGTTGGACTTCCACATTTATTTTGCGAATCTTTTCATATAAAAGCAAGGAAGAGGAGGGACGTGCGGATTTAAAAATGCATTTTCGTACTCTTCCTATGCGTTTGGTTAAATCGACCAATTTGTTTTTCAATGCTTGTTTTGCTCAATTTCGAGCGTAAATCTATCGTGGACTAACAACTGGCTGTGCTGGATTCGCACACTCGCCAACTTAAACACTGGGTGGGCAATAAATGCTCAGAAGTGAAAGAAAGCCCCTTCCACCTCCTTAGCTTGTCGGAAAGGGTGGACTTCCCAGCGAGACCTGCGAAGGAATTTGGATGGAATGAGGCGGCGACATTGTATACTGCTGGGAGTGGGAGAGAAGGAGAGAACCCGTGGTCGGTAGGTCTTTTCACCCGAGTTTCGTGAGGGCGGGGGGAACCCCACATCCCACAGTTTACTCCTCGGTCTACCTGATTAAAGAAGGGAAAATATGCTATTCCACTTCCTTAAATAGTCTTCTGTGGTATTCATAATACCATTTTCGTTGCATAAAGACTGTCGTGCCTTCATCGTTTTCCAAAGAAAACATTCTACTTCGAATTGATATTTCATACATATGTGAGTGTAACGACAACCTAAATTTTCCTCCCTCTTGCTTATACTTAGAATTATATTTCCTCTCTCTCGCTTATACTTGCTTAGACTGATTTAACTCAACCATCCTCAACAGCTGTACAGTTTATTGCCCGCCCAGAAAAAAATGGATGGAGTCGTCAGGGTTTTGCCTCTATGCAAAGATCCTGGATAATAGGGTGAAGGCTAAACACAATAATTGAGAGGATTGAAGGAGCATTTAAGACACTCAAATAGTCTGATAAAAGACATGGAGTTATTTCTATCCAAAGGTAAATTTCATTGTAGTTCATTAGGTCAAGATTAATCCTTTCCGATTGAAATAAATCGATGCGTCTTTGTTACACCATTTAAATCACAGGTAAACAACAAGAAACCCCTTACTGTCATTGGAAACGCAATAAAATGGAAACATTAATTCTAGTTTATTTAAAACCGGTAACTAGTGAGCGTTTGTCTCTTAATCAATCTTCGTTACGAAATATTTTCCCATGATAATTCGTTGGAAGAGGAATGTTCTCTTAAAATATGAGGCTGACGTCGGTCTCCTATGCTTCACTCTTTTTATTAATATGAAGTCAAAATAATGGAATTGAACCCATTTTTGAAGCTGGACATATTATTATCCCACGTTGGCCACCTTATATTCGTCAAGCATACTTGCCGATAGTAGTGCATTTTAATTTAGGAATGATGGTCACAGGATAAAGAAGTTCTTTTGGTGGCGTTATCAAAGTATGATTGGTGAAGTAAATCCAAAGAATAAGAAAATTGCGTATAATTTTACCTTGCTTTAATCACATCTTCCTAGAATGACCTATTCCCTTATACCTTTTCCCTACCTTTCCCTCGTTTCACCTTTTTTTAATTCTTTACGTTTCCAAACTATACTACGCCAGGTTTATTTCCTTACCATTCTGAACTATTTCAAACCTTTGGAAACATAGTATTTCTATAATACGTTTCGTGATAGTTTCATTTTTTTATTTACAGAGAAAGTATGTATTATATGAAATGCAATTGACCGTATTCATAATGGTTCCGCTGCGATGATTCGGCGTGTTTGAATGCGCTTTTGTTTCATTGCGGTTAATTAATAAGAGTCACTTGTATAGACATTGTAAAAAAACAATAACGACTATTTGCTACGTTTTTCAAATGCGATGTAAACAACACATAGTCCGACTGTGAAAAGCGCAAGAGTTGATATTTGAAGGGTGTCCTGGGAAATCATTTTGATAAAATAGTCTCTGCCTCTCGACACAAGTTCAATAAAATTATGGAGAATTAGGTTGCAGTGTAATATACGCCGGTGAGACGTAGTGGTGCCAAGCTGTTGTGAACGAGGGATATTTACCCCACTGAAATTCGCAGATATTTCCCTCTTTCTTCCTCACTCATAAGCAAACGGAAGCCTAAAACGACCAGATCGAATGGAAGGGGCGATCAGCATAAACACCACTTCTTCCTTCCTTCGGCCTCCAGCCGAAAAAGAAACCGCAGCCCATTTCAGGTCACTTTTTAGAGGGGAACAGCCTTTCCTCAAGCCAGGATGGAGGGGAGGGTTGTTTCGTTTGGAATATTTATTGCCCGCCGGATGGATGGATGGATAGAAAAGAATGGATGGGGTCGTCAGGGTCTTGTCTCTTTGCAAAGATCCTGGATAATTGAGTGAAAGCTGAACTCACTTATTGAGAGGACTGAAGAAGCATTAGAGACTTTAAGGTGAATTCATAAGAGTCACTTGCAGATTCAAGTTAAAAAAACAAAAACGAAAGAAAACATGCGATGCAAACTCCAGTAGCTAATGCCACGTTTTTCAAATGCGATGTAAGCAACACATAGTCCGACTGTGAAAAGCGCAAGGGTTGATAATTGATGGGTGTCCTGGGTAATCATTTTGATAAGTCTCTGCCTCTCGATACAAGATTATTAGGAATTATGGAGCATTCGGTCATTAGGTCGCAGTGTAATAAAAGCCGGTGAGACGTAGTGGTGCCGAGTTTCGACATTGCATGGCAATAAGATGTGTCTGTCCGGCAACCAGTAAATTTATTCCCCAGTAATTTCTACCTCAATACAAAAACTGAGCGCAGGCATAATTCAATGATTGAGTTGTTCGAAATTGGTGTCCAAAGCATTAAGCTATTTTAATCATTATTTGAAGTAAATAAATCTCCTAAGTGAAAGTTTCATTACTATTCGCAGGGAAAAATATCTAATTAAATATCGAAGACGCGTAGTCGCATTATTCCAAACGCGACAAAGGAATAAGAACTGGATATGAAAGAAAAATTCATTGCTTTTTATTGAAACCATTAAGAGGATATTCCTAGCGCATTTATACATCGCCGCTAGAAACATTTTGCCCGTAATTTTCGCGAGAATGGGATGTATTACAATTCGAGCCTGACATCGTCAGCTACAGTACTGCAGAATCAAGGGATCTGGTTTCGAATCCTAGTCCAGACAATTGATTATTCTCATTAGAAATTTGACATATTCGTGAAGTAAATTGCGTCATCAAATTCCACTCATGCCGCGTATATCCATGCACCAGGCGAGATTGAAGAAGCACTTAAATGCACTATCTAAAATGTTAAACAAACTCAACAAATAATAATCATAATAGGAATGTAGGCACCACAATGAAATACATATAACGAAAATACGTCAACACTTCAATCATTTTTTACGCTAATAATTTCGCGTAAGAAAAAAGTATTTTAAAAAACGAAACGAGCCGTGGCTTGCTGGGCCGTGTTAGGATTTCCCTCATGTAGCGATCTTTGAGCGACCGAACCAAGCCATTGCCCTTTCATTCTCGCCCAGTCATAAAGCAAACGGAAGCCCGGACCCTCACAAAATATCCTTTCGCGGGCCAAAATCTTCCTTCCGTCGGCCTTTCTACTTGCCCGACTAAGGGGAGGAGGGGTTCTCGTTCTCGCCCCCCCCCCCTCACTGAGGGGGGGGGGGAGCGCAGTGTTGAAACATTTCCCTAGAGTGCGGACTTAGAACTTTTTCGGCTCCGAGGTGGTAACTTTTTTTTGAACAGAGCTCCGCGGTGGTAATTTTTTAATGAACAGGACTGTACAACTAGTTTCGACGCAGCGGCGTCATCTTCAGGTACCTTAAACCACCTTAAACGTTCCATCCGACAGGCGGAGAACTGTACTTGAAGTGCTCTCAACATTGCACCCTAGTAGGGCTCAGGATTCTGCTGAAAAATCCACCATTGCTCGGATTCAAACGCAGTATTAGGGATGATATGGTAGTACTCTATATTGAATCAGAAGCGTCAAATTTGGGAAAAATAGTCACTAGAAAAGGCAAACTATAACTGAGTGAACTATACCTGCATCCGCGACGTACCGAGCAAGGAGTTCGTGGCGCGGGTTGATTGCACACCAGGCATGTCCCAGTCAAGGTCGAACCTCGACGCTCCTCTGGCCACTAAGCCGTTATTGGATAATCTACGACGGAAGACTTGGCGGACAACAAGAAAGCCAGCGATATAAAGCTATTGAGGACCAGGCGATGATTTTTACCGCGAAAATATTTTCTCTCCCTCACATTAGTTGATTTGATTGTGTAGGTTAAATTTGCGCGATGTACACTGCCAGACCTATTCACATATTTCGTGTTGGGAGGTTTTATTAGCCCCGGTTGGAGGATTCTTAGCGTAAGTCGATCTCGCAGTGAGTTTTAACTTAATATTTTTTCCTCAGTATGCGATACGTTCAAATTTCTCCCAAATATAACTTAGAATAACTCCGTTTGGATATGCAACTATGGTAAAAATACTGCTTTAATGGGAGCGTCTTGCCAACTTCCTTAGACCTGTACTGAAAAAGGCCTATGTTGAAAGGCTTCTTTTTTACCTTGTGCAATTTGAAACCACAGCAAAGTACCCTTAAACAATGCAACATACTGAAACTTGCACGAAAGCCGGCCTCGGTGGCGGCGGGGTTAAGTCCCCGCCTGCCAAAACAAAGGTCGCGGGTTCGAATCCCGCCTGGGTAGGAAATTTACCTCCCAGGGCATGGTTGTGTGTGGTCGTCCAACGAGGTGTATGGAAGAGAGGACTATTAAGTCCTAATATCGCTCGATGCAAGACCCAAAAAAAAACTTTATTTCATTTACTTAGCTCACAAATGTCTTGCTCCCTAACACTGTCTGTTTTATACGAGGCGTAGTTTTATACGATGTAGGTATTTATGAAAATATTTTCTATCGTAATATATTAATGTATAATTTGGTGGGCGACTGATAAAGCTCGAATCCTTCAGAGTTGTTCGCTCCGGTGAAGTAGAATCCACAGTGTTCTTGGTAAACGAGGTCGTATCTCGCAGATATCTCTTGGTTATCATCATGCTGTAAGAAGAGGTGGTTGGGAAGCTTGCGTGGGGTGGCTCTAGTGCTGTGGTGGACAGTATTTCTTCGAGCTACGTAAGCAGCCGGGAAAGCGGTTGTGGTGCCGTCTGAAGTGAATCTGTGATCTTTTCACGAGAAACCGCTCTTTGGTCACGCTCCACGGACCTTCTTTCGTGCTCCTGACGGAGTTGCTTTTTTATGATTCTTTTTGCGGGCCTTACTCATCTTACCGTCGAAGCTCTTAGGTCGGCTCACTGGCGGAGCATTACCTTGTTTTCCGTTCATGTTCATAGTGCTCCACTCCAGAGTGCGTGGCAGGGGTTGAATATTTACAAACTGTGCACCACATTACATGCAATGGAAATTTTGAAATTTATTTCTTACTAATGTGTTTTAAGAAATGAAGTTCATGCACATTAGTATTAAAATTTCCAACGAAAGCAAGTATGTGGGACGTTCTTTCAATGGGGGTGAACATAATAACGAAAAGAAGCTTTTTACAACTTCTCACCGACTTAGGTTTTCTGCCGGAAAATATATTTATCAAGTCTTATTGGAAACTTTTGCCATATAATACTGTACGTGGAAGTGATTTCAGTGTAGAATTGTCCGGGCTAGAGAATAATTTCCCTATTTCATATACACCAAAGAGGGTGAATTGCCCTTTGAAGAATCGTTTGACTTGACCGGGTTTAGAACCCGGATCTCCCAATTGTCGGTCAGGAGTGCTGATCAGTTAAACCATCATGCTTCTTTTGTGTATATCTTTGCAAACTGGGCGTGAGACTTCGTACCATATCATTTGTTAATTTCATAGTGATTGGGGATGTACAGTCCTGTTCATTAAAAAATTACCACCTCGGAGCCCTGTTCAAAAAAAAGTTACCACCTCGGAGCCGAAAAAGTTCTAAGTCCGCACTTTAGGGAAATGTGTCAATACTGCGCCCCACCCCTCACCCTAAGGGGGGGGGGCGTGAACGAGAACCCCTCCTCCCCGTAGTCGGGCAAGTAGAAAGGCCGACGGAAGGAAGATTTTGGCCCGCGAAAGGATATTTTGTGAGGGGAGGGGTAGGGTTCGGGCTTCCGTTTGCTTTATGAGAGGGCGAACCGACCGCACAAAGACCTCTCGCAGTCGACGACTGATACATGACGGAAAGCCCAACATATCCCTACGGCTCGTTTCGTTCTTTTTAAATACTTTTTTCTTACGCGAATTTATCAGCGTTAAAAATGACTGACGTTTTGACGTATTTTCGTTGTAAGTCATTCATTGTGGTGCCGACATTCCTATTATTATTATTTGTTGAGTTTGTGCTTCTTCAATCCTCTCAATTATTGTGTTTAGCCTTCACCCTATTATCCAGGATCTTTGCATAGAGGCAACACCCTGACGACTCCATCCATTTTTTTCTGGGCGGGCAATAAACTGTACAGCTGTTGAGGATGGTTGAGTTAAATCAGTCTAAGCAAGTATAAGCGAGAGAGAGGAAATATAATTCTAAGTATATGCAAGAGGGAGGAAAATTTAGGTTGTCGTTACACTCACATATGTATGAAATATCGATTAGAATGTCGAAGTAGAATGTTTTCTTTGGAAAACGATGAAGGCACGACAGTCTTTATACGACGAAAATGGTATTATGAATACCACAGAAGACTATTTAAGGAAGTGGAATAGCATATTTTCCCTTCTTTAATCAGGTAGACCGAGGAGTAAACTGTGGGATGTGGGGGAACCCCCGCCTTCACGAAACTCGGGTGAAAAGACCTACCGACCACGGGACCTCTCCTTCTCTCCCACTCCCAGCAGTATACAATGTCGCCGCCTCATTCCATCCAAATTCCTTCGCAGGTCTCGCTGGGAAGTCC
>OY754328.1:77684147-77782647 GCA_963573305.1 Pyrrhosoma nymphula | reverse complement strand
AGGGAAAAATATCTAATTAAATATCGAAGACGCGTAGTCGCATTATTCCAAACGCGACAAAGGAATAAGAACTGGATATGACAGAAAAATTAATTGCTTTTTATTGAAACCATTAAGAGGATATTCCTAGCGCATTTATACATCGCCGCTAGAAACATTTTGCCCGTAATTTTTGCGAGAATGGGATGTATTACAATTCGAGCCTGACATCTTCAGCTACAGTACTACAGAATCAAGGGATCTGGTTTCGAATCCTAGTCCAGACAATTGATTATTCTCATTAGAAATTTGACATATTCGTGAAGTAAATTGCGTCATCAAATTCCACTCATGCCGCGTATATCCATGCACCAGGCGAGATTGAAGAAGCACTTAAATGCACTATCTAAAATGTTAAACAAACTCAACAAATAATAATCATAATAGGAATGTAGGCACCACAATGAAATACATATAACGAAAATACGTCAACACTTCAATCATTTTTTACGCTAATAATTTCGCGTAAGAAAAAAGTATTTAAAAAAAACGAAACGAGCCGTGGCTTGCTGGGCCGTGTTAGGATTTCCCTCATGTAGCAGTTATCAACTGCGAGAGATCTTTGAGCGACCGAACCAAGCCATTGCCCTTTCATTCTCGCCCAGTCATAAAGCAAACGGAAGCCCGGACCCTACCCCTCCCCTCACAAAATATCCTTTCGCGGGCCAAAATCTTCCTTCCGTCGGCCTTTCTACTTGCCCGACTAAGGGGAGGAGGGGTTCTCGTTCTCGCCCCCCCCCTCAGTGAAGTGGGGGGGCGCAGTGTTGCAACATTTCCCTAAAGTGCGGACTTAGAACTTTTTCGGCTCCGAGGTGGTAACTTTTTTTTGAACAGGGCTCCGAGGTGGTAATTTTTTAATGAACAGGACTGTACATTATTAACATCAAAATGCACTGTTTGAATACCTAATCGTGAACAGTGATATGTAATATGACAGCCGAGCAGACAATGAACTATTTATTTTTAATTTACGTACATATATATTTTTTTTTCGGGAGATATAGGTCAACCTATATCTCCCGAAAAAAAAAATATATATTGAATTATTAAAAGAGGTCATGAAGAAGAATCATCTAGATATTTATTTTTATATCCCTGGCAGCAATCGGAAATACAGTTGCCCCTGCCAAGCCCTGGAAACCCGTGGCGCCTCCGAGAAGCAGTGGGTGACAACTGAGCACCATCAAGCGGCATTGTACCGCTACAGTATCATCTCACCTAATTTTTTAGGGTTACCTTTCCAGTCATTCTGATCCATTTCATGCACAATGTGCTGTAACTCTGGGATTTTCCTCCCAGGCCTGTAAAGCTGTCTCTGCTTCGCTGATTTCCTCCAAACTGCCCCACCCTTGGGTCTTACTTCTGATCCTTCACTCCTCTGAAGATCTCAAACTCATGCATTGCTTTGTACCTGCCCTCCTGTTCTTAAGACACCTAATGTTTTTCCTCATAAGAGTGTCATCCACCCTTGCCTTTCTCTTTCTACCCCTTCCTCTCACACTATTTACTCCACTTTCATAAATCTGCCTTGCTATTTCACTCTCGTCAGTTCTCTCATTGTGGCCAAACCAATGAAGCATGCTCCTTTCATATGTGTCCATTACTGGAGCATCCAACCCACATTCTTTTATCATGCATATTATCCCTTCTGCTTGTACTGCGTTCACTTCTCAGATACCCCATACCTACTTTATTTAGTCTACTCTGTATGTTTATCCTAGCATACCCAAGTTTTGCTGCTATGTAATTAAGTGGGAACAAACACACTTCTGTATGCTGCAATTTTTGCTACCTTAGACAAACATTCATTACTTGATTGCTGCATATACTAACTATGACTTACATTTGAGAATTCATACGCCATTTAATCTGTTCATCTATCATCCGTCTTCGTCAAACATTCGGCCAAGGTATGCAAAATCATACACTTGCTCAATTAAATCACTATTCACACTTATCATACAATCATTCATTCCATTGCCCTTGAAAAAAACCACTACTTTTGTCTTTGAGGCATTAACCCTCAATTCCATTCTCTCTGTTATCCAGGATTCTTTACAATTCGTATTAGCTGTCAGACAGCAACCCAGCATCATTGTTGTATCATATTGTTTTGTGCGTGGGTGCAAAAATAACTATGTATTCTTATTTCTGGAATACTCTAAAAACATTAATTTCCCTAAACATGTACACACAGTAACATTAAAGTCATTCAAAAACACACCATTATCCGAATCATCCCTTGTTGATTCCTGTCTCCTGTCAATAACCACCGTTGCCAAGGCTCTGGATGACTCCTCTGCTACACTGCCCCCTCCTTAAGTGTCTAGACGGAAGATAAAATTGCACCTGCATATCTAATGATTCATTCCATGATTCCTCCAAAGTGATCCCTTTGGAGTAAACTTGTTTTGGTGCTTAAAACCTTTAGGCACTTACGAACGAAAACCTTCACTCAAAACAAGATGACTGAAGACTAATTAGAAGGGAAATGTAGGTTCAGTTGTTTTCTGCCAAGTTCACTCTGTGATACAATGCAGTAATTTTTCCCACCTAAGGACTGATACAATGTTACTCATTTTTTGAGGCAATGTTCACTACAAAGGCTTCACTTTACGAGAATCATGGAATGAATCAATGCTATAAATATGCAGGGGCAATTTTATCTTCTGCAGTTCACCCTGTTACTCAATGTAGGTAATAACGTTCCCATCTGAGGAGCATTACAATGTAACCTATTTTTAAAGAAAACTCAAGAGGAGAAAGAAGATAACTGATTAGTCGAATCGTGCAGGAGAAATAGGAGACATTGTATCTTTTGAACTTATTCAGTTATTATTGGGGAGTTTTGGTGATTATATAGTATCTTTCAAATAGGCAAATACTGTGGTGATTTATTTTCTTTCAGCAATACTTTGTAGAGTTTATTAATTATAAATTTTGATGATCACGAAGTATCCCAAAAATAAAAGCCCACAGTAATTACTGAGAAAAATGTTTTGCCGACACTATGGCTAAATAATTGTTTACGTTATCTGAGACAAATATTTTAGTACACTTTTACATCAAAATCAATTTGTCTACAATACTTTATTCAACACTTGACAAAAATATCTTATTACAGTACCACCTATATGATTTATGGTGCACAAAAGAATGTTACATAATCCGTGCATTATAGAAAAAGCATTTTAATCAAAATTTTATTATGAAAGATCAAATTTATACTATTTTCCCCAACTTTGAAAATCATATGCCTGGGTTCAATTAAAAAAATAGATGTTACTCCATTACTTTAGAATGACAGCACTCACTTAATGATGTAGTGTTGTTTGTGCAAATTATCTTAATACTAATGCAGTTATAGTTTTTCAAATGTTTTGGCAGAGATGAAATAATTTTTTATTGAAATTTGCACCCTTTGTTTGTCCTGTGATAAAAATATCAATGTGTCTGTATAATTAGTCAATGAACTATGAATTTCTACAGAAAACACAGTACTCAGAAAGCAGAACCTTGGAAGTGACATTTATGAGAAATTTTCCATAACGTTGACCCCAATATCTTGGAAACTATGGAGTTTAGGACTGAAGAATATTGCATGGATTAATAATTTGGTTGCAGCAGGTAGTGATAAAAATTTCATGGAAATCTGAGCCAGTGGGAGTCATGGGCTAGGTGAATTGACATGGAATCATTCAATTTTTCATCTGTGGCTATAAAAACTTTATAAAAATTAAAAAAAGTCACATTGGCATTCAATATCCCACTATTTTTCTTTCTCAGTGTCACTGAGTACATGTTTGGGCTCAATTAGAAAAAATTGATTTGATAATTCCTCTGCCTTTGAGTGATAATTCCCATTAAAGGAAATAAGGTTTTGGTGCTGAAAAACTTCATTCATTAATAACTAACGCACTTATAGGGACTCAAAGAGCAAGGAAAATTTAATACTTGTTTCAGTGGAATCTAGACACTTTGTCTGACGTGCGATAAAAATTTGACTGTGATAGACTAATTAGTCCATGAGCTATGACTTGTTTCCTCATTCACTGTACTTTAAAAGTGGAACCTTGGATGTGACCTTTATGAGAAATTTTCCATTACTTTGACACCATTAATCATGGCAATGTTGGAAATCATTAATCATGGTGATGTTTTTTTTTGTTTATTTCTCTCTCAAGTTTTGAGCTAGAGAAATGAGGTTTGGTGCATTAAATGTGGATTCTCTGTCTGTATGATTTGGTAGTAGTTTTGGATTTTTAGTAGTTTGTGGTGCAAAGAAAAATACAAAAAACCATGGTTTTTGAGAGTTTAAATTTAGTTAGAGCCCGGGGACTGAAGTTTTTTGGGACTCCCGGGTTCACTTTTTCAGAGCGAGTCTATCTTTCTCGGGACTCCCGGGTTCACTTAAATAGGTTAGCATATGGAATGCATGTCAGCAACCAGTAGGTTTCTCCCTACAATCCATATCTGCTGCAGCGGTACTCTGCTCACATCAATGTTGAATTCTGTGCCAACATCTGGGTTATCAAGTACATTTACAAGTACTTTTTCAAGGGTCATGACTGCGCTACACTAGCATTTGAAGTAAGAGGGCCTAATAACTGACAATCCAAT
This sequence comes from Pyrrhosoma nymphula, assembly GCA_963573305.1. Classification (NCBI taxonomy): domain Eukaryota; kingdom Metazoa; phylum Arthropoda; class Insecta; order Odonata; family Coenagrionidae; genus Pyrrhosoma; species Pyrrhosoma nymphula. Next base: position 77,777,988 of record OY754328.1, on the reverse strand, counting down.
TCATCTCTGGACTCTGTTTGCTGATCACATGAGCATTGCACAGAAAAATGAATATTATGACTTTTTTTACTCCAAAATGTTTACTTATATTTAAGAAACTATTCTCAATGTTTTTTCATTTTTGGGAACCATATACACTCATTTAGCCACATTTTCCACTGCTTCCACTTGAGTAGTGCAATAAAAATGTAAAACACCAAGTTCACCTCAAGAGAACACCAGACAGAGACTGTTGCAATCTTGGAAGATATATTGAGAGCAGTTTCCCTTTACCTGAGTGGGTTGAAGTGTTGCTGTTATATTCAAATGAAAAAGCCATAATTTTTATTTTTGGGGATGAAAGTACAAACCTTTATAATGATTATGATAAAAAAATGTTAAGATTAAAAAATACCCTTTTAGTGATAATGGCATTAGTAGTTAACCAATGCTTTTTGCTGAAAAATGATGCTAAGACTTAACATAAGAATTTTTTAGAGACTGCAAAAGACAATTTAAGGGCTCATGCTATTTTTCCCAGAAATCCTCATAGTCTTGCGGTCATAGCTGGATAATATCTGAAGAATTGGTCCACAAATGAGTGAGATAAAATGTTTTGCGTAAAATAGTACACCTTGAGAGGCGAGCCTCCTGAATGGAAGGAATTGAGAACTTGCTTGAAGTTTGAGAGGCTGTAACTGGAAAACTACTGGAGCTAAAGAAATAAAATTTGGAGCTGTCTCTTAAATTAGTGAAGGGATAATATGAACTAAGTTTCGTCAAAATCCGAGTCGGTGGGTGTAAAAACCTCATTTTTGTGGTTGAATTGACATGGACCCTTGAGTGTGTGGGGACACAACTAGAATGGATGGAAACAGGAGCTGGGTGGGATGAGGTGTGAGTGTTGGTGGTGTAGGGTGTGTTGGCATGCGTCTTTTTTTACCCATAGGTGTCCTACTTATACCATCAAGCTCTTCCCATGCCCCTTGTACCATTTTCATTTTCTCTGCATACATTTCAAAAAGCAAAGGGGACAATGGGCAGTCTTGTCTTACCCTGTGGCCTATGCCCAAGCTGATTCTCTTTCTACCACCCTCATCTTTGCCTTCTGGGCTGTATACTAGGTTCGAATGAGTCCTCTCTCTTCAATCTACCCATTTATAATGAGTTTTTTCATTTGTTTTTTGTATAGCTCACTTTGCCAAACAACTTTTAAAATTCACTAACCAAGCAAAAAACATCTTGGTGATACACTAGGTTCCATTCTGTAAGTGTTTTGATCACTGTGATCATATCATTGGTTACCCTCCCCCTTCTAAACCCAAAATTGTTATCACCTAACTAGTTTTTCCTTGAGAATCACTAGTCAGATGGTGGATAATCAGCTGGTAAGGCAGTTGCCAAAATTAATGCCAGGTTTGATGAGAGTTTTTTTTTCAGTTGTCTGACTATGAAAGTTTCAATGAAGTCAGAAATGTATAGAGATTTTTCAAGATGTCTTGCAAATCAACTTAAGAATATATGTATGTACTTTCTCTCTGGATTTCACTAAAGGTTTTGATTACTTAAGAATTGTTGGGAAGACACTATGTATGCATTGTTTTTTAGAAATTGGTTTCCATACTTACTTAACACTTGACAATTTGTACCCAAGGTGGTACATACATACATATTTGGCATTGCCAACAGTCTGCTTCCATCTACATATTTCGGTCTTCAGCATCTTCCTCAGTGACCCTCATCTCGCCTGTGTCTTACTTAACTTGGTCTTTCCAATGTTTATTGGTTCTTCACCAGAATCTCTTTCATGCTGTTTTCTTCATTATTTATTATTACATGGCCTGCCCATCTCACTCTTCTACATCTTACTTCTTCTGCTGTGTCTGGTGCTCTAAACAGATCCCCTATCTCTCTCTTGTATTTTATCCTCTGAAGTGTTGCTTTCCTTTTATTGTCTTAATATCTTTCCCAAGACTTTGTTTTCCTAGGTTAACAATTTTCTCTCTGAAATTTTATCCATTATCCATATTTCAATTGTTAAGGGGTCTCCATACCCACTGGAAATTACCTCATTGAATATTTCATATCTGGAAATGATCTTTCTGTTGGGAATTACCAGGTGGACATGAGGAATAAACGGACTCAGATGTGATCAGTTCAACGTGCATTGCAAGACTGGTACAGCACACGCTTTATTACAAAAAGACGAAGGACAAAAAAAGGACAATTGAAAATACCAACTATGAGAATGTCATTGGTTTGCTTAGGTAGTTCCAACACCCCCTCTCAAACTAGTGACATTCTGATTTCATCAATACGAAAGTAATGCTTACTCTTAGGTACAGATTTTGTCAAAAAATCTGCAGGCATATTAGCAGTTGAAAAATACTGTAGGAAAACCTTATCCTTCTTAATAGCATCTCGAATGAAGTGGTATCTAATCTCAATATGCTTAGTTTTACTATGAAACATTGGATTCACAGCCAATTTCTGTGCTCCTTGATTATCACAATACAACACAATAGGTTCTTGTTTATAATCTAATAATGTATACAGTAATGATCTTAAATAAATTGCTTCATTAACAGCATCTGTTAAAGCTACATATTCAGCTTCCGTACTTGAGAGAGAAACACACTTTTGTTTTTTGCTTGACCGTGATATAGTAGTTTTTCTAAATGTAAACACATAACCTGAGTAAGAACATCTATCCATTAGATTATTACCCCAGTTTGCATCCACAAAACTCTTAAGGTCATCAGCATCCCTCTCATAAACCAAACCATAACTCTTCGTTCCCTTGAGGTATCATAAAATATGTATTAGATATTGCCAATGTTCAGAAGAATAGCACATATTAAATTGGCTTAACTTACTCACAGAGTACAAAATATCTGGGCTAGTGCTTACCGCTAAATACATTAATGATCCTAGAAGACATTGGTATGGTACATCAGGCATTACACAATTGTTAGAATCAAGTTTCAAATTAACTTCCATGGGCGTTCCAATGTTATTACAGTCACACATATTGTACTTAATTAACAATCCATTAATATATTGACTCTGATCAAGGATTATTTTCCCTTCCTTTTTGTCACATCTAACTCTCATACCAAGACATTTTTGAACCTCTCCTAAGTCTTTCATTTTATATTTCTCATGAGAGCATCCTTCAACTTCTCAGTTTCTTGAACATCATTTGAAAAAATAAAGAAGTCATCCACATATAATGCGACAAAAAACATACAACCTTTAGCTCTTTTAAAATAAACACATGAATCACTTTCATACTGGTTCAGCCCCAGACCAATTAAATCACATTGAATTTTATCATTCCAAGATCTGGAAGCTTGTTTCAGCCCATACAGAGCTTTTTTGAACAAACACACCTTGTTCTTAGCATTAACATCCAAAAAGCCTTCAGGCTGAGCCATAAATATTGTTTCCTTCAAATCACCATGCAAAAAGGCTGTCTCAATATCTAGGTGGTTTACATCAAAGTCATATTTAGCAGAAAGAGCAAACAACAATCGTAAAGTTTCTTTTCTTACTACTAGGGCATAAATTTCATCATAATCTATACCTGCCTCTTGTGAATACCCCTTTGCAACTAACCTTGCCTTATACATAGGCTTACCATCTGGGTCATGTTTCAGCTTAAAAACCCATTGACACTGAACTATATTTTTATCCAATGGCTTGTCAACTAAGACTCAAGTATTATTTTCTTTCAAAGAAACCAACTCATCTGACATTGCCCTCTTCCACTCATCACTATCATTTCTCGAAATGGCATCCTTGAATGACACAGGATCTGAAACACATTGAAAATCTTCACCATGATTAGCTGAATACAAAATAAAATCAGGATATTGTTTGGGTTTCTTTAACCTTTGAGATCTCCTGGGCTCTCTGACTGGCTCTGTGGCATCAAGTATACCTGCAGTGTCTAAATTATCATTTAATTCATCATTAGTTGGGTACTGATGAGATCTTACATCACTGCTATTCAAAAATAAATCAAATGCTGATGTATAATCATTGTCTGAATCACTCAATTGTTCATAAGTACCTTTATGTACATCATTTGAGTTTTCTAGAAAAATATCATCTCTAGCAACACCAACTTTTTGAGAATTGGGATCATATAGTCTGTAGCCCTTGCAGACATCACTATATCCCACAAATAAACACAATTTTGAGTTTGGGTCCCACTTCTTTCTTTTTTCTTTAGGGATATGAACGTATGCTTTACAGCCAAAAACGCATAAATAACTAAGATCTATTTTCTTGCCTGATCAAATTTCCTCAGGTGTCTTTCCACTGAGAGCTGAATGGGGGGATAATTCTTAAGGTGTGTAGCAGTATGACAGGCCTCAGCCCACAGTCTGGTTGTGCACTGAGAGTCTCTCATCATCGCACGAGCTTTCTCACACAATGAGCTGTTGATCCTCTCAGCAACACCATTCTGCTAGGGTGTGTATGGTACCGTCAGCTGATGCTTGATGCCATGTTCTCTGAAAAACTCAACCATAGCATGATTGGAGCATTCACCCCCATTGTCAGATCTTAATATTTTTAATTTCTGACCTGTTTCAAGTTCCACAGATGCCTTAAAGTCTTTAAGTCTTGATATGACCTCATCTTTAGATTTCAAAAAATAAGGAAATACTTTCCTACTATAATCATCCACAAAGGTTAGAAGATATCTATTTCCTCCAACAGAGGACTCGAAAGGTCCAGCAATATCTGAATGCACTAATTCAAGCCTATCTTTAGAACGTACTCCTTGCAAATTCTTAAAAGTCTCACGGGAATGTTTGCCTTCAATGCATGGGACACAAGCCTGATTAAGGTTTCCTAAATAGTTGACATGGGTTGCATTGTCATTCCTGAGTAACTTCATATCTTTTTCATTTAAATGCCCCAATTGCCTATGCCACAATGCAGCTGATTTCGTATTAATACATACATTAGCACAATTGATGTCACCAACATTTTTATCAAGAGTATTATTGCTACTATTTTAAACAGAAATTAAAGTATCAGAAGAATCAGCCAAAAAAGGCACTATATCTAGCTTAAAAAGCCCATTAACATTAGATGCAGTAAACTGAACAGTACCAGAACTTTGAAAATCACATTTATGGTACACTTGACATCCATCATCAGAAGATACTACAACTAAACCTTTTTCAACTAGTTTTGACACAGATACCAGATTAGTAGCTAATTGTGGCACATACTTTACCCTTTCATTGGTTTTATCACCTTCGATGAATCTCACTGGTACATTACCAACTCCCTAAGCATGAATATGAGCATCGTTAGCAAGAGTTGCACTTGAATTCGGCACATCTTGATTTCTTTGCATCCAAACTTGGTTTTTACTCATATGACATGCTGCACCGGAATCAATATACCAATCACCATTAGCACCATGATTTACACCTAGTGCAGTGAACAAGGTTACAACTTTACTGGAATTCTTTTCACCAACACTCACTCTTGAACCTTTTTCTTGATTTCTTCTGGCCTTGTACTCCTCCGCACGTTTCCGCTTGAAACAATTTTTCTTAACATGCCCCTTCTTGTGGCAATACCCACACTCAAACGATGATTTCGGCAGCTGCCCTAAAGTTTGATGGTTGACAGCTAATGCAGAAGCAGACTCCTTCCCATTCTCTAACTCTCGTCGACCTTCTTCCGCCATCAATCTTGCCTTGACAAAGTCGGCGGTGAGGTTTTGCCCAGAGTGATCTAAAATCATTTCCATGGGCCGATAACAGGCCAATGAGCGTCATAGATCCCACCAATTCTTCCATCGTGAACTTGGAATCTTTAAACTTCTGCGCAGCAGTCATCATATGAGCAATATAATCGGACGTATCTCGGCAGTCTGACAGCCGCGTATTTATCAGCTGTGACAAGGCTGCAAGACGCCCAACAGTACCTTGAGGTTCAAATGTCTCAGCCAGCCTGCAAGGCATTTCACTGGATATGTACAAAAAACCTGGAGGATCACCAAAGTTGTCTTTATCCCCAAACCAGGAAATACAGACTATACTAAGGCTGGCTCTATCAGAGGTATCAGCCTCGTGTCCTTCATGCTCAAAGCATTGGAGAAAATAGTGGACAGGTATATAAGAGAGGGACCGTTAGAGGACCATCCCCTACACCCGTTTCAACATGCCTATCAGAAAGGAAAGTCAGTCAAGACAGCACGCCACAGCCTAGTTTCTAGGATAGGAGGAGTACTGGAACATGGGATGTATGGATTGGGGACTTTTCTTGACACAGAGGGAGCCTTCAACAATACAACCTTTGACCAAATCTGCCTTACAGCCAGGATACATGGGGTTCACTCACATATTGTGAGTTGGATCAGACACATGTTGGAAGAAAGAACTGTCAAGTTGTCCTAAGGGACAGCACGATGGAGGAGGCCATGACCAGAGGATGCCCACAGAGAGGGGTACTATCTCCACTCTTGTGGAACCTGGTCATCGATGAGCTTAACAAAAGGCTAAACAAGACTGGAGCCTACACTCGAGGGTATGCAGATGATGTGGCGATCCTCATCACCGGCAAATACCTTGACACCGTCTCCGGACTTATGCAAAAAGCCCTAGACAGGACGATGGTCTGGTGAAACAAAAAAAGGTTGACGGTGAACCCCTCATAAGCTCATATTGTTTACCAATAAGAGGAAGTGAGATGGTTTTGACCCCCCTTCACTACAAGGAAGGATTTTACAGCCATCCCGAATGGTCAAGTACCTTGGAATCCTTTTGGACACCAAACTCAACTGGGGAGAGCATCTTGAGGTTAACATCAAGAAAGCATGCGCCTCCCTATGGACCTGCAGGAGGAGGCAAAACCTGGGGACTTCAGCCAAAGGCGATCAAATGGATTTATACCACAGTGGTAAAGCCTGGCTTTCCACACTGCTCAATTGTTCGGTGGAAAAGACCAGGCAGATCACTGCAAGGAATAAACTCAACCACCTGCAAAGAATGGCCTGTATGGGTATCACGGGAGCCATGAGGACGACCCCCACACTGGCCCTTGAAACCCTACTGAGTCTTGCACCACTGTATGTGGAAGTCGAAACTCAAGCTAGGATGGCAGCCTATCATCTCAAGAGATAGGGACAATGGAGTGACAGGGAAGCCTCTCCGGTCACAGACAACTATGGACAGAGCTCAGGGAGTCGAACCCCATTTGTGAAATGGGTGCAGACGACATGACAGCCGTGTTCAACAAAACACTGCCTCTCTTCAAAACCCACTTTCCAACGAGGGAATGGTGGGTCAAGGAAGGAGGTAAAGACAACGGAGCATATGTCTGATTCACTGATGGCTCCAGGAAAGAAGGAAGAGCAGGAGCAGGGATTCACTGCCGCTGACCTGACAAAAGGCTCTCAATCCCCTTGGGGGAGCACGCTACAGTCTTCCAGGCAGAGGTCTACGCTTTGCTGACCTTTGCCCATGTTGCCAAGGAATTATGTCGTAGACGCAAATCAAGACTGCTGCTGGAGTGCCGGGAATGGCTGGCAGGAGTGAAAAATTCTGACAATTGGTAGCAGTATTAGTTCCTGTCCCTCTTGCAGAAGTGACAGACTTATATGGGCTAAAGCTTGTAATCGCCCATCTAGTAGCATGATACATTACGATGCTGGAGGCCAGTCTCCATTCCGTCCGAGCTGGACGGATGGGAGACCTCCTATAATGCATCTGCTCTCCCTCCAAGAAGCCTGGAAAGTGTGTCTCCGGCATAAGCTTTAATGCTTCCTTATCAGATGTCGTGAAGTCACCTGAGGGAAGAAAAAGAGCTGCCACCCCTGCTTCTGGGTCTTTTGAAATAACTTTGTGGAATCTTGCGAGTTGTGGGATGGCCTCCATGTTTTCACAGAAGGTCTTCCAAGATTCCCGTTTGGAACGTTTAATTGTCGCTTTGTACCTACGCTGGGCAGCTTTGAAGTTGGTGGATTCTGGTACCTCCTATATAGTGGACTCAGACGAGTCTGAGGATGTGTTGCCATCCCTAGTAGGTGGAGAAGGAAGGCTTAGGGGTGTGGGATTCCCCGAAGGGGCCCCCAAGGTTATGGGTTGGGTAGAGGAGGGGCGACCATTGGGATCCCCATCAGGGCTCTCCAATAGCACCTCCTCCATGGTGATGGACATTGGACTGCATGAGTCCTTAGGTGGAGTCCGCTTCTCATTAGCCTCCGAGGTTTTGTTTTTAAAAGGTTCCATATATGATCCCACGAGTAGCTAGGGAAATAAAGCCCATGCAGAGCCCCGCATACATGGGTAAGGCTAGATAAAACCGGAGGTCGCCCTGTATCCGGAGTCTCACCTGTTAATGACTTCTTACCTCCGCCCCGCGGATGCGGTCATCCTTGGCACAGGGACGCACCATAATGATGGGAGCTGTTGATCGACCGCCAAGTCTAGATCCGTCATGTTCTGTGAAAACCAGGGGCACCTCGTGGAGGATGTGGTTCTTCGCCACACATGACGGTCTTAGTGTTAGCCACCGCCCACCCTGGGATCACACATCCCTCTCCCCCTCCAAATCTATAAAACAGAGGCTTACTCCTTTTCCTCTTTCCCTATATCTTTCACCAGTTATCCTTAGTTGCGCAATGGCTTCTCTTGTACCCCTTCCTTTTCTGAAGCCCAACTGCTCCTCACCTACATTTTCTTCCATTATTCCCTGGAGTCTCAGGTCCAGAACTCTCAACAATATGTTAGCTGCATGTGAAATTAGACTAATGGTTCTGTGTTCCTCACACTTTCTGGTGCCTGCTTTTTTTGGGATTGGTATCATAATCGTCTTTACAAAGTCATCTAGCCATATTCCCTTATCATATATTTTGTTACACATTTCTACTATTTCGTTTTGACACTCATTGTCTTAGCACTTAAAAAATTCGATAGGAAGCTCTTCTATTCCCATTGCCTTTCCATTTTTCATGTTCTTCATTCCTTGTTCTATCTCAGACTTCAGAATTCTAGGGCCTCTCTCCTCTTCTGATACCTCCAACTCCATGTCTCTATCCTCTAAATCCAGATTCTCTCTTGCCTTATACAGGCCTTCCATATCTCCATCTTTCCCTTATTTCTTTCTCCTCAAATATCTCTTTTCCATCTTTGATCATAATCACTCTCATTTTACTTCTTCCTTTACCATCCAGTGTAAAATTTCCTACCTTTTTATACAACATGTTATATTTACCTTTTCTCTCAAGATCTTCGATATCATCACATTCCTCTTTTAGCCATCTTTCCCTATAGCCTTTTGCATTTCTCTCCTTAGTTGAATGTTTAATATGTGATACATCACTCTGTTCTCTTCCCCATTTCTATTTTTGTATTGCCTTTCTTCCATCTTCTTCAACATTTCTGCAGTAACCCAAGGTTTCTTGGCTCTTTTATCTTCGTAATACCCTATTTCCTTCTCTGCTGTTCTTTTCATGGCATTTTTTATTCTTTTCCATGTCTCTTATACCCTCATTTTCTTTCTTACCTTCCGCAATTGCCTTTGTTACTAACTCACCCATTTTTTCTTTACCAACATTCTCTAATCTTTCCATATTCCATTGATGTACTTTCTTTGCCTTTTCGATTTTCTTTAACATTATTGTCATCTCCATCATTAGTAGTACATGATCGCTTGCAATATCAGCCCCTGGTAGATATTTTGCTCTCTTCACATAATTTCTATATATTTCCTCTGCTAAAATATGATCAATTTGGTAGTGAGCTCTATCTCCTGGTGCTATCCATGTATATCTCCTCCTTTTGTGATTTTCAAACCATGTGTTCGCTATAAACAATTTTTTTCCTCTACAGAAATCAACCAGTCTATCTCCCCTTTCCTTCTTTTCTCCTAAACCAAATTTTCCCTCTGCTTTGCCATCCTCCCTCTCACCTACCACTGCGTTCCTGTCTCCTTTTATTATCCTGTAGCAGTCCTCTTCTCCTTCAAGTATGTTTTCTATATTCTCTTACATTCTTTCAGTCTCTTCATTCTCATATACATATATGCAGAAGTAGGCATATACACCTGAATTATAACTAGATCCTTTGGTAGCATTCCTATTCTTAATGCTATCAGCCTATCATCTATATACATTACTTTCTTCACTCTATTTTCTATTTCATTTTGCACTATTATCCCCACCCCATTTTTTCCTTTCTGATCCCTGAATAATACATTGTAACTTCTTTACTCTTCATTTCACCCTGTCCCTCCCATATTACTTCGCTTAACCCTATTACATCCAAATGTCCAATCATTGCATTTACAAATGATGTGATACGCAGTCACGCGCACGGGTGCGAAATTATGTACCGAAGACGGTGAAATTCACATGAAAAAATCATGATTTTTTCATGGCAAATTTCACCGTCTTCGGTGTACGTATACCTATTACATCCATTTTATTTCTCTTCATCTCAATCTTTAGGTTTTCCAACTTTCCAGCTTGCAACAAGGTTTAAACATTCCATGTACCTATGCGTATTCTCTTCATTCTATATTGTCTGCTCTCTTGCTGTTTCCCCCGGGGATCCGATTTGGAAGTCTTTTTAACTCCGGAACATTCAACAAAAGGGGACGACAACATTATGGTGTTTAACAAGGGAAATCTCTTGGTTTCTTAATACAGTGGTTTCCTGTTTCCTTCTCATCATCATCATTATTGGCGCTACAGCCCATGTAGGGCTCTGGCCTTCAGAATTACTGCCCCCATTCTTCTTTATCTTCTGCAACATGCCTCCATCTCCTGACTCCCAGTTTTCTCAAGTCTGTCTCAACATCATTAAGCCACCGCTTTCGTGGTCTTCCTCTTCTTCTCCTCCCTCCTGGAGTGCCATTGAAGATCTGTCTCCTGTTTCCTTCTGCATCCTATTATTGTTGACTTCCTTTAGAAGTTCCTCCGCTTTTAGAGACCGTTTCCCATCTCAAGGGCAGTGAAATGCCCTGTCCCACCACCTGCTCATCCGCCTTAATATAGGCCACTTGGCACTTGGTAGTGGGGAGACCTCTTATTCCGGGGGTCACGTGCTCGCCATATCTTCTTTAGTGGTAACAGGGTGCACCGCGTGAAGGTGAGGATGGCATTTGGGAGGGAGAGGCTATTTGAGACGCATCACATCCCCTTTCACACCTATTGTCATGTGCATTCAAAGAAATCCTTAGAACTACCAAAATGTCTGTGCCCATATCATATTGGAAATTCTCCCTCATTAGTTTTACTGTAGTTGATTAGGGATTCTATATAATGTGCTGATTACTTATTAATTTCTACTAGTGATCTTGAATATGTTCATGTACTCTTGTGGTACCATTACACCGTTAAGGGATACAATAGTATGACACAACTACTGTGGCATATTTCTTGTAGTTTTAGGTTTTAATGTTCTGATCTCCTAATTTTTGTCATCTTATCATTTAATATATGTAATTGCTAGAAATTTATATAAATTGTTTTAGTTAAGTTTTACCTTTTTTCCCCTCCATTAAAAAATTTTCAGAAAACATTTTAGGAAGTTAGTCCAACCAGATGTACATACACTTAAATAATCAAGCTGTATTTGTTAAAAATAATATAGTATATTTTCTTAAATGTTTTTCTGTTTTAAATGAAAAATATATACATACTCTTACAGACAGGATTATAACAATTATGATTATTTACATTTAGGCACAATCATGAATTTTCTTACAGTTAGAATTAGCTGAAAACATGTGACTCATCTAAACTACTTAGTGTGGTAAATGAAATAAATTTCCTTTTTTTTTTTTACAACTTCAACAGTTAAAACATACAAATAAAAGAATTTTAAAGCATGGTGAATGGATTGTAAAAATCATCTCAGAATCCATTGCCTTAGCCTAGCATGTGTGATATTGGCATCAGGGTCCTGAAAGCACTTGATGTCTGCATAGCTTCTGGGTTACCACTGCGTTTGTTGGCTTGGCAAGACCACAGTTTTGACATTCCAGTCAGGGAAACTCTGTCGTCAAGCCAACAAATGTGGTGGAAACCTGTTAGCCATGCATATGCCAACTGATTGATGCCGTAGAAACCTACACACATGTCCTGAAAGCACTTTAAAACATGGAATTTTTATCACTCAAATATTCAATGCGTATTAACATTTAAATGCTGTTCTATATGTTCATCCGAATTCATCACAATCTTTGGAAATTGCTGCAAGAATTCAGATCTCTTTTCCTTTATTCATCACACTATTTGAAGACTTGAACTGAGAGAGTGAAGGTAAACAAAACAAAAAAAAAGGAATTCATTTCATATTACTTATATCACATTTTTCTGTGTCAAGTTCTTAGCAAGCAAATTATCGACGAAGCTATACCTTTTGGCATTAAATTAAATTTGGTATAAATAGGTTGAAATCAACAAGTAGATATTTCACTGGGAAGTAGTATCTTCATGTAATTCTCTATACAAAAATAAAATTATTTCTTTTTAAGATTTGCCCCTAGGCTCACAGTCGCACTGCAGTTGACACACCTTTTAGTCAATTATCACAGTTTGCCTCAGTCCATGTTGTGATCACATTCCTATGTCCTTTGGTTTGTTGCTTAAAATAACCTTCCTCTCCACGAAGATATTTAAGCAGAACGTATCCTGTACCTTACATTCATATAAAATCCCATCACTTTCAAGTTTAACGGGTATTGTTTTATAAAATCATTTTTATCACATTCACACTCACATACGAGGCGATATCCAAAACGTGTAAAATCGGCAGTATTGAGTGGCTCTTTGAGGGGAAATCTGCTCTCTGCATCCTAATACAGCATACTTTGTAATACAGATATTTCTTGTAGCGCAATCTAATTTACTCTGTCACTCTATATTCCGTGAAAAATGAATTGTGATGTCGAAGTATGAATTGATGATGTGTGAAAATAAGTCAGAAAGCTTCTTTTAGACGAAGCAATAAACTTTTTCAAAACCGCTCGCAAAAGGAGGTGACTAATGAATGAAAATAAATAGTTATTGTGTGGCGTGAGTATTATATAACCGTTTTGTGTGAGATTCAGCGTGTGGAGTATTGATGGTACAGTGTCTTTAGTGTAAATCCACGGTCGCATTATCTCAATCCGCATCGTATGTATATGTACACTTTAGGAAAGAAAAATCTCTACGTATAGAATAAAATGTTCGTTCGATGAAAATTAAAGGAATACTATTTCGTCGACGACTCTTTTCAACCGTTTTGGAACTAGTTCGCCCCTTTTTTTAACTGGGGCTCGATAGCTGCGTGTCTGCTGCTCTTGATGCAGTGGCAGCATCAGCTGCGGCAGTTCTTCGGGTTTAGAGCGAAAGAGAGATATATAGAGAGAGAGCTATAAAAAAGAAGATGGCGGACGTCTTCGACTCCGGGATTTGGAACACACAAAAATGACACTGACATCAACGTTTCCTTTTCCGCTCTCATACTCCCATGGGCGATGGCTTGAGGTTGGCTATGGAGCTCATCCTCCTGACCGGCACCCTCTTGTCGTACCCGGACGGGATATGTATCTCCTTCTTCCTGCCCGTCAGGATCATCTCGATGTCCTCCAAGGATCGCCCCTGCGTCTCTGGCACGACGAAGAAAACGAAGAAGAGGCCGATTATGACGATGCAGCCGAACAGCCAGAAGACACCCGCCGTCCCCATGAGCTGGATGAGGTCCTCGAATGTCTTGGTGACGATGAAGGTGCACGTCCAGTTGAAGGCGGTGGCGAGGGAGGCGGCACTGCCGCGGATCTTGGCCGGCAGGACCTCGCCCATCATGAGCCAAGGGATCGGACCGAAGCCGAGCGAGAAGCCCACGACGTAGACGACGAAGGCGAGCAGGGGCAGCCAGGACCAGCTGGCGATGGACGATGTCATGTCTGACTCCGCGAGGAGCGTGGCGTTGATCAATGAGAGGTTGGAGTTGAGGTCCACCTGGGTCACGTTCATTAGGTCCTCTGTCTGCGGGCGTGAGAAATAAGGGGGATTGATAAGTCAGTTAGGGTCAGTCGTTCCTGTTTTAGAAAAGATAGTATCTATTGAAAAAACTAGGACATCTAGTAATAGCTTAAAGGGACACATTCGTGGCTCATTGAGCTTGCATTTTTTGCCACATTTCTCCCATCACTCGTATCAATTAACATATCGTAAAAGCTTGCGCATGAATATGAAATAAAACTGGGGGTACCCTGATTGTAAAAACCAAGAAGTGGAGGTCAAAAACTAGAACACCTAGAAATAGGTTAACACGGGGCAGTCGTGGCCTCTTGTGCTTGCATTATTGCCAGATTTCTTCCATCAATTATATTAAAACATGCAGTAAAGGCTTGCGCTTATATAAAAAAAAACATTGGGGAAATATATTGAAAAAGTTTTTTTTCCATTGATGGTCAGTCGTTTGATATTTCTAGGATGATGCAATGGAATGTATCAACTTGTCATCATTCCAGCTCTGCTCAATGAACCTTTCACATGAAAAATATTTGCATTTACTTTTTACCTGAATGATATTTTTTAAAACTGTGTGCGTCAGTTTTGATTCGTTCCTTGTCGAGGAGTAACATAAGTGGGTTATTTTCTAAGAACTCCACCAGTTGTTACCGTGCAATGGTTGTTAGACATGGCAGTTCTACAGTTTAATGCTCGCTTCAAGCAGTAACATTTTTTACTAATCTAAGGCCATTTACAGACCTCATTGAGCCCATAATTGAATATTTTTTATGGTTATCCAAATTATAATCCATTCACTATTTATAACCTTTGCACCCTTTTCCCATGATGGCGAAGTTATTCTCGAAGCTTCTGCTTCGATGCTACAATGAAATATTTAAAAAAAGCTTCATTGGACGTTCAATCCTAAGATTGGTTAACTGCAGCCCTCCATCCTTCCCTATCAAAATGTAGGTCCCTACTCCCTAGTAGTACTTCTTGTGTTCTTTCCTCTTTATTTGATTTTTGTATTTAACCCTCAGCCTCCCTTCTTGGGACTTTTCCCTCTTTGTGTCCTCCAGTTTTATTCTTCACTAACTCATTGTGCCTCAGGGTGTGCCTAATATTGCAAGTTAAAAAAAAAGCTAATGAGTTTTCTTTTTACTTGATATACCTCGAAAAAGTCTTAAATTTATAAATATATCAGAGTCTAATCTACATACTGGCAAGTTATGAGTGTTGCTGAAAATATATTTTCGTAATAACGTTGTAACAGTTGACTACTGGAAGTTATGAATGACTGTTTTGCTAATTCATGGTATGCTAATGGTATGAATAGGGCATATTTTGATATCTATATTTCGCGAAAATCAATGTTACATGTTTAAGATTGAGTTTAGAAAACGAACAATATTAATATGAGCTATTCGAATCGGGTGCCAGGTGTCTCCACCCGTCTGAAGAGCTCATGGTGACTTCGTATAATCGTATCCACCACCAAAAAATCTGGGCATGATCTATGACAGTCATAATTTAATTACCGCCTCAGGCCGCACAAAATTTTCTTTCTCGAACGTTCCTTAGAGTTTTATTTTGTCCTAAGAAACTGCTAAAACTAATGAGTGGTAAAATAAATAGAAAGCATCCTTACCAAGTTGGCGGACAAGGGGGCGATCGTGGCATTCCAGTCGATGTTGGGAAGCATGGGGATATCGACGAGGGACTTGGCGTAGAAGAAGGCGCCGAGGGCCGCGAGCGAGATGATCATGGCCACTCCGGACACGTTGAGCAGAACTTTGCGGCCGAGACGATCGATGAGCGTGGTCGCGACGAAGGTTGACATAAAGTTGACCACTCCGACGACGATGGTGCAAAGGTTCTCGTCCAGGGACGTCCCAGCCTCCCTGAATATGCTCACCTGCAAAAGTGAGGAAGAGGGAGAATAAAGTCATGTTTCATTTACATAATTTGGAAAGTCAAACCGCATTTCGATACCGTCAATATTGTTCTATGAAAGTGGCAGCCTTAGATGTGCATGGACAAATTGGCGCGGCACGTGTCATCACTACAGGCGTTGATATCAGTTAACTAATATCGTTTTATAGTATCTCAATCCGTGATTAAAATGCGATCTTTTTAAATAAAGAAATCATATATCAATGAGTTTGACGGTTGCATTATTTTCACAGCCTCCAAATAACCGAATAAAAATAAATCGTGTATCATTTGTATTCAACACATTTATGAAATTCCACTCGAAAAAATTGATTAGCGGAAAATTGATTTGTTATATTTTTCCTAAAAGTATGCGAGGAATACTTTTTTATTGTGTAACCGCTTAGCCATCAAATTCTTGACTATTGATTAACGATGTTAAATGTTTAAGAAAATTTGGTAATTACCGAAACGTGCTTAAGCTTAGTGACCATTATTGTAAGCGTCGCACCTCTGGCGCCGTCTGCCTGTGAGCTAATTTCCATTTATAGTTGCTACTTGCTCCTCGTTACGAAAATTACTTGCTCCTAATTGCGGAATTATGGAACGATTTTTGATCAATACAATCAGCAGTAAAAATAAACTCCATGCAACCACAAAGTAAGAGTTTATGTAATGTTTACTGTAATTTAATGCAATGCTTTCTCTAATCTACAACTTAGAAGACGAATTATAGTGTATCAATGCTAGAAGTATTTTGAAAAATATCTTACTAGTGTAACTACACTACAAACGATTTTTTAATGACTATATAACCCATATATAATTGCTTCTATGCAATTGTAATTACATCTGTATGTAGTTTACTACCGTATGTTTACTCATTTAACGAAGCACCTGTTCACATGCAACTTTTATCATTTTATGAGCCAATAATGGAAATTATATGTGCGAGTAAATGGAATTGAATCGACTATCGGAGGCTCAGCAAGTCGCAGTATTGGCATTAGACTAGATTCGGTAATTTTGAGACCTTGAGGATCACGTCCCTCCTCAAGTTCCAAGTCGTGTCATCTGTGACACTCACCGTGTAGAAGATGACGGCGTTGATTCCGCTCATCTGCTGGAAGAACATGAGTCCGACGGAGATGATGAGCGGGCGTGCGTTGCTGGGCGAGAAGAGGTCAAAGAGGGAGGAGACGGACACGGAGGAGCAGCGGAAGTTGCCGGTGTTGCCGGTCTCGGGCTCCAGCACCACTTTCTTGATCTCCGCGTTAGACGACTCGATCTCTTCAAACTCGGCAGAGACGTCCGTGTCCTTGCCTCGGAGCCACTGGAGTGCTTTTCTCGCGTCCTTTGGCCTATCTGTTTTGTACGGGGAGAGAAGCATCAGGGTGTCAGTCCGGCAGTCATGTTAGAGCAGGGGAATCGCCCCTCTCCTGGGGGAAGTTCCGAGGGGGCATTGGGCTATTCAGTATAATGTGATACTCTCTAGATTATGTTAAATCTGTAAAAGTTTTTTTTGTTTTAATTTATTCTGCGGCGTACAATGAAGTCTACCCAGGTTAAATGATTGTTAAATAATTAAATGACCCAGGTTAAAATCGATTCTTAAACTCGCGCATTGTTTTTATTTGCGGAATTAAATTATTAGTTAATAATTTATTTAGGGTAGGGTAAATGATATTCTGAACTATGGTGAAGGGGTGATATTGCGCAGTATAAAAGGTTAAAAATCACTTCGTTAGAGCTAAAATTAATTTTTTTTCTAGTTCCGTATTTGCTGTGGTTGTGTTTCGAATGTTTATCGTGGATGAGGGATGGATTTTTAAAAAGTTGAAAGCCTTTAAATTGGACCAGTTTCTGAAGGCTGAATGTTTATTTGATAGACCTCGAAAAAGTCTTGAATTTAGAAATGTATCAGAGTCTAATCTATATACTGGTAAGTGATGAGTGTTGCTGAAAATATATTTTCGTAATAACGTTGTAACAGTTGACTACTGAAAGTTATGAATGACTGTTTTGCTAATTCATGGTATGCTAATGGTATGAATATGGCATATTTTGATATCTATATTTCGCGAAAATCAGTGTTACATGTTTAAGATTTGAGTTTAGAAAACGAATAATATTAATATGATCTATTCGAATCGGGTGCCAGGTGTCTCCACCCGTCTGAAGAGTTCATGGTGACTTCGTATAATCTTATCCACCACCAAAAAATCTGGGCATGATCTATGACAATCATAATTTAATTACCGCCTCCGGTCGCATCAAATTTTACTTTCTCGAACGTACCTTAGTTTTATTTTGTCCTAAGAAACTGCGTTTCATAATTGGACGTTTAATGGGGACTGATCCACAGTACCACTATTCTTTGAATTTTTAATGAACTGTTTTGTGGAGGGTTTTTTTGTATTCTAGTAAGTTGTGTGTACAAGTTACTTAAAACTTACTTTTAGAAATGTACCATCTCGGTGTCTCTGGGATGAGTAGCATGCAGATGACGAAAGGTATTGGGAGAGCTGCTCCGAAAAATGCCAATTGCGACCAGTCCAGATAAGTTCCGACCACGAAACACACCAAGATTCCTGCAAAAATTGGTAGAAGTCAGATGCGATCGAAGATAAAATTTTAAAATTTTCTCTCTCGCTATTGCTACGAGAGATTTCTAAGGTCAGTCCTGGGGTAGTTGACGTTGCTCACCTATGTTCCCCAATGCCGTGGGTAGCAATCCAAGTGTTCCTCGGACTTCCGGTTGTATGGTTTCTCCCAAATATACGGGCAGCGATAGGGATGCAATGCCCACGCAGAAGCCCGCAACAGATCTCCCGCCGAGCACCATGCCGACGTCCGTGGCCATACCAATGAGCAGCCATGCTGTGAAGATGATGTAACGAGACAGAGTTAGTCATTTCGGTGACGCATTGTACTCTTCACTTTTGTAAAAATAGACGGGGAGATGGACGTTCTTTACGAGAACTTAGAGGGATCGCTAATGAGCTGTTCCCTATAATTGGTGTTTTTTTACTTCGGCAAACCTCTGATACTAATATGGCCAGTAGCCGTCAATTAAAAAAATATCTGCGTAGATTATTTTATTGAAATATGTGCGCATTTATCTCATTTTATTAAAAATATGTGCGCATTTATCAAATTTTACTTTTTAATATGGTGTCCTTCACTCTAAGACAGTGGTCTTCAAACTTTTTTTTTCGGTTCACGGAACCTTCATGAGTGTTAAAATATGTTATGGGACCCTTCCATGAAAAAAATTAAAATATTCACAAAAATTCTAGGGTACGCATGAAAAAAATATGTATTTTCATTTCACTATATTTGTAAAACGTGTAAATAGTGACTGATGCAAAGTAATATAAACAAAAACTCGCGGAACTCTTGCGAAAGTTCCATGGAACAGTTTGAATACTGCTCTAAGAGGCAGGCTGAAGGTACTCGAATCAAAGGGAAATGTTTCCACTGCTCTTGCCAATTTTCTTCGTGTTTCGTGTCCTCGAATGCCAGTTTCGAGTTCATCGTATTAAATTGCTGATAATGTGACTCAATTCTGTGAACCGAAGTTTAATTTGCAAGTATAACTTTAATAAGATGCATGTTAGTGAATACTCACCCCCTGCCTCACACCCCTGAGGTGGCTTGCAGGGTATTTTGTAGATGTAGCTAATTGTGCATCTTACGGTCGTGCTTTAGAGTGGACTAATTGGAAACTATTGATACTTTTTTCTATATTCAATTAGATATCTTAGCCATGTAAATACAGAAAACGTGTCGGCTTGCACTCTCTTTTGCTTGCATTAACTCTCGTGGCTCATTCATGCCTTATAAAGTTTGGGGTTATTATCTTTTTTGTTTTGTATTATTGGACGCATACTCACAGATGACGAAAGGCAGGCCCGTTGCAATGATGGTGTTTCTTCGTCCGAGGGACTCAATCAGTGGCCCTCCGATGATACCCCCAAGGAGAGCGGCTAGCGGCATTATCCCTCCAATCCACGATTGCTGCAAAGACAAGAAACATTCGATGCGTCAATATTCGTGTATTGCTTCGCTATATCGTGCTCCGCGTCTTAGGATCATGGTGAGGTATGTGTCTTAATAGTTGTTGAGTTGCCATTATCTACCTTTAATAATGGCTTCTCTATTTTGGGGCTCGCTGTATCAGCTTAGTAATCAACCTATTTGTTCAAGAAGAGAGCAGTTTACAATTTGAATTAATCTTTAATTTTACCCTATTTGTTGATTTGATTTGACAGTCGAGCCCATGCACTCACTCCTACCTTCTAGGCAATTTATCTCTTGCATATTATTCTAGTTGGGAGTCCGTTTTTGTATTTTTCTGATTTTAACGCAGTTTTCTCTGGTCATTGGCCAAACCCACCACCTACTGGGTTTTTGGTTAATGTTTCATTTTGTCTATTGCTTCAGTTAATGTTATTTCTACTTCTGTGGCGGAAAATTCCTCCACTTAAGCGAATATCGGCATTATCAGTAGAAAGCCATCTCCCTTAACCTATCTACAGATTTACCTTCTGAAAGTTGAAATGGTATCGGACCTCACTAGGTGGAATTCTATCATCTCAGGAAGGGTTGGAGAAAGAACACTTCAATTCCACATTTAAGTTTTTATTTTGCACGACCGGTTTCGCCGCATAGCGGCATCTTCAGGTGAACATGACAGACATGACGAAGAAAATATCTTAGTAGGACACAGCGAACATGACAGGTTTGCTGGAAGTATACATACATAAATTTGGATATTTTGTGTGTATATGTTGTATTGTCAGAATTTTTGTATTTCCAAATTTGTGTATATTAGTGCCATAAAACCTGTCATGTTCACCTGAAAATGCTGCTCTGCGGCGAAACCGGTCGTGCAAAGTAAAAACTGCATATGGAATTGCAGTGTTCTTTCTCCAACCCTTCCCTTTTAAAGTTGACAATATGTCAGTGATCATCCAGGAGATTTTTTTGGGTATTTCCATCCAAAACAGTGTGATAATCGAAAAAAATCTGCAGTTCAGAAAACTGGGTTTTCACCAATTTTTTTTGTTGCCCTATTACCATTTTCACGCTTACTTGGCACGGAGGTTTTATTCGTCTCAAGGATGTCACGTGCCGTTAGTTTTCGCGCCAGCCACTTTTCTTCTTTCGAAAGGGAAAGGCTTTTCACCGGATTGAAATTCTCGGTTCATTTCCCGATGCCTCTTTCCACGGTCCCGTTAAATAATTCTGCTTTTCAGTTGCGTTGGGAGAGGAACAGTTATTCTAGGTACTTGCTCCTAACCCGCTTCTTCACTCATATTTTTTATTATTATACTATTATTATACTATTATTATACCTGTTAAACTACTTTTTACACTCTTTTCTCTCACGCTCTTTAACTCTCACTATGTAAAGGGGATCATGTTGTTAGTTTTGCTTTTGCATGGTTCGTGGCGTGACCAAGAAACACTACGTGGAGGTGACCATGTGTTGTTTCTCACGGGGAGTCTTATTTGTCCACCGCTGTAAACAATGGATGAAAAAATCGCATAGAGGCAATTTAACAATAGAAAATGTCATTTCGATTTAATTACAGCATTTTGGCTTCGATAATTTCAGTGATTTGCTAGTAACTAAAAAAAGATGGTAAGGTGGTTACATTTTAATTTTATTCAATTCCCTGGGAGTATTCGCTTCTTATAAACAGTTTTCCGCGGAAATGGCATGCTAGATTTAAAAAATACTATTTTCCCCATGCGTTACCATTTTTCGCATTATGCTTAGGTTGTTCATATAAAACAGAGGACACGTTTGTGTATAAGTCGTCAGAATATGAATGTAATTACATTTTAGTCATTTTACGGTGAAACCTAAAGAGATACATAAAGCTAGCATTCCGCTGTGCATCACTATGTACTATGCTGAGGTGTATCTTACGGTTTGTAAAGCAGCATTTTCAGCTATGTGAATATCAATGGATTCGTTGATGTATGGTCAGACGGTGTGGTGAAAGTCACTGTGGTTGGATGGGAATAACTGAACTTGAGATGCACGGAATCGTGTCTGGAGGGGGTGGCAAGGGAGGCTGGGCATCTGGACCGAAGCCAAGAAACCTGGCAGTTGCCATGCGGCGAGAGACGTTTGCAGTTTTCATTCGAGCTAACTGCCACACCCTCTTCTTACGTCCTCCAAAACGCACACACCCATCTGCTTCGACCAATCGGGAGACCCTTCGCCTCTGTCGTCACGAACGTTCAAACCGGTAAATCGGTGGGTTGGGATATTCGCCGTAAAAGTCAGCTCCACGTTTTTTTTTCCACCCGGGGAAAAGTGCCTCAACTTCGTCATTATATCTTTCTCTCTCTGCCTCTAGGCCAGATGCCCGAGCACGGCGATGGCGTTAAGGAGTGTACGTTTTTTGTTTAATTTAAAATTCGCAACCTCTTCGCCGGAAATGGAAACCTTTGGATTAGGAGGCTACTACGTTTATGGCCTTCAATTTTCAGTCATTATTCTCGCTTGTAAGTGCTCGAGGTGATGGTATACGATCGTTGGATGATTACCATAACGAGAGACATTACTTCGAACCGATGGCGGTGCTCGTAAAAATAATGCCCTAGGCGTCTTTGTAGCGGCTTCGCTCGCAATTTTCGACCGAGGATTATTAGATTAGGAAAGGGAAGGAACTGTTCCAACGCGATCATTTAATTCTCCTTTCTTTGAGGAATGCCTCTTAACTCATTGTCAGTATGAATAGAGTGCTTTTCCCTGTTCCCGCCAAGGTGATATCCTTGACTGTGAATAAACATATGTGAGCATTAGGGCCGTATCCAGAAACCTCACTACTGCTGGATACGTCATCAGATGGTGACGTAGCTGCTATAGCGGCCGAGCTCCGCTACAATCACCCGCTGCAAAGTCTAGTGAGGTCCATGCCATGCTACTCGCTACAAGTGCCGCTAACTAACATGGCCGCCGGATTTCGTCTACTTATCGTCTCGCATTTATAATTAATAATTATTGACGTTTAAAGGGCTATAAGCTCATGATAATAATTTCTTATTATGTAAAAATATAGTATGAATGCTTCAACAACGGACTTTGATGCTGATGAATTAATATTTAATTAACATAACTATTTATAACTTCTGTCAACAATACCGTGATGAAACCTCTTCGGCTTCACCGTTTTAATTGCTATTAACTTCCGAACGGGTCCTGTCATGCCTTGAAAACCATTTATAATTAAAGAAAAACAAATTATGTACATATTTAATGTCTTGCCTTGATGCTCGTGACATACTTTTTTACGTAAAATAACTACTGTCAACACAACTATGCTGAAACCTCTTCGGCTTTGCCGTTATAATAGGTATTAACTTTGGTATGAACCGTGGCTTGCCTTGTAAACCATTTATATTTTTATATAAGTGTCCAAAGAAAGTTGAAATCACCGCTTTGTGTCTGTGAAATTTACAGTTTGCGTAAAATACTCAAAACAAGAAAGCCGTCTTCCAGCCAGCTCTATCCATACTCAGTTACTGCTAGTAAAAGTAATGAGAGTTCCAAGCCATGGAAAACCATGTACAATTGCGTTTAAGCGTACCTAAAATGTGTAATTTTGATACTGAAATGATGAGTAAAAGTTTATGGGAATGTCTCAGAGATAGATGGAAATGGCATAGTGCTTCTACGTCCGTTGACAATATCTCGTTATATTCATCTCATAATGAATGTCACGTACATCTTTGGGCGATGCATATTTGAATATCCCACTACACAAATGCGATCGACAGTTGTACGTGTATATTTGCCACCCACCATGACGAGTGCTGTTGGTGAGGCGAAGGATTATTCAGCAATTATAGCTACCTTCAAAAGAAATGAGAGCGCAAACTTTTCATAATTAACGTCTAGATTTAACAACATTTTATTTAAAAAATCACCAATAAAGTTGGTTCCGACACTTCGTGAGCAAAACTTGATGGGGTATTGCTTTCCCACCCAACTTGGCGCCTGGTACACCGGCCGGCTTGCCCCGGCGCGCCGGCAACTACCGGCCCCGGCCGGCCCCGGCCGGCCCCGGCACTACCGCCGGGGCGGTAGTGCCGGGGCCAGACGGCAATCATCGGCGATCGGCAGTATACTATAGTCGAGACGCATGGTACCTAGGTACTTGTCTAGAGTTTCCCGAACGCGCAGATCGTCATCATGTATCGGCAGGTACTCGATGATAATTTTGCCAATTTTTTGAGGCACTTAGTACATAATGAAGGCCATCAGATTCCGAGAAGAAACATGAGGGACCGGGAGAATCCCATGGAAATACTAACGCATCCGTTTTCTTGGACTCCAATACAGCTTTCCTCGCGACAACTAAATTTAGTATTAAGTTCTTCTCCTCCGTGGAAATCCTGCTCCCTTCCCCTGTCTCCATTTTGTTTACTAACAAAGTCACGTTGAGAATTCGTTATTCAATTATCGCCCTTAGTTCCTCCCGATGCCCGCATCTAGGGGAACATAAATGTCATTACATTCGTCTACGTCATCAATGTAGCCCAAAATAAATGTGGCAACACTGCCCCCACCAATTTGGAGCGATTTGGAGTAGCGGGGTTTCTGGATATAGCATGCAGCAGCAGGCTCCGCTGCAGGTTCAGCACTGTTTCTGGATGCGGCCCTTAGACTAAGCCAACTGTGTCCGTTTGTGTCTTTTTTCTTTCTCATACAAAATAATCTACTAAGCATCTGAAGAGATTATCTTGGCGTTGACCTATATTAACCAGTGATGTTTTTTTGAGCCTGTTCTCAGTTTAGTTCGGAATATAAGAAAATACAGTTGTTTTATCTGAGAGTGTCCGTTTTTAGTATGGCTTTCTGGAACAAAACCTAGTTATCGCAAAAAATTCTCTACAGACAATTTTATGGACGTTAAATTGGTCTCTTTAAATTTTTATAACAAATACGACTTCAGAAATTAAAACGGGGAGTAGGTTAAAATTACACCAGTTGCGAACGATAAACTTAGGATCGTTCATTGCTCTGAAGGTAGCGTTTTTGTGGCTTTACGGGATATTTTATAGGTTTTCTTGAGTGGGAGGTAAATGAGGAGACATTATCTGGTTCTTCGATAGTTAAACGGTAGTGTTCCCACCAAACGAGATACTCATTCTGGAATGTACATGATTTGGTCGGTGTAAATCGCGAGAGATAATCTTCCTGTTGGTGAAATTATAAAATGCGATAAAGTGAAATATTAAATGTAATATCAACGTGGATAGAAGTGGAATTTATGTATTTTCACTTGTTTTTAATGCTTGTTTGTGTTTTTTTCACTTGTTTATATATTATGTATGTATATATATCTGGAACAATCTTCACATACGCATTAATGGAAGCCCATCGCTCCAAGCGGAAGGGAATTAATTTAATCAAGTACGCGAATTAATGAAAAACTTTTTTCTCGGCCCGATTTCCGCGATAGAGAACAATAATTATCGAAGGTCCGCATACCGGGGTTTTGAGATATTCGCCTGAATCCCTCGAGGCTAGGGAGGGGCCGGGAATGTGAGCACTTTGGGGAGGGGGAGAAGGGCTGTCGGTAGTTTTTTTTGAGGGGGGAGGATGTAGATTTTCAACTGGGGGTGTGTTGGGAGTGGTGTGGTGGTGGCTCCGGGCTGGCGACAGTCCACACAGCTCACCACCACCCCTTTCGCCGCTCCGCGAAAAAATCCCATGGCCATCCACATCCCATTCCACCGAAGTGTCCCTTGCCCCTTCCTTGGCGGTGGATTTACACGAAAAAAAGTGCCCTCTTACACTCTTTTGAAGACTGCGTCCTGGCGACGCCCCCTCCCCACACCCTAAATCTTGCGACCAGGGACCACCACAGTCTTCCTTGAAAAAAATCTATCCCCCCCCCCCCCCCCCCCCCCCCCCCCGCAACCCTTCTCCAATTCGCAGTTTCCCCTTTTCTTTTTTCTCGCGCGCGTTTCCTCGTTCGGTTCACCATATTACCTTTTGCGGAATGTTCCTGAGTTTCTGAAAGTTTGATTTTGATTCTTATCAGGGTAGAAGAGGGGGAGTGTTATAGGAATTTTGGACGGTATGGTTGGAAGGCAAACTATACGAACGGTAGTATTCATAATACTATTAGCCTAGGTCTAAGGTCTTCAAAACTGATACGAGCGAACAGAGAGCACAACACAGCTGATTGGAGGATTGGAGGACTAGACTGGGGGCCGCTGGAGAGACTGAGGTAACATGCGAAGCTTACTAGGCCTTATATAAGCAGGCCTGCCCTTTCATTTTATTTATTTGGTAGAATACTTCGCATGATTGATATCAATGTCCCCTCTAACCGTGTCGCCGTTTTTCCCGAATTCGCATGGAAATTTTCATGCAGAAAAGTACCTGCCTGTAGTAGAACATCGTTAATTGTATTTGCTGATTAATGATTTTTAAGTTACTCTGTCACGTAAAGCATTAGTCCTCTTTTATAGAATATTTTTAATGGAGTACTCGATCGGATATCGCATCGGCAGTTATCGCATCGCAAACATAATGTAGCCCGATTGGATGCGGCGATAATAAAAAACAATTAGTACATTCGTAACATTATTAATGCAAACGTATCAATTATTTGCTTTCATCATGTCGTAACTTGCCTCATTCTTGAAGTTATTGGTGGCGGCCGATACTTTGTGGAATTCCATTATAGGAAAAGGATAAATTACTTTGCACTTATTCCACTGAAGAGTATTATTTATTGAGCCAACATGTTTTACTGCACTGCAGCATCATCAGGACTATTTAGTGACACATATCTATAAATATAAGTGAGAAAAATTGCATCATACCGATTTAGTTTTTTGGCAATCTAATGACATTTAACAAGTAGCCAAATGACACATGACATAAATTTCGTAGTGATTTGATTACATATGTACAGAATTTCTTCCAAGCGCGAAATAATACATTTATCATTATGATAATAGTTGCTAACATCAAGGTGTCACGCCGAATCCAATATTCGGGAAAAAATTTTTCGATATAATTTCGTCTTAATTTCGAGTACCGCGCCGAAAACTCGGCTGAATAACATGCTTTAATAAAGGAAAAAAATTAAAATATTATTCTTGTATCACTTCCATTACTGCATGCATGGCGCGTTGCAACGCATAAACAGATGCACTTAAATGGAATGTGGTCCAAGAATTCTTTTTCGACTTTCTTGAAAAATTATTAAAATGTGCCCTCAGTGATCCATGAGGGCTGCTCCAGCCACCTTAAGCCTACATCATCACCCCTCTCCTCTCTGCCCGCCTTCTCCCGCTCCTCCTTCCATTACAACTCACTCTTCGCCATCCCTCCGTTCCTCTACCTCACCCTCACCCGTTAGCGACCTTGTCACCGTCACCTCTCTCTCTCTCCCACTTTCTCTCGTTCTTCCACTTCCCTCCACCCCTTACATTTCATCGTTTCTTTTTCTCTTCTGTGTTTCTCCCCGGTAACCGAGTGACCCCGCCCCTCATCAGAATCTCCTTCTTCTCCCCCCACGACCACCCCTGCGTCAATCCTCTTCCCCCTTCCCTCCCCGCATCACCCTATGAAGCACAATCCTACGTGTACCGTCTTTTTTATTTCGTCTCTCATTCTCTCTCTCTTTTTTAATCATATCATTTTTTTCTCTTGCCGGTCGTTAAGGCGATATTTTTAATTCCAAGGCGGCCGATGTCCAATTTGCCGGGTCCGAAATTATGCATCGCTTCGCCCTCTGGGTTTCGACTCGGGAACCGACTAGTTGGGGCGGAAGAGGTTTTCCTTCACCTCCGCCCGGGGCAACGTTATGTTTTTTCTGTAATCAGCTTAAATATAGATGAGGAAATCTTGTGAGCAGGTTGCGATTCGCCAATGTTCCCTCTTTGCGTATTTATTTTGTAATATAGTGGATAGGTCTCTTTATGCGTTTGTTTTCCTTCTTCCACCCCTGTTTAAAAAAATTGTCATCACCAAATAATAATATATTTGTAAATTTATGATATAGACATTGTAATCATGTTATTAGTGGTGCAACTGTTAGTTTGTGGACATCAGTAGGTACTACCATCCCTACCTCAACATAAATTTTCGGGTATAACTCCCAAGTAAGTAGATGCATTAAAAAATTGAAGCTAAAAGCATGTTGCAGTTTACCCCAAGAAATTAAGTTATTTTTCTGGAAAGCACCATCTGTTTCTGTTTTATTTACCTTCATCATGAAACACACTGCTTTTTTTTACTACTACATGCGCGTTGCGCCAAGCCCCGAATTTTTACTTTAAATGTAAAACATGACTGAACCCAATGAAACCAAAGAAACTGTCGTCTACAGAATGAATTAACATATTAATTATATACGTACGCCATTTTTCGGACAAGCCGGAAGTATTGTGTAAGTTGAACTATGCCCGGCAAGTAGCGATCCGTACTCATTGGAGGTATTGATAGACTCGCTATATCCATGGAAGTCGACTTAAGTGTGTAAAGCCACCCTTAAAATCTATCGCTATGTCTAGGGTTTTTGGTAACTGTTAAGCAGATACAGTAAAATAGCTGCTTTTCGTCCAAAATAAAAAACTAAACAGCTGTTTTTTAGTTTTACTGTTTCTAACGGAAATTTTTAAACAATGGTGCGCAAACAGAGTGATGTCAGTTTGTGCTTAATGATGAACTTAATCGCTACTTGCTGAAAATCTCCAGAAATTGTACAACGCAATTCTTTCCACTAAACCGGCATCAACGGACGTAGAAAGAGTTTTTGCGGTCTGTACGAATTTGTGTTCAAAATTAAGATCGCGTCTATCAGATAAGTCGCTTAATGAACTTGTAATCTTGAAATATTATCAACAGAAGTAAAATTGTATTGATTTAGAACCTACCGCGAGATGTATAGCTATTGACTTTAATATTAATGAAAATATGAAGGAAATAAACAGGCTTTAACAGCTGTTTTATGGAAATAGAAAGCAGTAAACAGCTGTTTTTCAAAAATGACTTTTTCGGAAACCCTAGCTATATCGGCCATTGTTTATTTTTCTTCTGGTTGCATAGTGTTGGGGCGTAGACTTATTCATCTGGTATATAGCACTCACCTCTTGCTTGGTCACCATCATCATGCTTCCCTCCCTGGTCATGGAGGCAAGGGCCGGTGACGAGTACGCCGTGGAGAAGCCGACAATCATGGAACCAAGGGATACGGAGAGGGCTGCCATCACCTGTAGAAAGACAAGTCAAGTCGAACAGTTAAGTTTTGATAAATTCAATGATATCAGGCGAAATGTGATGGAACTCCTTCATGATTGTTCAAAAAGGAAAGACAATGGCAGGTTCCACAGATATTTTATTGGCTAATAATAAAGTTAGTTTTGAGCACCCAGAGAATGACAATGCGGTTTGTGCATTTCAAAAGCCATCGATATTACCAATAATAGTGAGATTTGCAATCTACACTCAGAATGGACCATCTCGGCTTGCTGTAGAGAAACTCAAAATGGAGACGCCCGAGAAAGATTCCACCAAAATAGGTGCACTAGATTATTTATTCTCTCGGGCCTTAAATTCGTGTGAAGTTGATCGAAAATAACCCATTTATACCGTGATTAAAAAAAAAAAGAAAACGATGCATTAGTTATTTAAATCACTTATATTGAAATTGTCTCTGAATTTTTAGGCATTGTGTATCGATAGAAAAGAAATAATAAAAACGTACAGTTGAGCAGTTGGAGAGAAAAAAATTAGATTAACATGCACCGGCTCGTTACGGCTCCGGCATACGGCTCGTTATACTTTCAAAATGCCTTTTAAAATAACTTCAATTGTTGAATATAAGTTTGAAATGGGTAGGAAGAAGGTTATGAAGATTGTGATTGAAAAAACTAAGGGAAGGTTAAGAAGGGAACTTAAAGCAGGCTGAAAGATTAGGAAGTAGAGAGCAGAATGAATGGATTGTGGCTGCTGTAGTATGCACGAAATGACAATGACTATTAAACACTTGAAGATGTTAGTGAATATCGAGTGAGAACCGTGAATTACGATCGAGGACGATGAGTTTATTTTTTTATATCGCTCCCTAATGCAAAAGCATTTCGTCATATCCAGTTGATTTAGACACTGTATCCACGGGGTCACGTTTTGTTATCACATCTCATCACAATTTAGAGGTGGCTTTAAACCCTTCATGATTTATGTAAGGTCACAAACTAGCGGGCGCCTTATTGCTTCCAAGGACCAGAGTGACCAAAAGGTCTTTATTCAGTTGACGTCCTATCCGAAGGTCACATGGTAATGCTCTCTAACCTCGAACAAATTCGGCGAACTCTTTAAAGAGATCGGCTAAATATTGTCGATTGCCTTCATTTAGCGCTAGATTCGAAACAGGGATAATCTTCATGCAGTGGACCTGTCCGTACACATTTCTTTCCTAATGAATGCCTACAGAATCAGTGTCATTACAACGTTACTAGGGGGGTGTTTTGACCCCGTGACAATTCCACCGCGTCCGGATCTGTTTGCATAACACGACGAGGAAAGTCTGTAAGTGATTCGGATTATGCGAGATTTGCATTTTTAAACCTTGCACAATCAAGGCTCGCCCTTCGAGAACGGGGAATGCCTGTCTCGACTGCTCAAGTGGTCGGAAATGATGTGTGGGAAGAGTTGCCATTGAAAAGTGTGTCCTCCATCTCGTTTCAATTCGTCCGACTGACAATGAATGAAGCGAGGCGTCCCTAGTCATTCATATGAATCGCCGCGGCTACTAGTAAGTTTTTGAGCCTCCCTTACCGGAAGACCAGAAAGAGACCCCGTGATCAGATCCCTTCCAGCCGTCCATTCAGGAAGCAAGGACCTCGTCCGAATTGTGATGCATAAGCTGCAAATAGGTGGCTCGGTTTCGGAGGTATGGGGTAGTTGCAACCTTAAAGCGTTGAGAAATTTTAAATCTCCTTGGGCGCGCATTTTGCTGTTACTGAGTCAAAGCTGCAAGTTGGACCAAATGTGCTGCCATTTTTTTAGTGGTCATTTATTTATGTATTCTCCACCAGCCCGAAAACAGCACCCGAGGTCTTTTATATCGGTTAGATTAACTAGTTACCGAGGACGAACCCCAAATGGTGAAAAATCCATCTAGGCGGTACTTGAACTCGCGACCTTCAAGGTAGTAGGCGAGGATTTTGCCCCACCGGCATCGTATTTCGATCACTCATAAAAGTTTTGGCGCTATCATTTTTCCATGGGAAGAACTTGATATGTAAATTCTCCATTGTTTTCTTGTCGATTAGTTTATTTGATGACTCGACGTGACATTTAAACCTTCAGATTATTAATTTTCGTTTGTCAAGTGTATGAAGGAGTAAAATTATAATACCTCACTTCTATAAAGGAGAGAGTGAATGCTCTGCCCAGAGTTGCTTTATCTCAAGTAGGAATTGATCATGTTTCTCTTAATTTATTGTTATCCTAATTAGTTGACAGGAAATTCGGTCAGGTATAAAATTATTTCGTCTTGATAATTTTTTCAGCTTCTTAGCTTTGGAAACTTCAACGCTATAATAATTTTTTTCAGCTATTTAAACTGAACCTGCCTACTACTTAAGAAACTTGATCTTCTAAACGAAATAACGCGATGATTTACTTAACATTAAGTTTTGAATGAATGAAATCGACCTTCGGTTCCAAGACTTTTTGTATTAGTTAATAAAGTTAGTAGTTATAGTTACTGCAATTTTTAACTTTGTACCCGTGTGCTTCATAGAAGATTTGAAGAAATAATACTTCACAGAGGATGGCAAAGCTCTACCATTGTGAAGAATAATTTTCTGGTAATAGTTAAAAAAAATTGAGAATTTTCCTTTCTATGTTCTGTCGGCACTTTTTTTTAACTTGCTCCAGTAACCTTAGACTTGCATGTAGCCCAAGTGGCTCGCATATTATATTTTTTCATTTTCATATGTTGCATTGTTTACGTCGTTAGAATTTTCGTATCCAAATCAGGGTACCCTCCATCATCGATATATCCAATGTAACGTGTATAGTACATACCCTTGTAATACTTTATGCGGGTCCGTGGCGAAATAACATTCCTCCTCTTAACTATTTTCATCCGAATATTTCTCCTCTATTCATTCACGGTTGGCTATATTGTCAAAGATTACGATGCGAATGAAGTTTACGATGGTTTTGGCATTTTCGTAAGAGCGATGAAAGCCTAAGGTCGTTCTAACATGGGAGCCAGGTGTAAGAAGAGGAAGACCAAATGTCTATTTAATCGGAGTGAGGAAATACATGGTCAGGAGGGAATTAAATGTGGAGCATATATTGGATAGATAGAGGTAAAGAACATTGATCGTCTGGAAAACTTGTTGTGTGTGGTTAAGGGAAACTGCTGAAATTGGAAAAGCCATAGTTAAAAAAAGGGTTTGCTGGTCACAGTCTCTGGATTAAGTCGGTGGAATACCTTCATGACGAGGGTAAAGTAACACTACAATTCCTTAAAAAATTTATATTTAATCTTTTCCGACCATGGTTTCTATGCTGTGCATCATCATCTGGTGAACCATCAGGCCGAAACCATGGTTGCAAAACAATAAATTAAATTTTTTGAGGCATTGCAGTGCTTACTTGACCCTTAAAAAGGTTCTTAAATGGAATTATTTCTTCCTTTGAAGTGCCTTTGACTTTACACCCGCGCTCAATATATTCGTTACAAGGCACACAGATAACGCGCTCCATTAACACTTTTCAAGCCACCGAGTCTCTAGATTCGCACGAAAGTGGCGCAAGCCCGAATGCGTCTATCGCGCGATCTCACTCCGTGCCTTTCTTGGAAGTGCCGGCGATGGCCGTGCAAGGGAAAACATGCCTCGGACGATACAAATGCGATCGGTGGTTGACCTCGTGTTCGTAACCGGATTTCTAATTCATTTAACCGTCTTTAAGTGGTCACCCGCATTTAAACCATATGGTTGTGGGGGTGGAATTGAATTTTGTATGGTCCAGATGCTACTGATATGGGGCACTGTCTATTCAGAGATCTTTATCCCAATGCGTACACGACGTGTATAGTCAACGTGGGGTACGAACCAGCGGATTTTGGATTGCTCTGCCGACGCGTGACCATACTGGCTACTGTGACCGGCTTAAACTACATCCCTTATGAATGTCTTCCTTCCACTTCCTCCGATTAAGACTTTTTTCTTCCACATTACCGCATAGTACATACGTACGGAGGCCAAAAGTGACAATGGCTGTAATTGGTTTGGAAGTACGTTAATCCATACTGAATAATTTCCGCGAATAATTTATTTTGGCGCTACGTTAGGCTATACTGAAAAAGTTCCACAATTTTTCCTTTTGCACCCATTTCAAACATAGGTGATTCGCCAAAAAGCACTTGTCTGTATGGTGAGGATTTCAAGCTTTGCGCGCAAGGAATTCACTAAGGATGTGGTGGATGCACGCATTAACCCATTAATTAATTAAATTGCAAAATTAATTGATAACCCATGCGGCTCTATGGTTTCAAATGTGTTATGGCGTACTCGACTGTCCTCACTTCCTTACGTCGCCCATAGAACATTCGTTCCAGCGCCACTTCGACTCCAACCCGAGTTATTCGTTGCTGGCTCCTCCGGCGTCTTTAATGATTCCGTCCCACGCGGGAATTTCAGCCAATTCGCTCAATTTCTGCGTTTCGGTGACCTCCCCATCCCTTTTTTCTTTTCAGTCCTAGTGAAGAGACGGACGCCTCGTTGGCTATTTTTCGATCGCTTCTTGTGACGGATGACTGTTTAGAGAATGTCTTCTCTTTGTCGCCTTTTTTCTCACCCCCTCCCTCATGCGTATGAAACATTTCAGTTTTCACTGATAAGGCGACATCCGGAATGCTAAACGGCCGTGACTCTCCCCCTATGTTAACCGGAGAGGTCCTCGGGTTGGAGGGGGGTGAAAGGAAATTGACGTCCGCTATCGTGTGCCATTCAAACCAGTTGCTTTTCTCCCTCATTTTTTCCTCATGTCGTGTCATCGTTCTCACCCGAGGGAGTAAACAACGCGACTCTCTCTCTCTCTCTCGTCAAACAAAAATACACGTCGTTCTCTTACGCACCCTCACCACGTGATCAGTCCAAGAGTTAGCTCTTCCGTTTATTTCTGTTGTCCCCCCCCCACCCACCACGATAATTTTCGAATCCAATAATCAGCCGTCCTCTCGAGATAAGCGTTTGACACCCCAGTGATCTCTTGACGATCGAATTCAGCGTTTTCCTAAAAAAATCATCAGATTCTGTGGGTCGTTGTGTGTTGGTTTAAGTGGCCCAGAATTAAAATTTGCTAGCTATTAGATCGGTTCATAAACTTCTCTGTTCTTCAAGCATCGGGGATTGCTTCTCTTGGAAGTTGGTCCCCTTCCTGTCCTCATCCAAGTTTGCTCTTTTGTCCCGCTTCGTAATGGCTCTCGAGATGTCGTCGCTAATGACTGCTAGAGCAGTCGTTCCTTTTTGTAATGGTAATGCGATAAGGTTGAGATATTTTTAGACTGGGAAAACAGTATCGGTTCTCCTTAACGATCATTCCCTAATACTTTAGAGAGCCGTTAAGATCGTAACTTGAGTAATTAGGGCGTCAAATGATATTTAAAATATCAAAAAATAGTAAAAAATGAAAAATAATCGATAGTACTGTTCATTTTATTTTAAATTTAAAATAAAGTGGATTTGGATAATGCAGTTCCACCACATCTCGCCGGACACTGTTGACTTAAAAAAATAGCAATCTTCGCTGAGATTTACGGTATATTTTGAATGATAAACCTTTTATGAGGACTAGAATTTAGATTTATGTATGAAAGGGCCCAAGGGTGACCCTTGGGGTACACCTGAATTGCAATTTTATATTCACCTTTATGATTGTCTGATGTTCCATAATACGTGAACTATGTTTACTCATTATAAGTTTAAAGTATTTGCGACAAGAAATAAATGAAAAGTTCACGCAGAGAGGTACTGATTGGTTTAAGAATGAAGACAAACAACCTTTATTAGGAAGAGTGAACAAGAAATCTAGCTGGTGAAAAAATAGCCTTAAGCAGTCGAAGTTTAACATGTGAGCTTTGCAAGAATCATGTTAAAATTGTCCTTAGATATTTTTCTGGCATCAAGTTGACTTTAAAGTGTCGTAAAAACCGTAAATTATTACAGAAAAACCTTATTAAGCTGTCAAGTAGGGCATCGAACCTTCTTAGAAATCCGGCGACTCGTGGGAAATCCTTTACTGAGCCGGACGTCAGTAATTGTACTCGGGCAACTCACTGGTTGTGTGCACTATCTAAGAATTGCACGCGTGCGATGAATGTTATTTTTCGGAGCCTAAGTGTTCTTCGGACTTGTGTACTCCCCCCGTGGAGGGTGATAGGGCTTATGGGAAGAAGATGACGCATCGTTTGTCGTACGCGCGTGCCAGTCGCCGGCTGTGCAATCGCTCGGTGACCGACCGTTGACATTCCGAGAGCGGGAAGACTCAATGGTGTTGTGGACAGACTTGGCTCATTAGTCTTTTAACTCTAGGATTAGTTAACTTCAACCTCCTACACTTCTGTATCGCATGTATTATCTCCTTTACTTCCCTCTCATTCGTGTGTCCCATTATCTTATTCGTTCGTTCAAGGTATTTGCCCATTGGTCTTTCTCGAGACGCTTTCCCTTCGACTATATTTCTATCATAGGCTTAAGGAGAGAATGGGTGGCGCCATGTGATTCGAGAGTGAGACCTATATTTATGTAAAAAAATTATTCCCCCAACATGGTTATCGTACAAAAATTGTCGTGAAAAATTAATTATAAATGCATTTTTTCGTCAATTATGTTTGTTTTACGTGTATTTAGATAAATTATCACGGAACCGTGATAATTCTCCATCTAATGTATTTGTTCTCTATGTACTACCTGCCAATCTCATCCATACATTGTGATTCGTTGCGCATTTTAATAGCTATCTTGGTTCAATCTTTTAATTTTATTTCTACAGACTAGGACTGCAACGCAGTGAGAGTTAATGTCATTGGTATTCTGATGATCTATGGACAATCCCTACTTGTAGACACCCCTACAACAAGGTCTTCTCCAACGTTCCCTTCACAAACAGTTTGACCTCACCTCACAGATTCCCTTTGTTCTTCCCGCCGTCGCCATGACAACTTCCCATCACACTCATCGTGTCAGCTATTTTTCCCTCTCCTTCCCCCGTCTCCCATACTCAAGCCGCATACACTCTGGACCCCATTAAAATTCTTGCCTCTCCGTGCGATTCTCTTCTCGTATAACTAACACCCCCCACCCCCTGCGTTTTCCAATTCCCCCGTCATGTGCCCCTCCCAAGTGTCCACCCGCGCCACCGATCCGAGGCCCTTCTCACTCTCCACCC
The DNA here is from genome assembly GCA_963573305.1 of Pyrrhosoma nymphula. Classification (NCBI taxonomy): domain Eukaryota; kingdom Metazoa; phylum Arthropoda; class Insecta; order Odonata; family Coenagrionidae; genus Pyrrhosoma; species Pyrrhosoma nymphula. The sequence goes on along the minus strand of OY754328.1, from coordinate 77,741,635 downwards.
TCTTGCCCCACCCTCTCCGCCCACTCCACTCATCCCTTTCTCGGCCAAAGTTTTCTTCTCTCTCTATCTCGGCTTCCTAATCACGTCGGGGGTACGTGATGCCTCATCGTACGGCCGCCCTCGGGGGCACCATGTGGAAAATGTGGAGGGAGTGATTTACCGGTGGAACCTTCTTTTTTACCCGCAGTGATTCCGATCAAACAATCGTGTGGATCAACTTCTTAAAGCATTTTATTTGCCTTAATGATCCCAGGCGTTACTTTGTGGTTCTCCATTACTAAGTAAAATAAAAACTTTGTATAGTCCACGGAAAACTTTTTTATTGAATTTGCCGCCCAAGGTTTTGACTTACTCAGTCGTCATTAACAATAATGTAAAGGTAATGTATGTGTAAGTTTAAGATACTGACTGCTTCTTGATAATGACTGTGTAAGTCGAAACCTTTGTCGGCAAATTCAATGAAAACATTTTCGTGGAATATAAAAAGTTTTTCTTATACTTATGTTATTGGTTAACTCTATTGCTTCAGTCAATTTGTGGAACATGCTACCAATATTTACTGGCCTGATTTGTGTGTAAATATATATCCGAGCAGAATTTGATTGATACCTGGAAGTGCTCGACAAGTTGAGAGTCACGGGAAACGTAGAACACGTGGATGATGAGCCTGAGTATTATTTTAAAGAATGTAAACTTTGTAATAATGTATTATACTTATTTTGAATCTAAACTTTTCATTTTCATGTATTCCTCTACATTGTAATTAAACTTTTTTTATATTTCATGATCTTTCTCAAATAGCTTTATGCGGGGAAATCTTACGTCAGCTTTCGACGCACCCAATCAAAACAATATTTCTACTGTTTTTAAGGCTCCACTGTATGAAAATCCATGTTCACTAAATAAACTATGCTTGTTTCCACAATATTAATTTAATGCACAACTTGTGTCGTCGCATAGGTGACATCGTCTGGTGTTCGTCATGTTGTGCCGATCCACATAATTCCTGTCGATTTCAAATCGCCATGTAACTGTTCTTGGTGCTGCTGGAATTGTACTCCTACATATATGTTTTCGTTCGTTATTTTTCCCGATTTGGGTGTCGATTCTTGCTTCTATCTTTCTAATCGTTCGGAATAAATTTTATGTAATATTGTGCTTACCAGAGTGGCAGTTACTGTGCTGGGCGTTAATCAAAACGGTTTTTATGTTCTATACATTCTTGGGTTACATCGCACTGTCTAACTTAAGACCTCAATCTTTAGACGAGAACAAGAGCCATGTCCGATGTGGAATTCAAACTTGAGAGTTCTGTGGTGCCAGATTGGTTACGTACTCTGCTAGACGTGGACGACTTATTTAGCGTAATTTTGAGAGCGGGTTTGGGCAATTAATTTCTCTCTATCCTCCCAAGTTTACAATTTTGCGTGGAAATTAAGAATTGAGGGGCACTAGTATGACCAAAAAATTTGAGAACAGTTGGTGTACTGTGTTGAAACAATATTTATATAACTTTTTAAGTTATGAAAATACAACTTCCGTAGGAGCTAAACGTGCTGTTTAATTAGTGTCATTTTGGATGGGTAGGGTAGAGCCTTTTGCTGATTTCCGTCCCTCTAATTGATAGTTCTACATGTACATTGAGTACTGAGTAGCATAAGTATAGTAGAATATGTGAAAACTATACTTTGATCGCAAATGAGGCCCTCTAACTCTTAGGCCGGATTTTATAATCTCTGGTTAAATATTTATCGTTGCGAAAACCGAAATTAATGTGCTTTTCCATCGATAACGGTAACGTCCTCTAACCAAAAGTCTTATTGAATATACAAAATCGGAACCTTCGCCTAATATCCAGTTTGCGAAAAGACTACTGCCTCATATTGCGGTTAACGTTAACCAGAAATTATAAAACGGGTCCTTAAACTTAAAAAAATAATAAATTGGGTTAAAGGTGCAGATGAAAATGAATGCCCACTTTTCCACCCAACATGGGCTAAAGTGAAATGATGCCCCCGGTCAACAGCCTGATTGCCCGCTCATCGAACCCAAATCATGAACTTGACCAGTACAATATTTGTTGGGAAAGAACTTTCTGCCCTTCTCTGGCTTTACGTTGGTGCCATTTTCCTCCCCCATACCCCATTATGATTCCCTGACCTCCAAGCCTCCTTCCCCTTGTCGTCAAAAGTGTATTACGCATCTGAAATTGGGGGGGGGGGGGGGTTGGCGATTGTCTTCCGTCCGTCAGAAAAAGAAAAAGAGAAGAAATCGCAGAGAGAAAGACGTCAGCATCACCCTCCCTTCTCATATTCTCAAACCCCTTCCTTCAAATCTTTCTTCGTGAACATTTATCGCGGAAGCCTCATAAATTCGTTTCCTGACGTTTTGCATCGTGGTCTTCTCGGTGTTCACCCTGAGTATATTCTAAAACAAATCGCCTCTCCAATATTGTTTTGAACGAGATAAGATATGCTTTTTCATTTTTTGTTGCGAGCTTCTTCGACGGCGTTTGAATACGCTAAGAATTTTGTTTTGCCTTCCAAGCGTCTGATAGCGTGATCACCGGAGCTGAGATTCCGGAGACAACGTGTTTAGCAAGAATGCGGTTGAAAGAAAAAATTAAAATAATTCTCGCATTGTAGGTTGGAAAATAATCCTTATCTTCAATTTCTCAGGTGAAAACATGGTCTCATTTTCATTCTCCGTAATAAATATCTCCTCTTTTTCTTTCGTATCAACATCTCCAGTTGAATTGTTAATTCTGGTAAACTGTGACTGTCAATCTGTCAAGGGAGGTGGTTTGAGATGCCACTTATTGATTCAGCGTTTTCTAAGTCTCTATTAGAATCTTACACGCTCCAAAATTTCCAAGCATGATAATGGTGAATTTAAAATTTTGTTCATGCCATCATTGATGTCTGCTGTTGTCACTGAACCAATAAGTGAGTTTCTAACAATATCTTAACCATCTCCAAAAATTTCAAAAACGTAAATACCTACGTATTTCGTGAATTTTTACAGCGTGTATTTGAGAGTATGTATACCAATTTGTTGTGTTACGAAACCAAAATTCATGCGTGGACTACCGCTTCATCCCTCGAACCGACCTGTAACAGCTTATTTTTTATTTACTCATCTCAGCTTTGGAAATGTTTTGTGGAAACACAGAGTTGGTCTTCACTCGTTCTAGTTAGGTGAAACATGAAGTTGTGTTTGATAGAAAGCTAACGATGTGTCCCATTCATCAACGTCCTGCTTCTCACATCCGCCCATTACCATTTACTTTGGGAACCTATTATATCTTTCGGAAGTTGGATCATTGGCAAACATTTCTTAGAAATTTAATGACTCTCCTACGCTCTAACTGGTCAGTTAAGGAGATGAATTTATCGTCCTTGAGGCATTCGAACATGCCCAATCACGCCGTCATTCCTTTGCACTGAACCAAGTGTTTTCTCCGGGAAAAAATAAACTCCGCTCACAGTTAAACGCACCGCTACTGCACCAAAACTATTGCTTCCCAAAGAAACATGCGGTCGTATTGCGTATTTTATCGCACTCTCTTACCTGACTCCAAGTGCATTTTGGCGGCGGACCTGTCGCCACGGGAATCTCCAAGTCCACGTGAGTGTTGGCTCTTACTAGCACCTTCATCTTGCTGTCTTAAGAGTACTTTTTTCTTAAGGGTTACTCGCTGGCCCTTCTGGGGAAGTCCACCTCGGCGGCGGCTATACCACAAGCTCCTCACGCTTGGTCGGTGAGGGTTTTTTGGGAGCACTTGGACAAGAGTCTTGAGGGGCACTGTTGGTGTGACTTCCTCCGGTGGTAGTGCTGAGATTCTCCCGGGGATGTCACAGTAGCGATCTGAGGAGAGGGGAATGTTGAAAGCGGTGGTGGTTGTGAACTGCGCCCGTTGATCACCTCTCCTCCGCCCGGCAGCTCCTTGCCTTTCGGCCGGCGTTTAGAGAACGACCGTCCCCTTGCAAAGTCCCACCTCCTCGCGAGCCGACCTACTCCGACCGCTTGTCTTACACTCAGTCGTTGATCCGCACTCGATGCGTTCTGCTTAAAAGGCGGATTCCTCTGCGTTTCTTATTTTTTTTGTACTTGAGTGTGTCGTAGCCCGTACTTTTTTCTGATCGCTCGTCGTGCGATATCGAAATGGGGGGGAATGGGATGGGTGGCTGAGTCACGTGGTAACTCGGTAAGGGGAAGTTTTGAGAGAAAGAGAGGGGGGGAGGTGGAGGTCGAGGAAAAGGTCTAGCTAGCTAGCTCTCTCGAGCGAAGATGTGCTCTCAATCAGTTCTGGGCGATGGAGAGGGACACCCGGAGGATGATCTCCTAATGGAAACTAGCCGGGATGCTTCGGCTTGTACGAGTTTGCCGCCGACGTCGCGGTGTCGTCGTCTTCCCGTCACCACCCTCCCCCTCCTTAGCGGAGGCTGTACTCGTCGAGAAGGGGGCCCGAATGGAAAGAAGAGCGCCCAGTTGTGGTGACTGGAGTGAGCCGGGTCGACTCTTGCGTCTTATCGGGTCGCAGCGAACACCGTCAAGGGAGTCCCGCAGGGGAATGGATGGGTCTAGTCGGATGAGTGACCAATCGATGCGGTCCTTCGAAAATGAGAAGGTCTTGTGCGCGTCGTCGGAGGAGGACAATGTCTCTTGTAAGGCTTTCCTTCTCTTCTCTCTGCGGAGTAGGAGGAGGGATCGTCGGAGAAGTGTAGGCGTGCGAAGGAAACAGGAAATTTGCGGATGAGTCTGTCGCGCAACCCTCCCCTTCTCTCTTAGAAGGATGACTCCTCTAAGGAATCTCTCCTCTTCCTAAGGGCAACGGAGGCTTCTCTCTCTCTCCCTCTCTCCCCACCCAACACGGGAGTACAATACCACGTCGCGTCTCCCACGGTTGGGACCTCCCTCAACGGCTCAAAGCTTTGGAGGACTTCGTCTCTTCCCCGTTGCACCCCTCTTCCTCCACTCCCCCCCAGTATCCACAATGCCAGATCTTGCACACGCCTTCCTGTGTTAACGCCTTCGGCGGAGTCCAGTCTGGAATCCCCAAAGTTTTTCTCTGATTTCCTTCGGCGGTGGAATCACAAGTGTGCCGGCACTTCGGACGGAACGCGTTTGCGAGCAGTGGCCGAGCTCTCTCTGTCTCGGTAGTCCCAATCGAATGGGTCTCGTGGATCGGTTTGATGCCCCGCGGACGGCGTAAGGTTCTTTTTATATGGACTTCGGCGACTCTGGGATGTGACCGCCACCGTTTAACCCGTCGGGGCTCGCAAAGGGGTTAGAGGGAAAGGGTTCTTTCTCTTGTTTGAGTGTGTGCTCCTCTCCTGTCTGTCGGGGTACGATGGGATGGGGAAATACGTCTTCTCTCCTACTTCTCCCTCCCCCATCCCCTCGTGGCTGGCCACACTGACGCACTCCTTTTCTCTAACTCCCGCCCCCCCCCCTCAAAACTCCCCCAGTCAATCTGTGTCGCGTGTCCAATGAGGAGGTATAGAAAGGATGACCTCCTCTCAATTTGCGTCGACGGACGCCATCTCTTTCGTTTCCTTCATGCCTAAGGATGGCATAAAAATATAAACAATCGAATAGTTCGGAAAACAATAATTCGAAATAAATAAAAAGACGATTAATCGATCACATTAATCTACTTTACACGATAATGATTATACTAATATTCCGATTAATCCATTATTCGATTGATGGGAATAAATAAAATAAATCGATTAATCGGTAGACTAAAGCGGGGATTACACACAGGAGTGTACTCCTATCTGATCGATTTATATCGAGTCGACTCCACTTGGAACCAAAACTAGAATGGCGGCTACTCCGTCCCAAGTATCGAATTCCGCCACTATCGATGGCGAACTCCTATAGGAGCAGGTATGATACAAGTTCACCTTCCAAGTGGACTCGTATAAGAGTCAACTCCTGTGTGTTATCGCCGCTTAAGCCGTGGTTTCGACTAAATCGGTCTTCGTTAGTCGATAACTGTATTAGTAATCACAATTATATGTAGTAGTGGTTTTTTGTTTTTTGGGGACGTCGAAAGCTCAGGTAATTTTCCCCTACCCCTATCAGTCAATCGGTTGAGCTAAAATTATTCGTTGGAAATGAATCTTGATTTACTTAGTAGTTCATTTATCGACTGTTAGAAATTCTACTATACTGACTAGCTATGCCGTGCCGTTAACAATAAAAATTTATATAGTATTAAGAAGTGAACTTTTTTTAAACATGCTAGAACTCGGCTTAGGCTATCAGAGTTGTCGTATAGAATGATTTTATAGGTTTGCCAATGACTCCTATCCTGTTGCGTTGGAAAGCTAGGTGTTGTAAAGTGGAGCTCCATTTGTCGTACTCCATGTAAAGGTATTGACACTGATCAGGGAGTCTCACAATCATTCGTCGTAGCGGAGTGGAATTTTCTCTTCCGTGAAGAGATGGGAGCGCGTTAAGGTCCTGTGGCCTTCATTGTAAATAAGTCAAATAATATGCTTCATAGTTATTGCCTATTTGAAAATCTTTTATTTGAAAAAAATACAGAGCACTTGATGGTCAAAAATTGCATATAATTAAAATTAATATGTTAAATAATTCCTATTTATTATTAATTAGTAATTTAAAGGTCTCTTAATTCCTAAACAAGCCTTTTACGTTGATCGATTAGTCGATTGCCTCTATATTTTGAGCCGAAGGAAAAAAGTCTTTCAAAAATCAAAGTGCTGAAGCTAATGAAATTTTTTTTTTTAAACTTAAGACGGTCTTCCGGTATCATTTCATTCATAAAATAATCGCTAAGGTGAGATAAAATTCTGTTCTGGTCCATTACATTTCCTTTTATGATAAATAAAGAGCAGTGATCCACTGAGGTAATTCAAATTCACGACTAACTTCTATGCCTTAAATCATCAAGGCGGAAAAGAATCATACAGTTTAAGCATTTGGTATTCATCTGTGACGTCGTTAAATTCGTCGTCGTATTTGTTGGATGTGACGTCATTGACTCAGGGTCAACCTAATATTTTACGTACATTAATATACATTTTACTTTAAAATGGAGAAAAACTCTTACTCTCGATTCATCATTAAGTTTAGTAAATGTTTCGTTCATTAATTAAATTACTTTGAAACTCGCCGGTTTTCGGAGAAAACCGTAGGTTCTCGGTAATTCTTCGTTTTACTTGGAATTTATTTGCCATTTTGCAGTAGACTTAAACGTTTGGGTGCTCCAACTGAAACAGTTGAAACGCTACATCTCAAACCAAAGAAACCAAGGACCTCAATTCCTAATGCAAACAGAGCAATCCCAGGAAAAATTATAACCCGCGAAATTTAGATTGTAAAGCAGGTGCGTTACCAGTGGGGTTGCTAATAAATTCAAAGAACTGCGGAACTGGCCGCGCAGTAACTTTAGCGGAGTCACCCGCTAGTGGTCACACAATTGTGTGAAATTCACAGTGAAATCGGGGGGTCTGGGTTCGAATCCCAGTCCAGGCGAATGATTTTTTCGCTGTGAATTTCACATAATTACTATAAAATTCTTTTTATCCTCTGAATGTAGTGCACCATACTTGCGCGAAGCATTTATGTCATACTTGGTCAGCAGTCATATTTTAAAAATATTTCCTTGTGTGATAATTAAGTCGATACATATATTTTTTCCAGTTTGATGCGGTTCATTTAAGTTGGAAATGTCAGCTCCCATTCAGATAACGTATTTTCGTGTTCTTTGTATCTGGAATATTTACTCCCGCTCATTCCTCGTGTCTGGTGAATCCATTTTCCAGAGTGGAACGGTAGTTATGCCTTCGTCAATCGGTGAACAATCCTCTTGTTAATGGACAAGGCCATCACGGCGACGTGAGTCACTCGATCACGGTAACAAGACTTTTGACGGGGCGTCGCGTGGTGACCAAGGGAAGGAAGAATTTCGCATAGTGGTCGGTGAAATTAAGGCACAGCTTTATTTTTCTTCTGTGATGCTCACGCGATATATAAAGAAAGGTTTTTTTATCTCGACTTCGTGAGTCAGATCAATGAGACTTTTCATCCTTTTTTATTAATGCCGAATGGAAAGTGATGAAACTGGCTGTTAATCTGCCTAGTCTATTAATATTATAGAAATATAGAATATCTGTAAAACAGACATTCTGTTGTTTGGACGCTTAATAGACTTCCAAATCCCTAAACGGATTCGAACAAAATTCGACGCATATCTTCCTTAGGAACCAGAGGGACTCTAGGACCCTAGGAGTCCTTATGTTGGTCCTTTTTTAACCAACTTTTACCCCCACAAGAAAAGCAGAGGATTTGGTGCAGAGGTTTCTTTTTTGCCTTTTTAAATTATTTGCACTCATGACACAGACTTGGAATTTTGAGTATCGTACAAGATATTTGTTCTTGCATTCGGTTTTCGTGGTTTGCTTTGTTTTTGCTTGAAAGTTGTTCCTGTTCAGTGGAGGAGTTTCAATTTGTCTGTGAGCTAGCTCCGCGCGGGGGTAGTAAGGTGTTCTCCTCATTTGACTTCCAGGGTTGCCAAGGTCGCAAAACCTTAATTTTCAGCTTCAAAATGCCCATTCTTTTATTCAAATCGATGTTCTAGCTCTCTATGACTCTTAATCAAATTGTTTAGAATGGCTTCTCCGATGGGTTGCGAACAATATGAGCGCATTTTAATCCAGCTTAGTTCGTATCGTAAGCATTTTCGTGACACATTCCCGCCCTCTCAAGTTAAATTCAGGAATGTTGGCAGCGTTTACTACCATGTTCTCTCAGTTCCACTTCGCTCCGTAGCCTCTTGAAGGTAGTTTGAGCGAAATCTCAATTAACATAAAATTCCATGAATTTTGTGTCATTATAAAGAAAGAAAAATATCATCTTTCCAAATATAACAAAATATCAGCCACTTGCCTCTCTAATTTTCCTGATATTTATCAAAAATACTAGCCGTTTATCACGGGAAATTGTACAGGTAAGATTCGCATTTTTATGAAAAATAAAATAGTATGTTACAAGATGACGGCATCAAATGTAGATATTCATTCTCGAGTTAATAACGTATTACCAGCATTGTTGAAGACTAAATGCGTACTTAAGATATGAAAAGCGCTGATATTGGCTCCTTTGGTATTATTGAAGCATCCTTTGAAATTTTGTTTCGATTTATCGACGTATTTTGTGGCTTAATTCGACATCCTTGACCAGTAAGTACATATGTAATGTAATGGTGGAAAGTGACCGAAAAGTTTTACTATGTTTATGCGAAGGTATATATGTTGAATTCGGTTGGTCGGTCGGTAAATAATTTTACCAAACCCCGTTTGCTCGAATTCACGTGACCGGACAGTCCTTCCTTGTGCCCCCACTCGATTTCACCTTCCTCCACCTGCACCGTAGACTTCTTGCTTCCTTCCTCGCTGCTAACTCAACTCGATTCTCGGCCGTGTCGATCCCATTGAAATCAATTGATAGGCTACGATTTTGCGATCCCGATCCGCTTGACGTCAGTTATCAATTTAGCGTGCCGATTTTCTCTCGTCAATTCGCTGCATATATCTTCCTTCAGATTTCCCTGCCCTCACTCTCCACCCCCTCCCCTCGGTTGCTCGCTAACTGCCGCTCCTTTTTTTTTAAGTTCTATTGTCTCCGATGCAATCTCTTTCCTCCCCCTCCTCCTCCGCACTAGTCAGTCTCGACCATATTAGAATTCAATCAATCTCCCTACCGGCTGTGGCCATCATCTATCCATACTCATGCTTCCGAATGCGTGAGGTGGGTTTCACGAGGCTCATGTCAGTTGGCCGACAATGCCAGGTGGTGACGTCGCAGCCTCGACATTGTAGCTTGTTCCGAAAGGGTTATTTTTTCACGACTGACGTCATCTGTACGTCATTGCCGAGTCTTGAGAGTGCAGAATCTTTCCTCGGTAAGGCTCTGTCTTTGCCATTTAAAGGAAACTTAGTTCAGTTAATGCACTAGGTGGAGATTTAAGTTAGTGGTAAATGTAGTATAATGCGTTCCACTTACAGTTGACAATGCTGGCTATAATAGAGATTCTTTTCTTGTGTAAATCTCCTTATGGCTGGAGGCGAGATGTTATCAATCATCATAAGTAGTCGTCAATCCGAAGATTGATTTGCAGCAGCTCTCCAATCCTGGCAACCGCGTAATTCCTTCATAGTTATTCAATTTGACGTCCTTCATGATTTGCCTGATGTATTCCAATTTTGTCTTCCTCGGTAAATCTCCCTTATCATTTCTCCTTCCAATACTGTTTTAATTAGGCCGTCGTATCGCAAAGTGTGTAGCAGAGTAAAATCAACATTGTGCTACGGAATATACTAACTGCAAATTTAGGAGACTCAATTCTTCTTACAACTACTTAAATTTTAAAACATATGTATGTATTGATAGCTAATTACTTTAAATCAGCTCGTGGTGGAATGTGAATTTTTTATCGAATATTTTCCTTCTATTGCCAGTTTTATGACTGACGTTCCTCTCGTTGTGTAATCTTTATATTTAACTAATATTACGAGATGTACGCTGTAGGTAGCTTGCGTTATTGGCGCAAACCATGCCTTTCGATGCATTATATTATCTTCATCTTGTGTTGGAAAGCATTGGTACATTGACAAATACAAGGCTATACTGTCGCCCATTACGACCTCTCCATTTTTTTTAGCATAGTTCAGAAAGATCCTTTAAATTTTCATTCCTCGTTTTGGTTCGTTAACCCTTTACTGTGATATTTCGGTAACTCCCTCGTACAAACGAGGGATTTATGAGGATCAAAGAGCATTCCCACCGTCGAAACAATAAATGACATTATGGGAAACGGGCATCTTAAGCCCTGAAGTTTTTCTTGCATTTCACTCTGGCGGAAATTCGTGTGATCTTTATACTACAGTCTCGGCGTGTATCAGTTAGTCTGCTTATCTCTTGAATGCCTGTGCTCTATTTATTTTTCCGGGTAGACTCGCGGGTCAGTGTGGCGTGCCCAGCACTCTTTCGACACTTCGCGGGCTTGGTGTCTGAAGATGCATTTCGTTCATAACATAAAATAAGTGACCAGTACAGACAAACATAATAAGAAGAATATTAACAAAATATCGGAAATAAAACTGATATAGAGGGAGTGCTAATTATTTTCAGAGAGATGAGAGAGGGCCAGGTTTGTAAATGCGTCAGGGAATAGAGAAAACGGATCAACGTAATCGGGTAGTGAATGAAGCAAACAGGGAAAGTGGAAAAAGTGAACGTTTGGTGAGCGATAATCTGGGAACTGGTAAATGGAGGGTGCGGGTAGGCCGAGTCGGTACTCGGAAATTTATGAAAGAAAGGAGTTTAAGGACAGTTTATGATGGAGTTAAGAATGTTAAAATAAATTTTTGGTCTCTTTTAAGGCGGAGACAAGGAATATTGTGAATGGAGAATGAACAGAATGTCATAGGTGGACATATCGCGTATACGGGGAACTCTGTACTTCTCAATTTTTTTTTTTTGAAGAAATGAATTACACTGTTAAGGGTGGCGAGATTAGATGGGACAGACATGTACCATATAGGGGAGCAATATGTCATCGCTGGAAGGACAATCGTTGAGTAATATGAAAATATTTGTTTTTGGCCCCGTTTCAAATGGTTGTCGGAAAAAATGCTAGATGACGGTTTGAATCAGTTCGCTATGTGTGGAGCTTTCATATAAAAAAGATAATTGATAGAGCCTTGCGGTTAGTGAGCATTGAAGCTATTTAATAGCGCAGTCGGCCATAATGAATGGATCAGACGTGCAGTTAATACGCCGATCACATAGCTATTGGTAATGTAATTGTCGTAGTATTGTGGTAATTCATCTAGAAAAATGTAAAATAAAAATAATTGCCAACAAACCACCGCATTGTTCATAAAATTTTGGGCAAATTGCGCACGATGGCCATGTTAGGTGGATCACTTTTCCAAAATAAATAATAACAGGCTTCACTTTCGTGCGTCAAGACGCCATCTATTCTCCTCTTTAATATATCGTATAGGTCGCTCGGGTGCATGTTGGGGAGGGGATAATTCTGCGCATACGAAGTAAAACGTTTGTTTATGCACACCTTAAGAACAAAGTAAGTATTTTGCCGTTAAGGCGCACGGGATGGTAGGGTGGAAAGGGTTGAGTGAGGACGGAATTGGTGTCCGGCTACTAGACTTGGCCTACTTTCGTTAAGATTCGCTGCACGTCTCCAAAAGCGATTGATGGCACCTGGCCTTGTCCTCCAAATCGATTGCGTCACCCTTGCCCTATCTTCCTGTCTTAATCCGACCTTCTCACTCCTTACCGTCTTATGACTCCTCTCCCTTTAAAGTGATTTGCTCTATTCGGCACCTTAATCAATTAGGAAGGAGATCCTTGCGCTTTAGGCATCTATGCGAGAGAAAGTTTTCTTTTGTAGATAACTGGTAACGGTAACTGTTTCTTAATTTTATTGGTGGTGGAGACTTATAGGCTGAATAGTAAGTCCGATTACTGTCTGCTTGATGATTAGAATGTCGTATGTTCACAGCCGGAACTTAATGTTATTTTTTTAGTTTGAATTAAGTGGATACACATGCATCTTGAGATCACCGGTAATCACTCAGCCGGGGACTTAGTGTAAGAATGTAAAGAAAAGGTTGGTAAAGATTTTGATGAGGCGTAGCGTTGTAAGGCGCAGAAACCTGAAACAAGTGGAGGAGAATAGGCTGCAGGCGTTCGAAGTGTGGGAGTGGAGGAGGATGGAGAAAGTGCGGTTGATGGAAAGGAAGACGAATGAGGAAGTGATTGAAGTGGTGGGTGAGGAGAGGAAACTTCTTGAGGAGATTAGGGTGATACAGAATAGGTGGTTGGAAGAGATAATTAGGGGCGAAGGGATTCTGAAGTCCGAGAAACAGAGATGAGGATGTTGGGTTTGTGGGGAAGGGGAAGAAAGAGAATAGGGCTTATGGACAGGATGAAGAAGGGTTGAACGTATGCTGAGATGAAGAAATAAATTGTGTCGGTAGGTAGACCCCTGCACATATAAAAATCTATAGGATTTTTCTGACTTTCGTTTTAACCCACCTAAACCGGTAGATCACCTTAATAATAATATGCATATTGACGACGCGAATGAATAGTAATTTAGGGAGTTCTCACTATTCCTGTTATTTGAGTGAACAATGAAAAGTAGTCTTATTTCGTGATCTCGGGTGAAAATTCTCCCGTCCTACCTCGCTTTTTTTTAAACTTGTACATCATGCGATTTCTGCTTGGCCAAGTTAGTTTCATAGTGCCATAGAGCTGAATTTATGCAGTTAAACTTTCTTGAGTGTCGTTTGAATTCCTGTGATCATACTGCTAACCGAAAATAGCGAGTATAAGTGGCGCGAGGTTAGTCGTTAGTGGAATTGTCGCATAATTATTCTGATCGGTCGTTAGTTAGCAGCGGAAGGAATTACTTCGTGATTCCATTCCTTCGTGGCTTTCGTAGTCGAGTAAAAACATGCCCTTCTCTGGAGTCCACGCAATAAGCATGCAATGTTTCTCCACTTCTTTCCAGCCGAAACCGGTTCATTAGTTCAGTCAACATAAGGGTTTGGGGGAATGTAGTCGGAGAGCACACTCATTGCGCTTTGTTTGTGTCGGCTACCGTTTTTCGGCAACCTTTAGTCCCGGCAACCGCCTTTAGAAAGAAGTGTTGACATAAGAGGAAGATAAATCCTCTTCCTACTCTCTCCCCAAAATCTTGGGGAGGGCCCGAGCTCTTAATGGGTATTGGAGGCGTAGTGAAGATTTTCGGCGCGTTAGTGTCTGAGACCTTGTTCTCGCAAATAACCCCTGAATACATTTTGCGTCCCACAGGGTCCACCTGTTGCGTCGACGTCCTCTCCCCCCACCCCGACCTCGATTCTCGTGATAAAACGTTTTACCTGCCCTATCGTTTCTCGTCTGTACCCCGTTTTATTTATCTGGTCACAAGTGCTTTCGCTTTCTCGCGGCGTTATGGAAACGGATTAGATTATTACGTATCTTGTACTTTTATGACGTTGGTTTGAGCATGCAAAAAAACATATTGTGCATGGATGGTTAGTTTTTGCATATTTTTGAGCACGACTCCACGCAGGAAGTACACTCATGGCATGTATTTGGAAGAAATACTGCGTTGAAGCTTTTAATTTACTTCCCCATAATAGTTTTTCTATAAGGAATGAAAGTCAAATGGCTGGGTGATAAGCAACTTCAAAATTTATTTCTTCTAATGAGCCTTTAGAAGTGAATGTCAGTGATTTTCCTATGCCATAATGTGCCTACATTACGTCGCATCACTCCCATGATAGCATTAATAAAATTTTATCACTCATTTCACTTCGATGAACTATTACTTGGTTATAATTATTGTCTTGCTAGTACACCCGTTGTGATATTTCGAATTCATTACTATAGTTTAGTTGTCGGATTCACACTTTTGGATATTCTAAAGAACCATATTCAGTCGTTACTCGCTGGACCTCCTGTTATTTTGTTTACAGAATTCCTTTTGAGTTTATTTCCTTGACTCGATTTTCTACAGCTCCTCGCGGGTTTTGCCTTTTCAGGAGCTTAACTTGGGGATCCTTGTTTTTTCTTTTAGCCACTGTCGTAGCATAATGTACATAATGAGTCTCGAATTATTAACGAGCTCTAATTGCTTTCATTCACGATGTACTATTTCCACCCTTGCCTCCACTGGCACTGCTTTATTTATTAAACCGTTACCTGAAAATGGCAGCAAAATAATTCCCACCACTTTCTAATGTACATTCATTGGACGTTATTCATGTATGAAAAAGTAGGTTTTAGATATACAGTGAAGAGGTTACTGCAGTTCATTGTTTGACGCGAGCAGATTGGTTTTTGATTACTTTGTGTCCTTGTGAGTGCAAACGGGCATTTCCCGTTTGGCGGTTGATAATTCACGCACTTCGCGTGATTTATGACCAGCCATGCATTAAGTTCAGCATATGAGGTCATGAATAACGGGAATTCTATTCAATATCGATAATAATCTGTGTGAAGGTTATTTCAGACTCGCCCCCTTTCGTTTTATTTAGCTGGCATTGTCAGCGTACCGTAATTTGTGAAGTTTTTGAAGCCTCACACTTTATAAACACTAGTAAAGAATTAAGACTAGTTTTATGTGTTTTTTTGTAATTGGGTTATGCTGTTACCATATCGATTACTACCTATTAATCGATAGGAAATCACGTCCAATCGTTGAATTTTCTTGCCATTCAGATTCGTCATAACTGAAAATGTATATCGAGTGGCATGAAATGAATATAAATTAATATTAGCATGATCTGTTAACACAAAAATGCATGCCTACTTTGTTTAGAAATCCACGCCTGCATAAACGCTACCGTATATTTTTATTACATACACATATGTCTCTTTACGTTTCTATCGCTCCCGACGTTTTCAGGAACGTGGTGTGGAGGATATTCTGGGCTTGTTATCAAAATTCGATCCTCTGTCATTCTGTTACCTCCGTCTGTGTCTGTTTTCACATTCTTATTTTGGAGATACTTAGGCGTTTTCCCCGAAACGCACAAATGCACAAATATTTCAATATTTCACAGTTTTAATATCTGAAGTATTTTCATTATTGATGAGTTGTTCTCGGGATTCCCACCGGGTTAGGCTTTCCATGATTGCCGACGTTTCGGCAGAAGACCTTCCTGCCATTTTCATGGCTCCAGAGCCTTGAAAATGGCGGGAAAGTCTCCTGCCGAAACTTCGGCAATCATGGAAAGCCTAACCCGGTGGGAAACCCGAGAACAACTTTTCAGCATCATTCGCCGGGAAAGCCTAAAATCATATATTTTCATTATTTACAAATTCAGTTTGTTTGGTGGTTTTATCACCTAGAAAATTATGATAGCTTTCAAATGAATGCATTTTGTGAATTACTAACATGGTTTTACGTCGTGATACACAAATTTTACGCTGCTGTTGACACATGGTTTAAGGTAGTTTGAGCGATATATCACTTCACCTAGAATTTGATGAATTTGACTTCATTTCAAAGAAAAAACTCATCTTTCATATGATATCAAAATATTAACCCCTTGCCCAACCATGTTTTTGAGCAATTTGCCTCAAAATATAAGCTATTTTACATGATATAGATTACGGCTTTGCGCTGCAGAGGGAGAATATTGAAAAAAATAGGAATTTATAATAACTAGATTTCGTCAAAAACTAGCGGTGTGTTGTTTGTATGAGTTCTTACTATATAAAAAAATAATTAATTACTCACCGCAGTAATTTTTACAGAATCGCAAAAAACCTGTTGTGAAGGCGCTTACACCGTACGGCGTAAAAAAATGGGTCAAGTTATAGACTTATGTAGATATATTTATTTAACTATTGATAATTTTTTTCATGCATAACTATATTTTACACCGTTAATATTACAATATTTACTTCATACATCTTATATACGCTGAAATAAAAAAATAAAATTCGAAAATGGTCTCTGTAATGACTGCGGAAATATCTAGCTCAAACTACCTATAAATAGTGGACATCTTTTTTTTATTTATGACGCCGTCAGTTTATATGTAGCAGTTTATTTTTCTCTTTCACATTTCCTCTTTTGAATGGCACGTGGCTCGCTCGGGTATCTCTCACACTTAGCGAGTCATAAATAAATGCTTGGCTAACTTCCACAACTTTGTTGCACCACGGCCAGTCATAGGTACACCCGACCTTTCCCCACCGAATTATAAGAAGTTTCTAGCGTCTAAAAAGACGCAGTATAGCCGAATTGGTTCGGGGTGCGGGGTAAGTGGTGGTGGTGTGCTGGTGGTAGGCGGGGTGTTGTGTGTCACGACGCCTTCAAATCAACGAGAGTCGACGTCGCGAAAAATAACAGCCCCACACGAATCGGGGATGTTTTCGTTTCGAGTCCAGCGGGCCCATCTCATCAGCGGGGGAAACCTCAAACCCTCGTGGCCGAGGACTGTTCCTCAACCCTCCCCTGTCAGCCGCCGCCCCCAAGAGGCGTCACCGGGGAACACCTTCCCCCCCCCCCCCCAAAGCCTCTCTCTACTACTACTACTCCACTATTCCTTGTACTCATCCTCCCACCGCCACCACTAATGATAGATCTTTAACACGTCATCACTCATGTGATACGTGAGTGCATACGTGCTCGGCGTCAGGCGAACCCACCTTCCCCTGTGTGAAAGTCCTGGCGGAGGGGGACAAGCAAGTCTGTGCGTAGCGGCGGGGATGCCGGAGGTCGGCCGCCGTGCGGGAGGTTTGCCCCTGATTCGTTGTCGTAGCCTACGTCTTCCCTTACGAAGGTTGTGTGGGTTTAAAGGCGGAACAAGTGAGGCTACCTCCACCCAGCGAAGTGGTGCAGGCGGTCTATTCTCGAACCTCCACGATAATTATCGCATGCGGAAATACTAATTGCATCTCACGGCTTCATTGACTCAGCATGGTAGAGTCGTCACATCTTGTCCGCGTGCGATAATTATTAATTTGAAAGTACCGAGCAGTTGTGTAGCATGTGATACTTGTACGAAATCATGCGATAGTTTGCTATTTTCTCGTGCGATAATTATCGCAAATTTTTTCGAGAATCGATCTCGATAGTCCTGTTTTTTGGGCGATTTAGACAAATAAAAGGAGATAGTCGATGGCGCCTTTCTGCCCGAAAGTGAAGCCTTTTTTTTCGAAAAATGATCCACCTAACGTGGCTATTGCGCGCAATTTGCTCAAATTTTACGAAAAATGCAGTAATAATTTTGGAAATTATTTCCATTTCGCATTTTTCTAGGCTGGTGAAAGGGTCCTAAACGTGGTGTAGCGTTAATGGTGCGGAACATGGGGACAAGGCCCTTAAGCTGTAAAAATTTTGTATGAATAATTCCTGCTTCCATCTAATCCTTCCTCAACCGCTAGATCACATCTAACAATAAATCCATTAAGATGGCCTATGTATGAAATTCCTTCGATTTCATGTTACCGCTAAGTTGAGTCAGTGATGAAATACGTCCAGTTGTAGATGAAGGAGAGTAATCAAAAGCCATATAATGTGCAATTAGAGTGCCCTCTAATACATTTTGCTCGTGTTTAGTAGATGTATAAAGCAAATGGTGACACGAGAAGGGCTTATGAAGTCAAAGCAGGCCAGGGGATTGGTAAATTAACGACAGATCGTGTCAATTTTACTCCTATGTTTACATTCTTCCCCTCAACGAAAATCTGTTTGTGCTCCGTCCAATCGGAAAATTGAAAGTTGAAATGCGTTTCATTCAGATAGCCCTTGAGTTGATTGGTGCTGATGAAGGAGGGTAAGGAAAGAAGCCTACCTCATGGCACCACCCGTCCCGAATCGCATCATTTAAGATGCGCTCTAAAATTAACTTTTTTATTTTTCCATCTCGCCGGAGAGTGACGGATTAACTTTTAGTAAACGAATATATATGGCCGTCTGCGCATTGGCTGACCCCCATAAGCTTAACCTCCGCGTGGCGTTGATTCACACAAGCGGTTCCACCACCACCCGTGCGGACGCTGCCTGCCCGTGCGGACGCGGCATTTGTCATTGTTAGGCGTACTATGTTGTGGTGGTGATGGCTCGTTTGGTCCGACCAAAATCAAAGGAGAGACCTCTTCTCAAAAATCCCGGTGACGTGCAAGTCCCGTTGTTTTTTCCTCCCCTCTCCCACTCGTCACCGCTGCGAGCTCGTCTTTTGTTTTTCGGCTTCTCTTCCCACTGCCTTGCTCTCTCTCCTACTGCGCAGATCACTCCCTTCTCCATCCTCCTCCTCTATTCTTTCTTTGACGTTTTCGCTGACGTTTCCCGTCCCCCTCCTACCTTGGGCCCTGTTTGTGTCAGCTTATCGACGTTGCGTGGGACAAGGCACGTTGCGTCTCATCCCCTCCCCCCCCGCAAAGACCTAATGCGCATACTACCCTGATATACATCCCCCGCAAATACATCATGTGCATACCCCCCCCCCCCCCCCCCCCGCATCCCCCCCCCGCAAATACCTCATGTGCATACAACCCTGGTATACATTAAGGTGGTTGGAGTGATTTTTGGCTATGTACAGATTTTTGTGAAAATTTGCACACGTGTTCTCAATACTGATACTAGTAGATAAAAGTTTTAAAAAAATGCATCACATCTATTTGGTATTTTGGCAGTTAAATACTTTTTGAACACGTAGCCTAATGGCCAATGACATGTTTCATAATAATTCGATTACACATTCACGGATTTTCTTCTAAACGAGAAATGATACATAGCATACTATTTTAATGGTTTCTAAAAAGTATGAAGCTGATCCAATATACTAAAAAAAACACATTTCCATAAAATGTCTCAATTTCGAATAGGTACTGCGCCGAAAACTCTGCATGCTTTAATTAAGGAATACTCAATGTTGGCAAAATGAAACGGAGGAGATATAACACCGCTTTAAACTGTGGTTTGAACTTAGGTCTGACGTATATCAAACTCATCCAACATAAGCCGGAGTAAGGCCTAAACTGTGATGACCGACATTTTTGGCGGAACTGGCTTCAAGAATGATAGTATCAAGGCGGAATGTCGCCTCCATTTTTTTCCTTCTTTAAGTACTCAGGGCATGATCGTGTCCAATCGGCCATTTTGAATGGGTCAGTTGTGCCGTTAATGCGGTAAAAACAGTTTTCAGTACCGGAATCGTCTGGGTATCGTAATTGTTCATCTAGAAAAATGCAAAATGGAAATAATTTCCAAAAAAGCCCTTTATTATTCATGGAATCTATTGACAAATCTCATGCGGTAACCATGTTAGGTGGGTCATTTTTCGTAAAAAAACAACAAGCTTCACTTTCGCGCGTCAACACGCTACTCTCCTCTTTAACCCACGACCCTTTCATCTCTGTTCTACCACGTTTTCATCTCTAGGCAGTGGACTTAATCCTCTCCCTTCTTCCAGCCTGATTTTTTGTCTGACACCTCTTTTTTCCTCTTCGCTCTTTCCCCATATCGTTGGTCGATTATCCTTGCTACTGTTCTTGGTATGCTACCGGTGATTTATATTTTTTGTATCGGAGAATATACCGTCTCAGGCCAATTCAACGCGAGTGCGAGGGCTTATTTTTTGCTCCTTCCACCTTACGACGTAGCCTTAGTCGTATACGCGATAATTTCCCGTAATGTAACGTTGTCGGTGAGAAATACCATTAGATTTCTCTGCGGTCTGTTGCATGTCCTTGTAAGGTGCGTTTTAACGATGATAACCTTCAAAATGTGCAAGCCAGTGTACGATTTTTTTAGCGCCTCACTTACAGAATGTAAGTGTGGCTTGAAAATGAGGGAATTACGGCGAACGAAATTGTATGTAATTAAACCTTTACTAGTTGAAGAATTACGTTACGACTTACCTGTAGGTTATATTCCACACCTTATTTCTTTCTATTCTCACGCATATCTTTAAAAAATCCTTCTCTATTTAATGCAAGGGTAATATTTTACCTCCACGCCATGTCTTTCGAGCGGAAAAAAAGCAATTAAATGAAAGAGATATGCTATAGGTGCAAGAATGCCTTTTTATAACGCACCATTAATACAGTGTTAAACAGATCGAGAAAATAATCCATCGAAACGCATCTCACTTTTCTTGTCCCTCTTCTCCTAGTACCAATACCTTATTTCATCCCGTCTACTGCCTGGTTTCCTAACTAACCCATTTAGTGGTAGCGATACATTATGGCAGTCGCCTGCGGGAAGCATGTAGTTTAGGAGGGGAAGGGTCATGTGGAAGGGGTTGGCGAGTGAAGGGGAGAGTACAGCACATGGTTGGCAACGCTGCCAACTTAATTGCAATTATCCTTAGAGAATGGGAGTGTCAGGAGGGCGATTCACGACAACGCTTATGAAGCAAACAAAGCTGAATCAACCATATCGATATTGTTCGCAACCCATCGGAGAAGCCCATCTAAACAGTTGGAGTAATAGCCATTGAGAGCAATAAAAATTATGTAAATAACAAATGAAGATATTCATGCCTGCCGCAAATACGGCGATGAAATAAGGGAGAAATGTTTTCCTGGGGCAATTTCTCCCTTATGTGAATACCAGATTGAGTATTTTGAAGTTGGAAATGCAGGTTTGCGACCTTGGGAACCCTGGAAGTCAAAAGCGGAGTTTGCCATACTCCCCCTTGAGGAACCAGTTCGTAGGGAATGGACTCTTCCACTGACGAGGGCCTTCTGCGCAACTGCCGCAATGTTTCGCTACCACTATATCACCTAGAAAGTGACAGTACTATGGCGTTCTTGTTCCAATAAGTACGCTCGTGGGGTTGGTGGTCAGTTTTAGCTTGCTTTCCCTTGCGTTAACGGATGCGTGGGGTTTATCGCTAATGCAACACAGTGGCATTTTTACGAGTCTCAGCCCTCCCTCTCGGTCCTCTCTTATGTCTTTTCCCTCTTGCTCATCGTCTTTCTCATCTTCCCCTCTTCATTCGCCCGACTCGACCGCTCCTTCTTGTACCACCCCTGCCCCCCGTGTAGTATCTTCTCCCTCAAGCGACAGAATCAACCACCCCTAATCATTTCCCCCTTCCTCTCTCAGTCCTCCCCACCCGGGAGAATTCGTCCCTCACAGGCGATCAAGCCCCCTTTACTCGGCGAGCGGTCGTGGGGTCAACTTCGGACTCGTTGCGGGCGACGAGGGATCGACCAGAGCGACGATTAGTATCCCTCTACTTTTTATTAATATCATTTCGAGAGTCCGAGATTGGTCAGGTTAGTTGGCGGCGTCGGTTTTAATGCGCTCTGATGCCGTTGATTGTCGCCCGACTCGGTGACGTGACTTCGCGTGTATTATAGTGATGCGGGTGGAAGTGTTACGGACTGGGTTTAAATGAACGTGCGTAAAACTTGGATGATGGATGGATTATTCTGTTCAGTTGCTATCTTTTACCGTGAATGTTATGGTATCAGTTTTTAGTTCCCTTGGGGGGTTATTTTGTATCCGAAATGTTTCAAAATTACCTCCTTGCACGGTATGACGCATGATCCCCGTAATTTTATCTGCATACTTTTGAACTTATTTTTGTTAATTTTATTTTTATACTTTTACTAAATCTTTTACTAAATTACTGAGTGGTTGGTCGAAAAAATAGAAAATGGGGATTTTTACGGCATTGGAGACAGAAAGAAGTTTGTTGACGGGACTTCTCCCCGAAATATTAATTTTAACATCGATAAAGTGAAACTTATTGGACCATATTTATGTACTGTAATAAGTCGCCTACGGAGATTTGAAGAACTCCGGGTAAATTTATATGAAGAATAAATGTAATTAAACATGCGGTTGTTAGGGAGAGTTGTTGAGTAGTGTTGAACGTAAATAAAGACGAGATTGAGTGGTTCGTTTTGTCGCCAAGTTGTGTGTTATTTCAGGAACCCCTAGTTCGTATCAGTCTTATAAGTCGACCGACGTTATAAGGTACCTAATTCCAAAACATTTTTAATACTGATTTTTTAGTACCGTACAACTTCATTACTAACCCGTGCCCTACTCTTATTCATTCATAATTTCGTTATAATTTCTTCCTTCTATCACAATACCTGAAATAAATAAAATTTTTCTCCCTCTTCTTTGCATAGGTACCGAAAGTTCTTCCCTCTATCATGGCATCAGTATCCCATTCCCTTCTTACTTTATCATATTTCCACGTTTCCTTCCCCTTTCAAATTAATCTAGCGACTTTATTTCTTCCTTCAAAATGTATTACATTTCCCAGTTCGTCTTCTTATGCTCTTTTGTTTTTAAAAATATTCTTAGTCAAATAGATAGAAATGGATGTTCAACCCTTGTAGGTATATTTGAAGTTTCATGGATAAGAGCGGTTTCTTGTATTTAAAGGTGCGAATGGTTTTTTTTCGAAGGTGCAAATAGTTCGTCGCAACTTTTTCGCACGTTTGCCTTGACTGGGTCCTCGTATTGTTTCTGAGATCATAAGGAAGTGTGTTTATGCTGGGCGAATTCGTTCACGGACATCGCATTCGTCCTTAAAGGCTCTGCTGTTCGACCCTAATAACCCTCCCTCCCCCCTCCCTTCCAACCCCCCGCGAAGGTATTTCCTCCATTGCCGACCCGAGACATCGCCCACGAAGTCCATTGCGATTTTTTTGGTGTCCATTCTTCGATCTTATTATATCGGGTGAAAGTCGTACCCACGTTTCCTGAGCTGCGCTGGTCGCGTTTAATTTTTTTGCCCGTAGCCTTGAATGTGACGCAAGTTCGACCCAGTTGTCGAATTTGGCGAAGCTTTTTCCGCTTCCCGTGACTCGATTCTTAGATCATAAATAAATTCATAAATCTATCCTGCGCAATGCCACTATTTTGATCTCCAAAACGCGAACGTCCATTGATACG
This sequence comes from Pyrrhosoma nymphula, assembly GCA_963573305.1. Lineage (NCBI taxonomy): Eukaryota > Metazoa > Arthropoda > Insecta > Odonata > Coenagrionidae > Pyrrhosoma > Pyrrhosoma nymphula. The sequence continues at coordinate 77,718,180 of OY754328.1, read as the reverse complement.
AACTGTTCGCTCCCACAGTTCCAGCGATTGACTCTATTTATGCGGGAACAGTGGTTTTAAATAACAGGCGTTCTTTAAAACGTAAAAACGTTCATCGCATTTTGTCTGCCCTTAGAGCCCGAAAAGCCTGTCTAATTATCATTATTTCTAACTGAAATGATTTGTCTCTCCGGGGTTTTTTATGCAACTGAGTACGGATATTCGAAAGAAGAAAAAAATGCTCCATCCTCGTATGCAAACCTCGTCAATACGTGGCAGTGCAGCGAGAAACCGCTTATCTTCTCTGCCTATTAGCAAATATATGATATGCAGCGAAGCAAAGTTTTATAATAGCTTCATTAACAGATGTTTTAAGAATAAACTTGGTTATATTCAACACAATATGTATTGCACCTAACCGGTTTCGACCTTTTCAGATCATTATCAAGAGTTCGAAAAGGTCGAAACCGGTTGGGCGTAATAACTATTGTGTGGAATATAACCATGTTTATTCTTAAAACACCATGTCTTTATTCCACAAAGTAAACTCGCCGACCATTGATTTAATTTATTAACAGAGTTCCTATACCCTGAGAGTGATTTTATTCGGAAATTCAATGAAGCAAAGAGGCTCCAAAATGCCAAAATCTACGAATCTTACCGTGTCCGACGTCACAGCAGTTGACTTGCTCTGGCTCCTTTAGTGATGCATTTGCACGGGTAGCGCCCTCTATCTTATGCATGCTCGAAGAATTGGTTGTTTGAATAAAAGTCCGGGCGATTTGCGATGTTGAAGATCGATTAGCTGGAAGTGTTTCGCCGTGGGACTATTCCTGCGTGTGAAACATAGCATCTCTCGTTCTAACTAGTTACTAAAAATAAAAATAAGAGAACTTAGTAATTTTCCACACTATTTTATTGATCACTCGACAGCCTTCAAAGAGCTGAGCTCTTGAAAATGACGTGATCAGTACGTTGAAACCGGTTGAGTGATCAATAAAATAGTGTGGAAAATTACTAAGTTCTCTTTATTTTTATTAAGATGAACTTCCGCAGAGTTAACTTGTCTACCATTGATCTAACTAGTTACGTTTGAGGAGGGCGATTCTCGGATATAATGTGTAATATAAACGAATTTTCTTTCATTGCTATTTCGAGAAAAATATAATCGTCTTGCCGATTTTACTCTAAATTGGTATTCCGATTCCGTCATTACGGTGGTTGACGTCTATGCTGGTCGTTCTAAATATAGCGGGTTCGAATCTTGCCTTGGGTGAGAGTGTTATTTTAAGTTGTGTGATTTGACCTTAGTAGTTGAGCACCTTAACCCAGTTTCTGCTCCTTTTCGGCTTTGACCCTCTGTTTTGGTGCAAGTGGCAAGCATATCGAGTGAGCATTCTCTTTTCGCGGTCATCATATCTGCTGTCCCTCAGTATATTTTTGCATTTTTTTCTTACGATCTTATAAATGAAGAATAAATGGCTTCTAGCAGCATCTTCTGCTGTCAAATTATAAACCGTATGTTTCATGTATTTGTTTACTTAACTCACATAGCCGCGTGAGGAAGTATTTGATAAGTGCTTGTTAGTTAGTAGAAATTTCGAGGTATTCAGTCCGTCATGAGACAATTGTTAGTTAACTTAATTATTAGCTTTACGCAAGTTGAACGAACCTATGTGGTGTTATCCGAAAGAGACTTCATTACGACTGAATGTTCGTAGTTTCCAATTTTTTTGTAACAGTAGGAGTTAGCTAAATTTATTAATCGAGAATCATGTGGTATGCGTTGAATATGTTCCTAATCACGTGTTACAATTTTCAATTTGATCCAATATTTGTATGGCATGAAAGTGAATGTGAATTACGGTATCTATCGTGTCATTGAGTCGTAGTGATTTTTCCAACCGTGATAGACAGCCAATTGAACTGTATGCGCAAAGACTACGAGTTGTGTGTTGTTAGCCTGAGGATTAAAGTCATAGCCTATGCGGTACGATGTTACCTTCGCTTCTCTATAATTTTCCCTCCTCGTTTCAATTCTTCGTCACGTGGAGTTATATATATATTTATACATATATATTTTCAGATCTCGTTCTTCCATCGTCACTCCGGAGCGTGGGCGAGGTTAACTGGAACGTGATCCATCTATCTCTTTCTTCGCTGTTTTCTTTTCCGTTCAAAGGGTCGGGTACTCTCTTTTCCTCCCCCTTATCGCGTCGCCGCTGCTACTTCTCCTCCGTCCACTTGGCGTCTCTCTCTCCCTCCCGAGGCAAAGAATCCCTTCTTCTCCGGAGGAGAGGCGCGTCTCAAAAAACGGTCGCAAATGGGCTTTGATCAGACATCTGACCCCTCTTATACTCTTTTTTTTCTCCTCCCGGACAACCCCCGGTCACTTAACTCCTCCAACGGGAGTAAAAGTTCGCATGTTTTATTTATTTTTTTTTATTTTTGGGGAGGAGAGGGATATAACTCCTAAGGGCCATCGCGAGAATGATCCAAAATATGGTGGGTATTGCGTCACCTCATGCATTCGGCGTCGAAATACGTCCAGAGGGAAATTGTTTTCGTCATTATTTTTTCCACTTTTCGCGAGGTATGAGGTCTCCTTCAATTGGTAATGCCATTTCGCTTGAAGGGCATGCTGTATTGATTTGGTACTGCGACCGTACGAATGTGCAACAGTTTGTCCCTCACCGGACTCGGTTGCCCAACCTATCTGTTTTCGTGCTGCACTGACTCTTTTATGTGCATTCATTCGTTATATCTTTCGTAAGTGTGGACAATCTTGTTTTTTTTAACAAGTGGATGGTTTCTTTTAAACTTTTCGCCCTCTAAATATACGTTTGGTATTATAGAATTGGGTATTCGTATTTCATGTAAGCTACCAAACGTTTAGTTGTATATTATCGCCTTAACGCATTTTATTCGTATAAGCAGAAATAAAATTTAAATCCTTAAATTTCATTTCTAATCCCTGGACAGGTGCAAAATTATATTTTTCTTAGGATTCTACATGGCTGTTGTTGGAGCTGCAAGTTTCGCCGGTCTACCCCATGTAGGTATTCTTGGTCGTATGGAAGCAAGTTAAGCTTTGAGTTGTCTCGGCACGACTCTGGAAGTTCTCCCACTGGAAGACTCCCACTCGTCCGTGTTCTGTTGCCGCCGTCAGTATGTCAAGTGCGAAATGACAAGCTGTCGAATCACATTAAACTAAATTCTTTCCGAATTATTTGAAAGTTCAATCCTTACCGTCGGTAGTTTGGAGATTAAATGGTGTAATTCCGAACAAATTTCTTGGCTGTTATAATGTATCGTAAATCCCGTAGAATATTATATAACCTCCATGTGCTGGGAAACCTCGTTTGAAGTTTTTCTTTCGAAGGGTATGTGACATCTGAGGGCAATTTATGCTTAAATTGAGTAATTAAGGAGGGGAGGGTTAGACAGGGTTTCCTGTTATCGTCACTGCAATTTTATATTTTATCCCTGAAATGAAAAAAAGGGATTTAAAAAAGTAGATGTTGGTATGAAAGCCGGGGGAGAGCTGATTAATTCTGTTTGATATACTGATGACCAAGAATTTCGCTATTCAATATAAAGTTTATTTTTAGCTAGTTTGCACGTGTGTTCGTTTGCACGCAGTGAGAGAAAAAAATGTTTACCTTCTGGAAGTGGGTTCCTACGGTCACACAAGTAAATAACGAAAAAAACGCGGGTACACATCAAAAGAAATTGTTTTCTTCTCCTTCCTAACGATATAAGTGGTGGTTGCTTGTGGAGGGTGATGTTAAATATATCCGGTTTGAGTGGAATTCTTGCTCTTTCTGGGATCGCGGAAAGTGGAGAATAGATCGGTGTTCCTCCTTTGAGGGGGGGGGGGAGGAGGGGGGATTGGGATAATTGAAGGTTGGTCAGTAGCTGAGGCCTGCGTGCCCCCCCTTCTCTCTCTCTATCTTCCTTTGCGGTGGCGAGTTCGCAGAACGAAGTGTTGTGCGATCGTGGAGTGAGTGAGGTTGGGAATCGCGTGCGGGCGAAGTGCCATTGGCCGACCCTCCTCGGGCAGCCAATGGCGGGGCGAGGGTGTGCGTCCGGCAGCCAATTGCCGCGCTCCTTTGCTCCGCCGACTCCTTCCTATTCCCCCTTTACCCCCTCCCCTTTTCGCCACTTTTTTTACCGTTCGCAAAGTTTCTACATCCCCCCCTCCCAACTCTTTTCTGACCCTCCCGCCGGCGACGCCTCTGGCGGAGCGGATCGGCGAAAAAAGGGGTGGGAAGTGGAAATTTACCGAGATCCCTTTGATCAATTCTTTGACCGGGGCTCAATTTGAGAGAGCGCGCTCGTTGTACGACCTCCCAATGATGGTCCAAGTCTATCGGCCGTGCCATCGACCCTTAAAGGGGAATCATTTCCTCCCTTCATCTTTCTCTCGCCTCCTCCTCCTCCTCTCCCACCACCTTTCCATCTTCCCCCTCCTCGCCTTTTTTCCTTTATCTCGGTAGCTTGGATTCGAAAGCCTTTCTGATGTTCCACGTGCCTAGGTTCTATCCCGCTCGCGTGGAGTCGACCGTGTGCTTTCATTTAAGGGGTTTAAACCGTGACTGTGTGAGTTAACACAAACAATGGATATTATCCTTTTCGTTATTGTATTGTTTGAAAAATATTGCGTCCAGTGATGATACGTGTCGTAGTTATGAGAAAACAAGATTAAGATATATTTGGTGAATATATTGTTAATGAGTCGAATATAGTTCAAAAGCTTTCTCTTATGGCTAAATTTTCCTATCATTGAAAGTAGTATTTTAAACAAAAAAAGGAAGTGGTGGAATTCAGTTTTAGTTTTGACTACTACAGTGGTGGTGAAACCGAATTAAGTTAAGAATTTCAAGTTGCCATTATTTCTTCTTTCTTTGGAGACGATTGGCCCTATCTTGTACCTACAGATCGATTCGTATTATATTGTTCGGTTTTTATACCGACTCTGCCCTCCTTTTCCCCGTCTGGCCTCTTCGCGATTGACCCCCAAAATTGGAATTGCGATTTTTAACCAGAAGGTCTTCTATACCGGGTTAAGGCGAAACCCACGTGGCACCGAGCCAGGAGGCTTGCAAAATTCGAACTTTCACGCGGTAGGTTGTGGGGAATTCCCTTCCTTGTACCGCCCACGGTTCGCCAGGAAGTTCTGATGGTCAGAAAATGTCTTATCGCGACACGCCCGACCGGTTTTAATGTTAGCATAAGCTTCATTATCTGGAATTCATTAATGTGCGGTTAGATCAGATGTTTGTTTGCCCCTGATGATGATATTAACGTATGTTTGTAACGTGTATGTTGTTATCGTGATAGTCTTGTTGTTGCAATAAAAACTATTAATTATTGTTATTCTTAAAGATTCTATTGAAGAACATCGTTGTTATTCATTCAGTGCTAAATTTGGTCGTCTGCAGCCCTCCATTATACCCTGTCCCCAGATAACTACATCTCTTTTAAATTTATCTGTTAGGCGATAAATGGTGGAAAAGCATCTTCTAATGAATAAATGACTGATTTTGAACTGTAAACTTGATTGAGCAAAATTGTACCACATGTGCTTCATGCAGCCATCATCAGGTACATTAACTGCTACTGAAGATCGTTATTGCACCTGACGAAGGCAGCGTCACTGCCGAAACACATGTATGTAGTACAATTTTGTTCAATAAAGTCGACAGTTAAAAATCAGTCTTATTCATCACAGCTCTTTATGCTTCATATCCCTTTTTAGTTGGCCTTTCTATTGGTATCTCGGCCCTCCTCTGGGGACCTAAACTTCTATTTTCTACGGTGCAAATATCACGAGTTTAGGTCAATTAATATGTATATATATTTTTAAACTTTTATTTTCTCTTCTGATATGTTCCATACAAATACGTCGTGTCTCAAAGTTTGGCCTATCCATCTGGACCTTGTCTTATTGATAGTGCTTCATATAATTTTCTCTTCTCCTACTCTTCTGAACATTTTCTCGTTTTTTGATACTTTGTATTTGATCTTCAATATCCACCTCTATTACCAAGTTTCTAAAGCCTCTAATCTCTTTATTCAAATTTCCCTAGGGTCCATGTCTCTACGCCATGAGTAATGAAAGTTAAAATCCCTAAAACAAGCAGTTTCAAGGAAAAAGAATATTTTTTTTACAGAAAACCCAACCATCTCCATTCAAAACAAGCGACCGGACCCCACTAATGAACTGAAAGTAAAATGGTTTTATTACAGAATACCCAACCAACCCCTAACCAACGTGGATATAGCAGAGAGCGCAGTTTCCATGTCTGCACCGTGAATCGTGCATCTAACCACTCTATCACGCTGCCATGGATTGTGTTGCAAATAGTGTCACTCGTCTAGTTTACCTAATACCGTGCACCATACTTCTTCATTTAGTGAAGAATTCTGCTTGCCGTGATTTCCTCTTACCCCCGACTTCTCCGTCCCCAATTTCCTCTTTTTCTCTGAAAAAGTATCGCAGGACTTTCCTCCCGAACCGGTCACACGGACCGAGACGACCTTCGCGAGGCGGCCGGGAATGCTCTGCCATTTCCCCGCCCCCAGCCCCCAATCCCCGCACGCCCCTCCGCACCCAACCCCCTCACATCCGTTCCGTTTCTCACCCTCTCACTTCCACCTCCACCCTCTCCTTCCCCGAGGCCTCTTACCACGTACCATACGCACTCCTACCCCACCCCAACCGAAAGCCATCCAAGTCCTTATCCGCGTGTTAGTCCACGTTCAGGCTATAAACGCTATACCGTAGAGTAATAAAGAATATATAATCCTTACTCTATGGTTATACCTATGTCGTGCGGGAAATGCAGTGTTGGACGGGGTTGATTTTGCAAAAAATTATCAACATGAGAACAGGTATCTGTGCCTCAAAAATGACGACCGAAAAAAAGTGTTGACTTATCTTTGAACTAGGAAAACATGCTTTAATAATTCCGAAAATATCGCCAAAACTGGTCCTCTTTGAAGGTAGATATCTCAAGAAGTAAACGCCCTGCATGAAATATTTAGGTACTCATATGACTTACACGGTTTAGAAAATATTACAGTGTTTATTTAGTTTCTGTATCATAGAGCAAAAACTCTGTGTGCATCTAAAGCGCAAGTTTACCAAAGTCGTAATTACCTCTTGGCTTAAGAATCTTCCATCTAGCGAGATAGCATGGCAGCTCTAGGTGAAATTTCTTGCTCTAGTGTTGGCTATCTTTCCTATTAATGGTGTTCACAGTTCCTCTCATATTTGAAGGAATTTCTTGATTTTATGTCCTAGCAACTCACGGCCTTACTATGCTACGTTCCATTTTCATGGTGGGCACTGTTTTATTTCTTCTCCTTCAGGTGTAGGTTAACGATGCTTCTTTCTGCCGTGGTAAAATATTTTCTTTCAGGTAATATTTGCATCTGCTGTTTGAATAATACAATCGGAATTTATTCAAAAAAATGTTTAATGTTAAGTCAACAGCTAATAATTTCTGTATTATCTACACGCTATCCTAACGCTACCTTAGGGAACATAATATCATATTTCACATAATGGAAAAGTAACCTTTTTTCTGCGCATTCAATTGGTTGATCCCTCTGTGAACTCCACCTTCTTACTTTTCTGGACTAACCACAGCACACTGTTTCGCTTCTCTCGTTGAAATCTCCGGATGCTCGTTGGAGTAAAACCAATCTTCGGAGAGTTAGTCCTGCCAGTGTAATTTATTACTCTCATTATATTCACTGGTAGCAAGTTATACACTTTTGGACCATTTATGAAAACATCTTTTAAAGAAGGTTTTATTGGGTTTTAATAACGAAACAATATTTATCACGTAAATAATAAGGTGCTCTTCGTATATGAAGATAATGTTTTTCCACTTCTAAATTTAAATAGCCTAGCACTTTATAAATGTATGTGTCTTAATGTTAATAATTTTAATGAGACAAACGGCAGCGAGTGACAGCATTGAAATAATCTGACGGAATTCTTGTTATTATTTTTTGCATAACTATAACTGGTTTTAATTAATTTAATCAAGCTCCACCACAGCACACTAATCCATAATTCAATTTTAATCGTATTAGAGCATAATATAGAGTTTTACAAAAATGAGATGAACACTTATTTAGTATAAAATGGAATATTGAAAAACGGTGTCTGAAACATTTAACATATGTTTATCTCATTTTATCTGTTGGTTTATGGTGACTCCAAGATACATTATTTCACTAACTTGTTTAATTTATGGTCAGTTACAACATGATTTGGAGCTATCTAGTTGGTGATACACTAAGTTTCAATCTAAAGTGATTAGCTTACAATGTTCATACCACAATAATTTCGTTTTTTCTCTCAGTTGAAGATCATAACATTTAAACCAATATCTTAAAAACTTCAAGTCTTTGTTTATGCTATTTTCTATTACGTCCCAGTTTTTTCATCCATAATTTAAGGCAGTATCATTTGCAAAAGCAGCGCATAATTACATTATTCGTTTGTATGTACTAGAAATAAAATTAGACTTAGCAGGGAACCTTGTGACACGCCTGTGTTGATGCATTTGTAATTATGTTATTCTTACAAACTCTTACACATTGTTGACGTATAGACATATAGCTTTTAAACCAACTCAACGTATTACATTACGTATGCCTTCATGTTCCAGATTCTGTAATAATATTATATGGTCCAGCGTATCAAAGGCCTTCTTAATATCAATAAATTAGAAGAAATTCATATCTGCCGAAAATACGGCGATGAAAAACATAGGAATTTTCGCAAGAAAAAAATCGGCCTTGATCGGGAAATGAACCTCGGATCCTTGGCTTGCCGCCGGTCCAATGCGCTGACAATCACGTTACCAAGGATTCCTTTAACCCGTGGCAATTATGGATCAGAACGAAATCCGATTTGGTTTTTACCAAAACATTTGTTTATCAAAAAACTTTAAAATTCAACAAACGAAACAACACAATAACACTACAGCAAAAAAACAAGCTTTTCTAGTATAATACGGCCCTATCGGTAAGTGTATACTTAAGCGTAATGGTCCGAAGCTTGTTGTCATTGAAAAAAAACTTAGAATTACAAGCATATATTAGCTTGCATGATTCGCCTCCAGACAGTTCTCTCGTTTATTTTTTTCGGTTGTGTGCTTAGCGTTTTTGCGGTAATATGGCATTTCACGAGCACTGGTGATTTTTGGGTGGAGACACAATTGCATTTGCTGTGCAAAATGTACCCTATACGACGGGTACTTAGGGGACATATTCCGTGAGGATCCTTTGTTTTTTTGTCTTTCTCTCTCGAGTCACTCCTGAAGAACTCGACCGATTCGCTACTCGCGTCCTTCTTTTCTTTCCTCGAGCCATTCTGAATTCTCACGTATTCTTGAATGTCTTTTCCCCGAGGGAGAATTCGGATCTGTTGTCGACGGACGGACGTGAATGGGCCACGTTATTAAGAGAGCGTGAAATTATAGCGAGAGATGAGTGGCGGGGAAGCGGAATTCGCTCACAAAGAATGAGGTCGGGTTGGATACCAAGTATTTGTTTTCTTTTTGGTGAAAACCGTTTCCCCAAAACGGAAGGATAATTCGTCGTCAGACATCCTGGACGAAACCTGGTGCACGACTGCGAATTCATTTTATTTAGGTATTGAAAAACAAATGAACGCTATATTACCTTTATGACTTAACTTTTAATAATTGGATCTATTTGAGAGCGTTCATGAATAAATAAATCACCGCGGACTTCCAAGTTATTTGTTCGCCTTCAATGAATGTATTACAAATGCTAGACGCTTTGATTAATGGGACTGAACGGAATTAAGATTAACGGAGAAGAAATAAACATACTTCCCTTCGCAGACGATATCGCAGTGATAGCAAGAAATCGTGTTGATCTTCAAAGATCACTGAACGAAATGGACCAAGTTGTTTAAGAATATAACGTGAAAATAAATGAGAAGAAGACCAAAGTTTAGCATGCGGAAGTTAGAAGCTGAATGCTGAAGTCACGTTAAGAGGAGAGAAATTAGGGTAAGTGGATTCCTTCACCTGCCTCGGAAGTATCATCACGTGGGGCGGAAGAAGTCCAACGGACATCAAGCGCAGAATAGCCCAAGCTGAGAGAGCGTTCATGATGAAAAGGCAACTACTGTGTTGAAAGACGATAGGACTACGAACAAGGGAACAGTACGTAAAACATTTGTGTGGAGCGTGGCACTCTTATGGCCCGGAAGCATGGACCATTGGAGGAGCAGACTAAATAAAGTAGTAGTAGTAATTTTGTTTAACGTGCTTCGACGGCTAAGATCATTTCGCAGACCAGAAAAGGTTAGAATCATTCGAAACCTGGTGTTGGAGGAGGATGCTGAAGATCAAATGGACAGGTAAATTAAAAAACATGTTTACAGTAGAGTAGGGGAGGAAATGACTATTTGGAACACTATACTGGGAAGAAGAACCCGATGGAATTGGCTCACCCTGAGGCACAATGTGTTTGTGAAGAATATAAGTGAAGGAAAAAAAAGGAAAAAAGTCTAAGAGGGAAAAAGTCTAAGGGATAAAAACATAGACCAAATAAAGAGGAAAGTACATAAGGAGGACTGCTAGGGAGTAAGGGAACTAGCATTAGATAGGGAAGGATGGAGGGCAGCAGTCAACCAATCGTAGGGTTGAACGACCAATGATGTTGATGCGACATCTGTATCGTCTGTGTTGTGCGGAAAATCCATCGTTTGGTGAATGGCGACGCAATATTTTGGTTTCCTCTCTTTACGTTTTCTTCTCATTATGCTTGTGGACATGAAGGACAAAAGCTCTGTTAAAAATGTCTACAAAATAACTATCTAGTTAATTTCGCGCTAGTTTTAATGTGAACAAAGTCTGCACTATTTTTTCTGTAACTTAACTCGAGTTTCTCGCCATGCTCTTCAACGTCGCCAATGCTGGCTATAAAAACTCAAGCTAAGCATACGATAAACGTTAGTTTGGAGTTATTTTTTCCTTATCGTGCGTGCTTCTGATTGTTGACAGTGTGCCCTTAGACAAGTAGCGCAATGGATGAGGGATTGCGGTGATGTGCAGCTGAACGTGATCCTTGGCCCTTAAACGGTAATTATGGCTGCCATTCTTGCGACTGTACTGCTTTCTCACTAGTTAACAATTTCAGAATCACGCCTTTAAATTCATACTGGGAAATTATGTTCTTTCAACACACAATTTCTGCTTATTTTGCAATTAAGTCGCCATATTGTGAAATTGCTCATGTTTTCTCTTTGCTGCTCATTTTCGCGGTGATTAGCTTGTCTTGAGATATTTTGCGGCGTGGAAAGTAATCATCGCAATGCAAGATTGAACGCCTACCACATTTAATGCATCGCCAACAACTTAGTATTTTAAAATTACGCCAATTAGACTTAAGTGTTATGTCCTTCTAAATTGATTATGGTGAAAATTTAGTTTGAAATACTCGGGTGGTAGCTGGTTTTAAAAATACCTGCCTTGTGCATTTAATCTCTCTGCGAAATTTCTGTCGACGTACATGCTACGGTTTGTGTAAGGAGTGGGCGAGAGATTGTAATTTAATTACTTCGTTTGGTGCTGTTTATGTGTTCATTGACGTGCGCTTTTAAGGCTTGAAGGCCGTTTTCTTTTACTTCCTTATCGTAATAAATTTGGTGACTTTTATTTTCTTAAGTGCACTTATCATACACTGGGATCATACACTTATCATACACTTCTTACCATTGGGATAATCTTTAATATTAGGATATTGACCATTGTTATACTCGTAATCAATAAAAATTGTTTTAATTATTGTATTTTTTACTAAAAGAGAAGTATTAGGCGCGTTGTGGTGGAATTTCAACATAATGAAGATAAAAATAGCAATTTTTCGTTGGATAACCTACTTATCCTGTGGAAAATTGTAATTTTGTCTTCATTATTTTTTTCTCTCTCAAGAAAGAATTGAATTAAAAGTGAAATGTTTATCGCAGAACTTTATCATTAAATGAAGTTAGTATTGTGATATTAGAGTATGATAAATGTTTGGGGTGTATAGCTTTTATTTTAACAATGCGCGTCATATACTCCTGCGTCGGTCAATATTATACTAATATAATGAAGCGTAATTATTTATTAGACTACACTCTGAGTTGTTTTTCCTTTATAATGTTACCTTTTTATACAAGCAGCGAAATAATTAAAGCTTTGAAATTGTATTCATTACCAAACAGATAAAAATTATTGCAAATCCCTGAAGATGCATGCCAGTGAATTAACACACTTTTTAAAATTCATTTGGCGAAAATTATGGCAAAGTAATTCGCTGATGACTCGAACACAAATATGGATATTTGCCTTCATAATGTTTCCTCCTTACTTTTTAGTAAATGTTCATCACATCTTACTTTAAGTTCATCATCACATCTTATGAAAGTTTTTCTGAATTATGGCGTGCTGCTACGCAGTATAAAAACGTTTTCCAGAGTGATACCCCTTAAGTGCATGGACTTTCAAGTGTGGTTCCATGGATGAAAGAAGTGTGGGAATAAAGATTAAGTTGGCTTACATGGATCAGGAAAACTTTTTGTTTCCTAAAAATATAAGTGAAGGAAAAATTACGAAACATTTAGTCACGCGATCAGGTTACCTCCTAAAATCGCGAGTGTTGGCTCGTTTCGTCAGCCGACGGGTGAAAACAACTCTGGGGGTCGGACCTTTGAATTATCCGCGCGTATCGTTATTCGTATGTTTACCTTCTCCCTCCTCCTCATCCGTCTTATCTTGTTCGCCAACCACCTCGCCAAAATCATTTCGTAGGCGTTGATGAGTTATGTTGGTAGTCCCTCAAAATACTAAGCTCCAGTTTTATTAACTTTAAGTATGTTATTGGATTGAAAACCGACGTTGATACATTTTCCCATCTGTAACGCTCATGTCAGTTAACCTACAGTTTGCTGTACCCGAACTGCCAGTTAACTTCGAGTCAACGAAAGGGCTACTTCATCTTGCGGTTAGCTTCAAGCAAACATCATAAAACCGGCACTAAGATGGCTAGCGGAATTCACACTCCTAAAAAAGGCGCAATCATTCGGAATTTAACCCAGGTAGGTATCATTATTTAGCTTCCTATTAGTCACAGCCGAATGTTATGTTTATAGTTATCGAATTCGTTCAAAAAATGTATTGAAAAATGTAGGCTTTTTGCCACGATGTAATTAAAAACATTTTATTAACCATGTTTGACGTCTTTACTAAATATTAACACAAAACCAACAATCGTGGGTGGTATTATCGTCATTCTTTTGTTGTTTGGCCCACATCAACAATACTCTCGATCTATTTTGAAGTGCGCTGCGTAGTGCGCAGGGTCTGAAACGAATGGAAAGCACTGTTGTGTTGCGAAGTGAACAGCGAACTGGAGCGGATAGAAAGTTTCCAATGTAAAGGCAAGATAATTACGTATTTAGAACACTTTTTCCATTCATATTAGCACAATAAATGGCTGGTTTCCTAACACCCTCTGCCGCACGTTCATGTTGCGCGGCTCTTGGGTTACAGCGTAAGATGTAAATGTAGGTTATTCGGATGAGACCATTCCTCGCCCCCTCCCATTTCCCCCTTCCTCTTTCGCCTGTTTGCCTGCCAGGCACTCCTGACGCGAGGGTTGCATCTTTTCAGGATAAGGGTTCGAAGACCCCGCGCCAAAAATCGTTCGCAACCGTTTCCTCTCTCACCTTCCCGGACGGTGAAAGTCTCGTCTCATGGTTTTGCAGTTCCGCGTTGTGTAGTTCGCGGGGAAGTCTCGAGGGGGATCGCTGTCGGCGACCGCTGTCCTTACCTTCTGCAGCGAATCGCTCGTGCAATCGAATGCGTCGCTGAAGCTTATTCCCGGGGCTATTTTCAACTGGCCGTGACCGTCGAAAAATAACGGGATTCGCCAATTGCGACTTTCTAAAAATGAGAACGCCTCAGGGGTTAAGACTTATTTTTCTTTTTCTCTACAAACACCGACATTATTGAAATTCACGCGTCGCTGTTCAAAACGAGTCAAACAGCGCGTTTATTCAGAGTAATAGGACATTAGGCTGGTTCACGTTGAATGTAAGAACGTTTTGTAAGGTCATAACATAAAGTTAGGAAATCTCGATCGTTCACAATACCTTATTTCAAATGAAATTTATTCTATAGGAAAAATCGTTTTGTTTTTTTTTTAACTAATGAAATTTCCTGCTCTATCACGTATGCATGTGAACATCCTGAGCATCCCTTTGTCACCGGAGCACATGCAACAATAATTTGTGATTGGTCTACTCGAAGCCTCGCGCTTCGTTATGATTGGACAACTTTACGACATAACAGGATACATGAATATGAACCACTTTTTACGCTATGTTGTCATCACAGCGCATGTGACCGCCTCCACTACAATTCAGGCACACTTCTCTAAATTTCTTGTGTTTTATTCATTCGTTATGTTCTTACATTTTGTGTGAACCGGCATACACTCTCCAGCCAGGTTTCTTGACATTTTTAGATTCTCGTCGCATTATATTACTCAATCAAAACTTCAAATGGCCTACCTTATCCGGAAACTTGCATGAAAATTGTGGTAAACACTCCGACAGATTTCGTTCTTCAATTTTTCTCCCGTCTCCTTGAAAATTCTTTTTGAGTTTTTGGAGTCTTGATCACTAAGTTGGATTTTATTCTGTGTTTTATTTTGCCGCGAGTTAAAGTTTTTAACATTCCTCGCGGGGCTCAGTTTCTTAGTGGCTCTGTAGCCGAAGATTTCTCTTGATTGTATCGAACGTATCCACGATCCAAATGCGGGAGTGACGTTCGGAATATTAATGGATGCTGCGAGTGATCAGCAATTGCTGAGATTGAGCGTATCGTATGCGGCCTTTGATGGTTATCTATTGTGTTGCACGGTAACCGGTTTGCTTTCAGTTCTTTCGCTTTCGAATACCTACTTGAGGAGACATTAATTCTTGGCTCTAGATTGCTAACGAATGTCACCCGATGACTCGACTAATCTTTGGAGAAAGATGCAGGTCGACTGTCGTGTTCTTTTTAGAGACGCGAGACGTAACTCGAAAATTACGGCTCGTGTCTAGAGGAGGAGGGCTCGAAAATGGTCTTGACATTGGGGGGCTTGCAGTGTGAATAATTTGTTCTCAAAAGATCTATCCTTCGAGCTGATTAATGGCATTAGCGATGAGACAGTTTGTTTTTTTTCACTGCCTTGTTTCCTTCGCGTTCTTCAGATAATGACTTCTGGAGCGCCGGTTGTTAGCGAGGAGGTAGCCGTGCTCACGATCCGAGATGTTGCCTCGCCCGCGTCGCTTTGTGTTTTCCATGGATGAGAGGAAGTGTTGTGTTGGTCGCGTAGCAAGTCGTATGCGCTTGTGGCAAGGTGTCCCTCCACATTGAATCGATGAAATTAAAAAGTCATTAAAGGCTTTTGTGATGGCTTAAATAATGGATTCTCATCCCGCGGGTTCGATTTCTGGTCGTAATTTCCCGTGACCCTTATCAATATTAAGGCTCCGCCATTCCATTGGGATCCAGGGGCGCAATCACTGTTCTCTATAACGCGTGCGCTCGCGTTACCGATATTTTTCAATTGCGCTCGCAAGAGCGAAAACCTGATTTTCACGTATTTCTTCAAATGTTGTCCGTTGCTGTAAATCACTAATTTTAATCGATGGAGTGCATTCTTAGGACATTAGCTGTAAATATATCCCTTTTAATGTGGTTCGCCTTTTGGATATCGATAACGGAATCGAGAAAGAAGGAACCGTGATCCCGTTCTTGATCAATATTAGGATGCGAATAATTCTAGAGAAACAGAAGTACATTTTCTGAAGCTTTTTGATATTCACCGACAATGGTAAATTTAATGTGGTAATGTAACCTTGCAACGTGGGTGTTAAATATTTCCGCGAAGTGACGCCTTTAACTCTCTTTGTGTCTACTTGGGCGCTGTGTGCAGATCTCTTTGTGCAATAGTCTGCCTGTCATATGGGACGTAAATACGTGGACCCCTTGGCACCTTATCTTTAAAACTGGAAAATATCGATCGCCAACTGTCTATCCTCCATTCCTCAGCTCCCCGAATTCACCCACCCTCCCATTCTCAATGGCGGAAATGACCTCAGCTTTCTTACCCAATAACAAAAGCAACAAGAAAGAGACACTTTTTATCATTTTCCCTTTCTGTTTGTTGCGCTTAGCGATGGTGTTCCCGTTTGAATGGTCGAAATGTACTGGCAATATTGTTTTTATTGCTTCGATTGTTAGAAAGTCACAAAAGTAATTAGTTAAATGTTTTTGATCGGCGCAACTATTTTATCTTTGCAAATTATTTTTCGGGTTTTAATATACTTGATCTCTGGACTCATGAACGGTACACTATTATTTTATATTTAATGCCATTTATTTCCTTTAACGGTTTCAATTTTGACCGCGGTTGAACTATCATCACCCGAAGCCCGTCATCCTCTTGGTATTTCATGGTGACATTTTGAGGGGATGTTAATTAGTCGACTTTCCATAGGCGGCTTTATCATCTTTCGTTTTGATTTTATGATTATGTGCTCTTACCATTTCATTCGTCAGCCTTCGTGTTCGTGTAAATAAGGGAACTCCAATGTAAATAAGGGGGCACTTCCCTTCTAGCTCGGAAATGGACTCTAAAGGAAAATCGATTGGAATCCTTATTTGCGTCGGACATTCAGAGTTTCCAACGTTTGAAGCCGGCCGAGGTGATGTTCGCATATGGTCAGCCCTCAGGGGGTGTATACTGTGCATTTCTTTGAATGCGATAAAGCGAATGAGAAGGACATAGCCTGAGGAGTGTCGTAAACCATGTAGCGACCCTTGGAAGATGCGGAAAAGTCACTCGCGACTGACCGGAAGTAAGGAGGAGCCAATTCTCTTATTGTTTTCTTTTCCCATGCATTCACCGCGGAAAGAATTTTCTCGCTCGAACAGCTACCTCGGGCAACAAACATTCAAGAAGCTGGTGGCTGCCTTGCGCCAACCTTGTGGAGTGTTTTTTTTGTTGACTACAACGTTTACTTACTTGCCCAGCCCCGGGAAACGTCGGGGATGGTTTTTAATTTAATCTTTTCGAATTGGGTCATGGATGTCACCGATGAGAATAAGGATAGATGCCCCATGCGGCTTTGATCATTGTCGTGGCGTGGATCGCGAGGTGATCTGTTTTCTAAGGCTCGATCGATTATTCTCATACCACTGGACTCTGTTAGACGTAGAAGAGAGAGAAGAAAACCTGTACGCTGATATTTTTCTTTTATTTTTTTACCCGTTTCTGGCCTTTTCATTTTTATTGGTCAGGGGAAATTTGTTCGACTCGATAATGGTTTGATTCGCATTTAAGTATCCCCTTTTGAGACGCGTACGGAGTCCAATTAAGTCATTACCTCTGGGCTAATTTTCTCGTCCGGGTTTTTTGAGGATTCGCGAAAGTTCCCCTCGATGTGGCTTGGAAAAAATGTCGTCGTCGTGAAAATGGGGAAAGATTGGAATTAAGAAGACGCCGTTCCTTTAGACGAGAGAAAGAGAGTTTTGGCGTAGTCTTTTCCATTTTTCCCGTCTCTCGTCCTTCTTTTGTTTCGGACTGCGGAAGTTCCCTCTAATACCATCACTTACGCGTGTGGAAGAGAATAATCCGTGAAAACAGCTGGAAATGTCATGTCTCGGGTCTATTCCTAATGAATTGCTTTAGTGCATCCCCGTTTCTCAGTTTGATGTAACTTATGAAAATTTTAGTTTGCAAATATGTACATTGTACATGTATG
This sequence comes from Pyrrhosoma nymphula, assembly GCA_963573305.1. Lineage (NCBI taxonomy): Eukaryota > Metazoa > Arthropoda > Insecta > Odonata > Coenagrionidae > Pyrrhosoma > Pyrrhosoma nymphula. Next base: position 77,700,338 of record OY754328.1, on the reverse strand, counting down.
TCGAATTGTCAAATGTCCTCATACTTCATTTTCCATCGCTAATAACTCTTATGAATATAAAGCTGTTATTCACGTTATTAATTTCGATAAAAGATCAGATTATTCATCTCCCAGTTAGTTTTATTTTAATAGGTTCTTTTTACTGATCATTGAGCTACAACTACTGCTAGGATATGAAAAATCGTTTTATTTTAATAGGTTCTTTTTACTGATCATTGAGCTATAACTACTGCAAGGATATGAAAAATAATTTTTGGGAATAAAATCCTAAAGCCATTTTCTCCATGAAATATAAGCTAAATATTGTACTAATTCCCAGAATTACCTCTCCAAAGACGAGAAGCCATCCATTATACCTCTTAATCCCATGCATGGTGTATTCAAATTTCTGAATAATATTTCTGTCCGGGTAAACGGGATTATTTTCGTTATTTTTTCTTGGAAATTTAATGAGAATTTTTCATCGTGTGAATTTTCACAATCATCTAATTAAAGTTGTTGACTAATGTTATTTTTCTCTAACACGTATGGTGTGTCCAATTTCGCCATTTGGCGCCTATGCGCTCCCTTCATTGGAAGTGAGACACCTAGCGAAGTGTCACAATTATCTTGGCATCAATTTGACCAGTAGTTTCAGTCGGTACCTTCTGTTTTTATTAATCATTTGTTTCCAAGAGAGAACGACTAATACATATTTTTACGACGCTATCTATTTGTTTGTTTAATAAATTACGACCACATTTTTCCCGCTACTTTTTCTTGGTGTTAAATCACGGTAATCGGTATGAAATGAAACGAACATCACTTTACCAAGCTCATATTAGATAGAACATTTTTAGGAAATTTTTATTGTCGTCAATTTTTCTGCGTGTTAGTATCAAAATCAGTAAAATCGTTATTGTTTTTTTTCGTTGCTAGTTGCTCTTCGCTAAGTTGTCACCGGAGGAAGAATATGCATTCGATGGCTAATAAAACATCCTTAATTGATTCGTAAATATCTTCAATATATCCGTGCTGAAAACTCGTAATTTTACTATTAATTTTACTCATAAACTATTACTAAAAAGAAATACTTTTACTATTTTAAAAAATTGTACTATTATTTTTAATATATATACTATTACTTTTATTTACTATTGCTAAAAAAGATTACTCGTAATGCTATTAAACCTCTACAACCCCTGATTTAAAAACACACGACATGCGCGCTACGCGTTACGACATTACTTCGGAATCCGCGGGCAGAAAAAAAATTACAAAGAATAAATGAAATTCCGAGCAGATAAAAGAAAACATGGTCTCGGCGCTCTCTTTCCGGAAGCGAAGTATTAAAAGAGAGTTCAGAGGGGGGCGTGAGAGGCGGATGGAGACGAATGAGAGGAACACATGTATAAGGGCGAGGGAAGAAGAGTGAGGTGGAGAGAGAGAGATAGGTCAAGAAGAAGAAAACGAGAAAGGCTGTACTCACCTGCGGGATCATTCTGCTGGCTTTGCGGCCGCCCGTGATGGCCATCTCGTCCATACTGTCGCTCGGGTACATCATAGTCGTGTCGATCATGCCCTCATCGTCCTCGTCGTCATCGTCGTAATAGTCTCGGCCGCCGGTGATCGAGAGGTGCTTCATCGCCTCGTGGTGAGAGTCCTCGTCGGACGAGGGCACTTCCTCATCCTCGTCCCGGCCGCAGCCCTCCAGCAGGGCGTCCCCCTCGTGCTCGCCGTCGTCCTCGCCCCCGCGGAGCTCGGAAATGTCCCCCCTTGGCCCCGGGGAGTCCTCCCGTGTCGGCGCCACCCCAACGCCTTTCACCTCCTCTTCCTCCCCCGCCGCCGCCTCCCCCGCACCGTCCCCCGCCTCCAACACGCCGGCGTCGCCCCCAGGCGCCTTCCTCCTTGGCTTCCTCTTGCCGTGTGCGCCGACGCCTCCCACGCCTCCTCCAACCCCCTTGGACAGTCTCTCCTCCTCATCATCTTCCGTCAGGCTGAGGCTCTGGTGGGTCAACAAAAGGTTAATGTCCTTGTAGCTCATCGTGCCTCTTTGTTTAAATGCGTGTGGGAATTTTATTCTTAAATTTACTCTTTTTAAGTATCGTTATCCCTTCCCCTTTTTTATTCTGAGATTCCTTTACTCTCCCTTTCCCCTATCTAATTCTGTGACGTCTTCCGACTTAATCGCTTCCCCCTCCCTGCCTCTCCCCCTTTTCTCCACCTACTATCGATCACGGGAGTTAACGCGCCACAACGAATTTCTCTATTCGATTGTTTTCTTCCACTCTCTATTTCTAACTCGCGTGAAACGATGTAGGTTCGTGAGCATCAGGTGAGACGCTGGCTACTTTTTGAGTTGTTTCTCCTCTCAGGGTGTTCGACCGCAGTCAAAAGAGTTCGCGCCGATTGGCGTCTCGTTTTCCCGGTATCAGTTTATCCGGATGTCGGAGAACACCTTGGGGCGAACAGAGGGAATCCTCCAGGGATGGCCGGAGACAGCGACGTGGTGACGAGTTCCTCTCGTGTGGACCACGCAGAAAAACATGGGCGTGCGAGACAGACTTTGTTAACTATTATCACCACCTTCTTTTGTTTTGTTGCTTCTTCTTCGTCTGGGTTCCGCTTCGGGTTGGTCGACTAGTCCGATTGTTAAGTTGACTGGCGAGAGACTATCTTCCCTTTTTTGCGGGAGTGAGTGCGAAAGATCACTACCCACACGACGGTCTGAAGTTCCGCGCAAACTCACTCGATCTGCGAGAACCGCGTGGGCGACGGTGGGTGGCCGAAGTCGAACCGGGGAAGATGACGAAAAAGTTTCTTCTTGTTCACCCGCCTCCTTCCTTTCTCCTTCTTCTTCAGCACGGGGAACTCTTCGGCAGAATGTTTACGTCGGTACTCGTGCGTGGGCGCGTCTGAATTAATATACAATACTGTGATGGTTGCGTTTCCCTAACTGATTTGAGGACCTTTATCCTCACTCTGAATCTCTCTCTATAATTTCGCGCTGTTTGTGAAGTCGAACGTCCGTATTTCGTGCGGTGTGGAGAGTTAAAGAGTTAAGGCCGGGCCGCACGCCTCTGCGTCCTTATATATAGGCGGCTGGGTCTAAATGGTGTGAGTATCGAGTCTCCGGTGGTAGTAGCGGGGTGTCTTGCGAACGGAGGTGGGTTGTCGTGGTTGTAAAGGCGCGTCGTGGAGGGGGTTGGTGGCTGGGGAGGGAGTGGGGGGTAGGAGGCCGCCCGAAAGGGGCGGGGTGACAGCGTGGAGATCGGGTGGTAAGGTAGGAGGGGAAGTCTCCTTCGAGATGTGATTCCCTCCCCCGTGTTGCTTGTCTCGTTCTCCACGTGTGTGTTATTCATCTGACGTGTGCGTAAAGGTATAGGTTCTCCACTTTTTTTCGGGTAGGTCCTGCAGGTAAAAAACGGGAGAGATTATATTTTCTGGAGCCAATTACTTTCTATCCATCTTTTTCTTTCGGAAGCGGTGGCAGAAAAATTGTTAAACGTTATATTTTTTAAGTAAAACATTTTATCTCTGGGATTTAGGATGGCACCAGTTATGGAAGATGCGAGAAAGATATTGTAAGTAGAATAGCGCTAGCGAAGAAGGCATTGTACCTGAAGAGAAGGCAAAAGCTCGTAATAAAAGTCTGGAAGTAAGGAAGCACTTCATTAAAACATCTATTTGGAGTATGCTCTTGTATGGCAGTGAAACCTGGACAGTTAAAGCTGCTGAGCAAAAGAGATTGGAAGCAATGGGGATGTGATGCCATCGAAGAATTATGAAAATCAAATGGACGAAGAGAATCACTAGTGTAGAATTGCTACAGAGAAGAGACTTAAAATGAAATCTCTGAGGCAGACTAATTTGAGAAATTGTGCGATAGAAGTGCCCGTTGAAAACTGTGATGGAAGGAGATAGCAAAATGGATTAGGAAAATTTCAGATGAAGATCAAGAATGGAATCCATCAGATAAATCGTGATGGACTTCGAAGGGATGACTTTTTCAGGAATGAAACTCCTAGCTGAGAGGAGAGTGAAGTGCAGATTTGGAGCAAATCAATATTCGGAATGATGATTGCTGATGATGATCTAGTAGTTTTTTTATTTTCTATTTTTACCGAAATGTCCCAGGAGAGGTTTTTGAGGATGGGGGGAGGGGTGGCCAAAGGATCGAAAGAAGGAGTTGTTCGTTTTATTTTTTATTTTTTTGCTCTCTCCTCCCTACCTGCCGAGTTCAGTTCGTCTTTTTTGTGTGCAATTTTTTTGTTCAAATAGTTTCCTCGTAATTGGGTTCATATTAGGAGGTTGGGAATCTCGCTCGCCTCAAGGTCGTCCGTCGAAAGATCCTTCAGAGGGATGATTGAACCCCAGTTGATGTTAGCGTTCCACATAAATTATTGGTTTTCGCCCGTGGAGGAACCGACTCCTGCGGTGTAATCAGTTACGGGTTTGTTGATGGCGGATCCGTAAATATGGGAGGAGATCCTCCGTTGTCTTTTTCCTGCTCGTTTTCTAGTGATGTCCGTGGATTCTAGAGCTTTCGATGCTCGGGTAAACGCAGTTTGAACGAAGTATTTCCTTTTTTTTTATTTGAGATGTGATTAGAAATTTTCTTTCAAATGTTAAGCAGTTGTTGGCAGCATGGAGTGAATACAACATGATAATAATGACGTTAGAAACTCAGTTTTAACGACTTAACGTCCCAGTGATCCACTAAATATACATACTCATATTTGAGGCTTCCTTAAATTTGACTTATTTTTTTCCACTCCCTTGCGCTTAAAACACCATCACAACCCCGAAGTTTTATTTTGCGATTTTATAAAAAGTATTACGCTGAGACAAAGGAGACTTCCTCAGGCTTGACTTTATGGAATCTTTCCATGTTGAGAAGAGAGGAAAAAACTCTGCTACTCCACATAAAATATTTTATTGCACGACCCTGGTTTCGCTGCTCATGCTGAAGATGCTGCACAGCAGCGAAACCTGTCGTGGAATAAAATACTTTATGTGGAATTGCAGAGTTTTTTTCCTCTCTTCTCATTAATCTGAACATTAAAATTATTTGTAAACATTGTAGAGGGGAGACATTTACATTTCTGATGCGATCTTTGCTTCAGGTCTTCCACATTCCTTAATTATCTCTCTCTGGAGCGCATAGACGTGCCATATTCCATTAAAAATGCAACCTATTTTTCGACAATCATCTTGAAAAGCATTGCAATAAGTGGCTGATATTTTGGTGTCAATAGAAAGGTGAGTTGTTGAGGTGAATGTTTTGGCTAGTGATATTGGATTTAATACCAAGTTTTTCGATGCTATGAAAAGTATTACGGTGAGTGATACATTTATTTTGAAAAAAATTGAGAAAACATGAACTAGACACTATAACATTTCTGACGCAATATGTGCATCAGAAGTTGCTCATTTTTTAAACAAAGTCCCTCTGGAGCCCTCTGCAATATCATATAGGCAACTTTTAACACGACTTATATTTTTTGTAAAAAATCACGAAAATTAATGCGATAGGTGGCTAATATATTGTTCTCATGAGGAAGATGAGACATTTTTCTCTATAATGAGTCCAAAATTATTTAATTTCTATGTATTGTCATATCTCGCTCAAACTGCCTCAGAAAGCGTTTGTGGAATGCGCCCCGAACCCAATCTGCGAATTATTATCCTGTCTCAATTCATGCGCGAGCATCTCATAGTTTAGTCGGATATGACACTTAATGGCGTAGTGTCGTTTATATCGGCCGAGCGCCAAATTTTATTTCGATCGGCTGTTGCAACTCCTCACGTGTTTGTATTCAGCTCTAGTTTTCTCCGCACCGCTTTCCCTCGTCTAGCCAAAGCCGTTGCGCAACCACGCGACTCTTATAATAGGCGTCGTTTAACCAGCGTACGTTTATACACCCGTCCGGCCCTGGGGGAATCGTGAATGATCCCGTTTTGCGTATTGATGGCCAAGTTCAAACTTTTTCTGTTTGCGACGCCGTGTGAAACGCCGCGGCAGATCTCAGTCGTCTTTTGTGTCCGGCGCGTGCTCGTGTCCGATTGCGCTGGATGTCTGGGATCCTGTGTCCCATGGAGTCGCTGTCGCCGACGGTCTGCCTCTCTTGAAATCACTGATTCGTGAAGGCTACCGTCTATGATGATAGCGGACCAATGTGTCAATTTATGTACCTTTTGGCCTGACTTGAAAATCCATGAAAAACATAAGTTGCTAGGGATTAAAAAAATAAGCGGAATATGACCATTGAAACTTAGCATTCCACTGTTTTATGTCGTTTTTACTAGTTTCGCTACAGTGTAACATATTCAGAAATAATTCGTTTAAGGAGTGAAATTGTCATTCCTATTTTTTTTCTTCATTCCAAAATTGAATTATTCCTTAAAGATGAACAGTACAGCAAAACTGGTCAAAAGAAATACACCTGATTGAAAAACAGTTACGAGAGCTAGCTACTTTATAACCTGGAGAAACTTATTATGTAACTATCCTGTGCAGGATTTTTGTTTTTCTTGATTCTCTTCCATGCACCTCCTCCCTATCGTCTCTGACACTCTTCTATTCCCTTCTCTCATGGCATCCATCTTTCGTGTCCTTCATACATTCCCTTAACTTCAATAAACTTTTTGTACTTTTTCCTGTTCAAGTGATTCGGAGACGCTTAAAATCACTATCATATTATTATTACCATCGTCATCGAAAGCTTCTCTCCTAAGACGTTACTTAAAGTATGCCGCTAGCATCTTGGACCCTAGAATATTAATCTCAGATACAGTTCGATTACAGCGGGGAGCTGCTAGTTATGTGATAAGTTGTCACGATAAACTGAGCAGTGTGACCGAATTGCTTGATGAATTGGGCTGTGAATGCCTTACAGGTCGAAGGAGAAAAAGCAGGTTGAGCTTTTTGAATATGTTAGGAGGAAGACAATTTTACGTAAGAGCTTCAGTATATTTTACGCCAGCAATTTAAATATTATGGTTGAAATTATGACAAAGTTTATGATATGACAAATAGATTACAGAACAGATAGGTTTGAAACAAATAAATAATCTGTGAATTACCTCGTTTGCTAGCAAGACTAGACTTAGTACTTGTGTTCAATAACTTATCATCATTACTAACACTTCAACCCTCATGAAATGTCTCGCATGATTTGGTTTTATGTATGAAATAGTACCTAACTGTATTCATGAATTAGTTGTATCAGTAATACTAATCAGAATTAATATATTAACTCGTGTGTTACATGTAAGCGTTTTTGTCAACGCAGCTCACTTCTAATTTCTGGTAGGCGGGCATTTTTCTCCTGATTGATTTTTGGTCCACGCTTAGCGGCCAGGGGGGAGCGTGAGGGTTTCGACATTATGTCGTGATGAGTATTTCATGCCAGGTGTGGAATCTCCGCGTGCCACGCAATATGCGGGTAGCTTTCTTGGTACTTCGTAGCTGTAGGTGTCATTCGACGAGAAGTTCAACCCAGAGCACTTTGAGTAGTAGTCGTAAGATTCTGGAGGACTTGTTTGCTAAGAATTTGGCACGCCTACAATTGTATCTCTGCGTGTCCCGATGAAGGCTCTAACGTGTTTTATTTTTTCTCTTTCCAGGTAAGTTCCTCCTGAGGGTCGGCGACCAGTTAGCCCTGCAGCGTTTGGGTGGGTCACGCCTCGTCACTGCCTATTCAGCACGACTTATTATGGTGTATGTTGATTCTCGTGTACCAACTCTTGAAGTTATATCAGTCCCCCTATTCATGAATTTCCCAATCGAGCAAAGCGCTCGAGTGGTTTGATTTCTAGCTGAGGTCACTAATCGATATGCAAATCATACTGATTTATCGATGTTTCATCCAGTGTTGTAAGATATACATTTGGAATTAAGTTCTTGGGTAGAGGAAACCTTTTTTTAATGAAATATCCATTTGTTGCATCTGTCTCCTGGCTTATATCCAATCTGAACTGATCAACCCCCTTGGATGGAAGAAGAGAATGAGTAGCGTCTTGTTGCTCGAATGTTAGCTTGTTATTTTGCTAACAATGATCCATGCAGCATGGCTATCTTTCAAAAGTTGTCCATATAAATAATATATATGAAATGTCGTTTTTGCATTGTTTTCCTTTACTGCATGGTTCTTATAACATGGTATCACGGCAGTTTTTGTGCCATTATTGCTATGTTCGCCCTATTATCTTCATAACTGATTCTTTCCATTTGGAATATCGCGTATTTTTATTTTTTGAAAAGTCGCTATATTTTTGGGTAATTGAACTTGAAATAAAATAGTGTTGAGTGCGAGAATGGGTGAGATATGGGGAAGAAGAGTATTTTGCTACTTAAAATAAATATCATTTTCGCAAGAAGCCTCATGAGAAGCTAATTCTCCTGGGAAATAAAGGTAATGGAATGTACTCACATTCCCTTCTTACTTTTGGAGTTAATACTAGATTACTGCAGTAATTGAAGTCAAATGCGTTATTCATGTAAAATTGGCGCTGGAGTCGGTTCCAATGGGTGTGAAAAATGTTAATTGAAAATTATTCGTCGAATGTTCTGCGTAGTTTGTAGCTTAATTTTATCTTCTGTTAGCCACACCTTGTTTAAATAGGAATCAATATTTTTTGTAGACTGTGCACGTGGAGATGTGGAATTCAGTATTAGTTTTGACTATCACTGTCGTCGTGGAACCTCTCGAATTATGCGATTTTAGTCGCTCATTTGACTTAGAACCTGTTAACCAGACCAAGAGCTTATTTTTCAACGTCCACAAAACTGTCGATTGATGAGGAATATGAGGTTTATAGACTCGCCAATGTCAATGGAGGCCACAAGGATAACAATAGGCGATCGTCGACGGGCGACAAATGCTACAGACTTGCCTTACGTGGATGCGAGTCTCAGGGAGCCCGCCATGATTCCAATCCCGTTTTTGTACACTGTCTCTGTCTTTTCTCCTCCTGTCCGCTTCCCTTTTCTCTTTTCAAAATGAAAGTTTTCTTTTGTGCTCTTCTGCCGTGCCGGAACGTGGAAAGAGTTCCGCTCTTGACTCGCTTGTACGCGACCATAATAGTTAATAATTTCTATGGTGATATTACTATGTTCGGCCTATTAAATTCTGAAAACCGATTCTTTTCGGTTTGGAATTTTGCGCGTTTTAATGGTTAAACAAGTAATGTGCTGTGGTTTCATCAGTGCTCTTCGTTAATCTACCAACTAAAAATACTACCTGCAGTGCTAATTTTATGAAGTATGTTCAGAGTTCTGTTTATTAAATAGTTTTTGTGATAATATTACTATCATGGGTATATTAACTGCTAATAACTGATCCTTTCGTTTTGAAATATCACGCGTATTAATAGCTTGAAAAGTTTCTTGTGCCCTGATTCCAATAATACCTTTCTTTAATCTACTACCAACACTATCTACAGTGCTAATGCTATTGAAGATATTCAGATTTTCCTTGGGTGTTAGATATGAGGTGTAAACAGTTCTTTTTAAGAATATTTTATCTCTGACTAACAGAAAAAAGTAACTGCACGTAAAAGTTATTATTGACTCCACGGAGGATCACTATAAAGGAAAAAATGAAGCACAGCCTATAATTTGAGATTCAACTACCTACTTTATTAAACAAAGTAACAAACTGCTGAATCTGCCTCAGCCTCCGATGGATGAGAGAACTCTTGTTACCTTCCTGTGATAGGTGATCATTGCCAAAACTAGCTGATATGCTAACAAATTCAGAAGAATCAGGCGAAAAAGCGTGGACTTAGAATGTAATGGACGGATAAAGATTCCCAATTTCCCACAAATGAATGCGCAAAAAATTCGTCTGTGGAAAATTGTGTATCTTTTAATCCATCCACTAACTGATATACGTTTTTGATTCCTAGATTGAGGATGCATAGTGCGCGTATTGACGGCAAAGATCGGTGACAGCATTAGTCATGTACTTGAATAGAGCTCTAAAATTTGATCTCTCATCCTAACAGCGTTTAGAGGGAGGGCTATGATATAAATCATCTTTTTCATGTGCATAGGTGATGTCACGGTCGTGCTTTCATTCGTCGTTTATTAGTCTTAATTCCTGTGAAATTTATTATTCTTGTCGTCTTTACCGTCTTCCTATAATTTAATTGCCAGTTACACTACCCATTTTCATTTGGCTGACCGTGTAGTTACTTCCCTCTTCGTGCTGGATGACGAAGAAGCTGAGTCAAGAAATTGACGACTCACGTTTCTTCGATGGGAGTTTTACTATTTTTGTTTTCATTCTACCGATTGAATGTTGACTTGGATTGACTTGACATCACAATTTTTGCACTCAAAGAGTTTCACCTGCTGTGGCCAGTTTTAGCTCCGTGTGCTTCCTTCCTCCATTAATTCCTCGTATAATGCCTATCATTTTCCTCTCTGTTCCCATATTACCTAACATTCTCCATCTTGTCCTTCAGCGTCGATTGCCTCTTATTATCTCCTCCGTCCGCTCATTTTCTCCTTCCGAATTTTTGCCAACAGCTCCCTTCCTTTCTCTACCGCGGATAGCAATTCTTCGAGTGTGTATATTTTGGTCCACTATATTGTCCTACCTTCCTTCCTGCGAATCCACGTGTCGAAGACCTATCCATTATCATTTTTTCCCTAGGCACAAGTTTCGGTGCTATTCATCGCGTCGTCCCATGCCAGGCGCTTCACCAAGATTTCCTTGAAGTTGTCCTGCTGCGTTCTTTTCGATAGTTACATACATGCGTACCCATTACGCATTTCTCTTTAGAAGTACTCCTAGCTTTGAAGAGCTTAAAATTTTTGGTGTTAGACATACTTCGTGCCATCAATTCTGTCCCAAAATCAAAATGTCTCGTGTTCGTGAGATTTAACTTCGGATAAAATTGTCTCAGGCGAGGTGTGTAGTGGAAGATTTGCATGCTATTTAAATATAATAGCACTATTCCACGGTAAAATTTATTGCCACAACGCGTTTCGGCTCGCTCAGCCATTGTCAGTAGGCAGTTCATTGGTGTTTGTATCACAGATTTTCGTGAGAAAGTGCTATTTCATCTTAATGACATTTAACTTTGGAATCCCATTTGCTGGGGCTGTTTTCAATACTTCGTTCGCTGACTGATGGTGATATCATTCGCAAGAAAACACCAAATACTCGGATGGTGTCGTTGAATTGTAAACCGAAAGATGTGTGGAGAACGGGGATCGTCGTGATTCTCTCCTGAGTGGCTCGCGTTTCCAACATTTCGTCCAACCACTGCTGTACGGCTACCGTGCACCAGGTTACGATGAAAAAAAACCCTCTTGGCTTTCAGCTGTTCGAAGCCCGTTTCCTCCTCTCTCCCTCGTCCTACGTTTTGTTCTCTTTTTCCTTCGATTTTATTTTCTTTTTTTCTTTTGGCGGAACGTTGAGGAAACGGAGGGGAGGGGGGTTGCAGTGGGGCTACGGTGGCTGCGAGCGAAAGGTTTTGAAGTGCACGAGTTACGTGGTTTGGGTGTCGGGCGGATGGAGGGAAAGGGTTGAAAACATTACATAAATGTATGCGTGTGTATATATATAAAAGACACATTTGGGTGAAATTTATGGTGGCGCGACCACTTTCTTCAGCGAAAGAAGGAAATAGGACTTATAAAACGTTTCTTTCGCAAAAGAAGGTGGTCGCGTCAACAAATGGCTGTACGAAATGTCTTTTTATCTGAGTTTCCTGATTTTATACGTTGTGTCATACTTTCGACGAAGGTGTATGTGTGTGCATGTGCTCGTGTTGATAAATCATATCTATATATTTATATATATGAGGAGAAAATGTTGCTTCTGTACGAGACTATGAGGCTTGCATGTGCCCGTCTCGGTGAACGGAGCGGCCATGCGACGTGGTGTGGGGCAAGAGAAAACTCGTTACGGGGGCTCGACACAGGTGCGCCGAGGGTGTGTCTGGCTTTCGCGCGCTCCCATTGGTCCCAGCTCCTTGGCGCTGGTCCATTTACACAACGACCTCCGTCTCCATTGGTAGATGGTGTGGGGGCAGGAGCGGTAGGAAGAATAAAAAGAGGAAAACTTTTCAGCCTGTCTCTCTCTCTCACTTAAAAGGAGCGAGAATTAAACGTGTGTCTGAACGTGAAAAAACGCGAGTAAAAAACAAGAAACTTCCACATCAGCCTCGAAGGTTTCACCTTCCCTCCCATGCCCCCCCGTTCCCACCTACCGGCGGGGTTACTGGGTGGAAGGGAAGGGGGTGTGGTTGGGGGATAGGGAGAGGATGGGGAGGGAGGGGGTTTGGAATTTCCCTCCTCCCCTTCCAACCATCTCGCTGCTGATCTCTCCCCCCTCTTGCTTCTCTCCGCGTTCCGTTCTGTCTGTGGAAGGCGGGAAGGGGAAGTGCCGTGCTTGCTCGCATAGACGGACTTGTCTCCAGCGAAAGCTAACGTAAAGCTCTAGTGGATGGGGTACATGTACCATTTGTCTCGATATACACTCGCGATCGGGGAACTAACGTTTCGCCTTGACGCTTGAGTGCTTCTACCAGTAGACATGCTTCCCCTCCTCGTATAGTCCAGTTGCACATGCTTGTCGTCATTGGTGTTAAAACCTTGAAGTCCATTCAAAAGAAATATGCCGAAGTTTATTGCGTGCCTTGTTGATGTATTGAGCAGCGTACTGCGAAAGGTACAGCATAGAGTGGATGAAAAGTCGTTACCTGTTTTTCTCCGATCAGGCTTGTCATTCATCTCGGTCACAAACCTAAACATGATCAAGTTTTAGAGTGTAACTTTGGAGACTTGATTTTCAACAATTTTTCTTATACATCTTAGGAATTGAGACGCCCAAAATTTTACGTTACCGCAAAAAAAATCAAAGGGCTAATTGAGTGGTGAAACTCGAACATTATTTCTTTACTTGATTGTTTCAATGGCAGCCACTTGAAATAAATATAAAGATTCTTTTATTTGAGTCGGGGTTTTTAGAGAGGAAGGTTTCTAAGAATTATTTCTAGAGGTCCCCTGCCTAGTAAATGGGCATAGATGTTAGTTTTTTGAAGCATTCCACTTCTTCCAGTCTTTTAGTCTGACTTTTTAATTTAAGAATTCCTGCTACTGAATTATTATTCCTGCAGCGGAACGTATTATTGACGGGAAAATCTAAAATTGGGCTTAGACCTTGTAAAATGTTTCTGTGCACTGCACTTCTGAATAGCCACTCAGCGGAATGCATTTGGGAAAACAGGCCACAAGCATAATGTGTGGTCGCCTGCTTGAAAATTTTGAAATTGGTAATTTTTCACTGGTCATTTTCCTTTCCTGACGATCTTGTTCTGTTTTTTATTGGCCCTGATTGTTTTATTTCCTTAGCTATTCTCCTCATCTTATGTCGCTCTTCATCTCCCTGCATTTCGCCAGGACTATTTTACTTCCTTCCCCCTGCTCCTTCCCTTTTTGACGCCCAACATTCCTTGGATCTCCTCTTAGACTTGTCGAACTGGTTGTAGTATTTTCATTTACAGTGTCATTCGCAAGTGCAGGTACGTATGAACATTCCACAGAGGAAAAAAATCACCGACCTGTACCTGGACTCGAACCCGGATCCATGGAGGTGGGCGGTTCGAGTCCTGGTGTTAAAATCTACACGTGAGAAGGTCGCCTCTATGGATTAACTGGTTTGAACACACCACGCGATATCGAAGTATCCGGGTTCGAGTCCCGGTCATGTAGGATGATTTTCCTCTTAAGAATGCTCACACTTCTCTCTAACCTTTCCCTCTCCCAATGCTTTTCCCTCCCCCACTTTTTGGGAATGTAAGGTCTCGCTATGCTTCGTTTTGTACCTTGATGATTACACAAGTTGTCGAAGCCTTGGCCGGTTATAGTTATGCAGGGGAAAAACAGTTCATAAGTTTTTAATATATTTCATTATCAGGGCTGCTACACGCCTGGAAAACTTTGAATACCTGGAAAGGTCGCAAAATAGAAAATGGGCCTGGAAAACCTGGTAAAGTCATGGGAAATGAGAAATTAGCCTGGAAATATGCTTTCCCTAATCAAAACCTTACGGTTTTCTTGAAGTGGGCAGTACCATTTTGGGCACTGTCTGTTGGTTTGTGAACTTGGGTTTATTTTACCCTGCCTGAATGAGGTCTTGGTGCTCTTATTTAATGTCTAGCAATTAATTATGCTCTTAAACTTTTAGGTGTTATTCTTGAAACTCATGCTGAAGAAGATGGAATATTTGTTCCTCAGATTCTGTAAAGGAAATTCGTGGCCCTCGTCTTGGCCGAGACCTAAGAATAATGTGCCATCAGAAGGGCAGCTGATTTTCTCTTCCAGGGCGATAGTCGTGGCTTATAATTTGTTGGGAAACTTTATTTCCACGTAGTACATGGAATAATGAATTGCGCTCTTATTCTTGCGCCTTCTTTAAAATAGACACCAAATAACGGATATTTTCTCCTGGAAAAATGAAATTTTTGTCCTGGAAAGCCTGGAATAGTCCTGGAATTTCATTATCTCTAGCCTGTAGCTATCCTGATTATGAAAAGTATTTATGGCCAAGACGAAAAATTCTCAGTCGTAATTTTCAGGTAAGTTGCCTGAAAAAAGGCTCGTAGGTTCTCGGAAATATTCCGACAGAGCGTGCGAATAAAGGCATTCACTGCCATCGGAAGAGACGATGGTGTCGTCCTCTTCATCCAAAAGGATTGACCTCCCCCGTGCACCAACCATTTCGATCGCCTGCGATGTGTCTGTGGATTGGGGGTGGGAAAGGGTTAATAACCGAAGAAACGCATGCAATGCCCGCGATGGGGGAAAGTGTCGTAAGGGGGGTGGGGAAGGGTTGAGGGGTATTTTCTCCCCCCACCCTCACCCCCACCCCCCGTCCTCGTCTTGTATTGCATCGACCTCAAGCGTCGATGTCGAAGCAACGAGTCGGTGTTTCGTCATCCCATTCGTCCTCGTCTGGATTCCAGCGGGGCAAAAAAATAAATAAATGAAGAGGTATCCCAGTTTCTTCCCATTGGTTGGCTCCTCGTTTCCCGCGAGTCGAGCCCCCAAGTTCCCACCCATCTCCCCGCCGCTGCTGCCGCCGCCGACGCCTTGGCAAGGGGATGGGACCCGGGGGTGAGGACTGGAACCTGTTCCTTTCGCGTGATGAGGGGGAGTCTTTTCAGTGTGGTGGATGGATGGGGGAGATGGTGCCAACCCGGTTGAAGGTCACTTGCGAGAAGCGAATCCGGGTGCATGACGGTCGCGGAGGGCCACTCCCTCCCCACTTGGAGACGGGGAGGAGGGTGGGGGTTGGTTATTTTAAGGGTTTTTTGCGCACGTGCAAGGGTTACATTATTCGTTTGTGGGGGGGGGGGGGCGGCTGGCGGAAGATGTTGGTAGGCGAGGTGTCATTGACTCAGGAGGGGATCGGGGGTGGGTTGTCAAGGACCCGTTGTCAGGAGGCATCGTGTTCTCTCCTGTTCCATCTTTTAATTCCGAACATGGACAGTTCAAGACCTTATCCGAGGAGTTAGGGTATTTGTGGGAGTGAATATTATTAGAATCAAGGTAATCTACCGGTTAGGGTAGGTATACATGGAATAGTAAAAATCCTCGAGATTTCTACGGGCGCAGATACCTACATACACAATTCATCTCAGCGTACGTCCTAACTCATCCCGTACATAAAACCGTTTAAGTTCGTTATGGAATAAAGTGAGTTCAGTAAGACTTCATGTATGCAGTACCCTGTGAGCTACATCAAGGGTGTCTAGCATGAATTATGGGGGCTTCAGCTGTCGTATAAAATCGCCGGAATAATTCTTAATGGAAATTTTAGAGTTCTTTTTTATAATCAGCTAACTACTGAAGAATTAATTTTTAATCCTAAAGACTTTTAATACATGTGACGAAAATGGATACTTTAGGATAGAAAACTTTATTAAATTAGGAAAAAGTAAGTACCAATTATTAACTACTCGGATTGAACTACCCCTGTTGCTACTCTGGCTTCCTCTGATAGTTACCCACCTTCAGTTTATTACTTGGTGACTTTCACTTTCACTGGTTAAACTGCCTTTCAGTTTGGAGGCTGCGGTGTAATAATTAACGAGTACATAAATGTAATAACTAATTCATCTGATTCTGCTGTTATTTTAGTACTACTTCTTTCGGGGGGTTAATCCTTCACTGTATTAACAGGCGACTTC